>RCWM02000093.1:530000-885000 GCA_003667255.2 Euschistus heros
TTAAAGTGTAAAAGCTAAAATTTTTCAAGTGAAGTAAGTTCAATATATTTTTTTCACAAGAACCGACATCGGATTCGAATTCAACATTCAAAAGAAACTTTGAATATGAAATTTCATCCAAATAAAAAAATAAAAATTTGTAAGCTTCAAAATTTGCCTTACCAAACGGTAGGCAACTTTTATTAAAATTAATAAAAACATGAATTACGCTTAGACGGTTTAGTGTATCAGTATGAAATGTATTTGGTTTCATCATCCTATCTGGTTTCAAACTCAAGTTAAAAATCAAAATGATTTTCGGGTTTTCCAATTTTTTTAATAGGTTTTTGTTCATCGAATTTTACATTTATATACATCTAAAGAAAGCTGAGACTCTCCTCTTATCAGTGATACCAACCAGTAAATTGTTGGCGATTTAAAGGTATGCAACCAATAATCGGTTTAAAAATTTCGTTTTCCTCGAAGAGGGTGAAAAAAATGATATTTTTTGAGTTTGTTGAATAAGCGTCTTTTAATGTTTTTGAGGGTGCTGAATTAGAATCTGAAGTTTTTGTGTAAAAAAATCTATAGAGGTAGTTTTCTTGAAAAACTAATCATTTTTTAAAAATTTAATTAACCTAAACCAAAATCTATGGAGCGACAGTATTTTTCCTTGAATCCACAATCAAAATTAAAAATCTTGGTGCAAGAATCATATCGATATCATTTTTTAAACTCGAGATAAAAAATAAATTAGTTTAATGCTATTATTTTTTTTTTCTCGGCTGCTAGGGCCCATTGGTCGAACGGCAAAATACTTGTCTTAATATTTTTTGACCAGGAACCTCCAAAAAAATTGCCAACAAGATACGTGTGAGACTGAGTGTGTCCTCCCCTTGTAAGATATATACATATAATATATATATATATATATATATATATATATATATATATATATATATATAATGCTTTTAGAAATCAAATTAGTTAAACTTATATTGAATAAAATAATAGTCTGTGGTGATTATTTATTAACTAGCATTAATCAACTTCTCTAAAATTGTTATATGGTAAAGTACATTAATAAGATACTTACCACAATGCCATAAAAAAGAAATCTAAGAACAAAAGGGCTAAGATGTGTTCTCTCATTGATAAGGCATGTCAAAGGGTAGTTAAGAATGTACCAACTTTTTGCTAAGAAGGTAAGAGCTTTTTCTTGAGTTTCACTGATTTGTTCAGCAACTATCTGAAAATGTTTACATTAATTTAAATAATACAACAGATAAATTTTAAAATGATTTATTTCAAGTAAACAAATGTTATAATTACTTTGTGGTTTTCATGTTCACAACCACTTGCTGATGAGCATGAATAGTTAATTAGACTAAATGGAGAAAATTCAGGACATTTAAGATCCTCCATGAAAAATCTATTGACCCTATACATGGTGTATTTTAATGAGTCATTGGAATCAGCAGCTGACTGAGTACCTTCAAGACGTTCATTATCTTTAATATGGGTCTCATCATCCTGTATTAAAAATATGTAAAAATTAAAAAACAATGATCATACATTTAATATTTTTCGTAAACTAATGTGCAAGATACATATGTAAAGCTAAAACTTTATATTGATTTGCAAACCTTCATCAGACCATAGGGAGGATGAAGATGAAGATAAAAAAAATTGGTCATCCTCCTTATGTCTAGCAAAGAAACAAAAAATATCGGAACAATCAATTAATAAATTATTATTGTTTTCTACTGAGGGCACCCTGAAACATTTCTTTTATATATATACAGGGTGAGTATCTCTTAGTGTAAAAAAAAAAAAAAATTGGGTTAAACTAGATCAAAAATGTAGCTAAATGCCGCAAATCTCACCTTTCTATTCCAATCCGTTGCAGATATACGATAAATCAAAGACTTTTTTGAGGAAATCACGTTTTTGTTTTTTTTTTTTTTTTTTCCCATAAAAACTGTTATATCTCCATTTTGTCTAAATATTTTTCAAATTTTGGCCACATTTTCAGATTTAGCATTAAATTTCCTATAAGAACAGAGTACACGTAACCTTGAATTTTACAAACTTGGTATCTAAAGAACAGCTTGATCTTCACCTTATTTGGGGAAGTCACATTGTCTTATTTACTTCAACGCTCACCGTTTTTCGTAAAAACTATCCACAAAACGTCAAATCTCACAAAAACTTGCAAATCTAATCAACTTTCGAATGATATGTTAAACGTAATGATTTTGTTTCAATTTCATGGAGATATTTACTTTTGAAATCGAAAAAACATGGTGTTCTCATTGTGTATACAAATCAGTTACTTGGGTAAATAAAACATTATGACAATCCCTTAATGGAAATGTGCATTTTAAACATAATAAACTCTTCATTGGAATAAAAAGCTAAGAAAAAAATTATTGTTTAATAGAAAATAAAGGAAAACTGTCAATAAAGCGACACCAGATCAGAGGATCTTATGTTATTACATTTATTTATTATTATTATTTAGGATTTATTTTATTAAATTTTCAATGCAATGTTTAAAATCCAGTGATAATGAACATAGACCTTAATTTTGCCGTTAGCTTCTGAATGCAGATTGTGTCTAAGAATACTACTTTTTGAAGTGAATTTTATGGGCAGATGAGTCTGTTTTTACAGGGGATGGCATTTCTACCAATCCATGTATATCATTATTATGAATGGTCGAAATGCCTTCCCCTGTAAAAATGAGACTCATCTAGCCATAAATCACATAATAAATAAATAAATGTAATAACATAAGATCCTCTGATCTGGTGTCGCTTTATTGACAGTTTCTTAGCTTTTTATTCCAATGAAGAGTTTATTATGTTTAAAATGCACATTTCCATTAAGGGATTGTCATAATGTTTTATTTACCCAAGTAACTGATTTGTATACACAATGAGAACACCATGTTTTTTTCGATTTCAAAAGTAAATATCTCCATGAAATTGAAACAAAATCATTACGTTTAACATATCATTCGAAAGCTGATTAAATTTGCAAGTTTTTGTGAGATTTGACGTTTTGTTGATAGTTTTTACGAAAAACGGTAAGCGTTGAAGTAAATAAGACATTGTGACTTCCCCAAATAAGGTGAAGATCAAGCTGTTCTTTAGATACCAAGTTTGTAAAATTCAAGGTTACGTGTACTCTGTTCTTATAGGAAATTTAATGCTAAATCTGGAAATGTGGCCAAAATTTGAAAAAATATTTAGACAAAATGGAGATATTACAGTTTTTATGGGAAAAAACGTGATTTCCTCAAAAAAGTCTTTGATTTATCGTATATCTGCAACGGATTGGAATAGAAAGGTGAGATTTGCAGCATTTAGCTACATTTTCTAGTTTAACCCAATTTTTTTTTTTACACTAAGAGAAACTCACCCTGTATTTTTATATATATATATATATATATATATATATATATATATATATATATATATATATATATATATATGATTAACCAACCAAGACCATCGTAATTATTTAATTAAATATAATGAACTTTATGGCAGTAATATGTTTTTCATGTTTTATAGGCATAACAGTTTTTTTAAAAAAAAGAATGAATCTTGAATGGATTCCCATTTGGCTGGTTTTCTAAAGAAAAATCAATTTTTGTTCAAAAAGATCCTATTCTGAATAAACAAGTAAATAAAATGTCAAAACAACTTGTTTTATTGTAAATCTTAATATAATCTTAATTAATTACGTGTCGCTGTCTTGGGGCAGGCTGACACCTAAACTACTAAACCGATTTTAATCAAATTTGCTCACCGTGTGCAGTTTGATCCAACAAAAAAGATAGGATACCTTATATCTTAATTTATAGTCACAATATTATTTGTATATTATCTGTAAGTCACAATTATCTGTTAGCTCTATACGATTCTAACATATGGTGGTATAAGGTTATACTATTATATAAAAGGACAAGCAATTTTTCGTTTGTGTTCACTAACCGCCAAAAACTACTGAACCAATCTCTACCAAATTTTGACTACATCATCTTTATAGGATGGTTTAGCAATAGTAAAATCTAATGATGTTCAACTAATTCTTTATTGAAAAATGAATAATAAGTGGATAACAGTGAAGTTCAAAAGTGGCGGCAATTGCCATCTACATGAAAGGTTAAAAGGTACAGTGTTACACAGAGCTTGACATTGATAATAAAATTTACTTATTTTCAATAAGTTCAAAAATGGTGGCAATTGCCATCTACATGAAAGGTTAAAAGGTACGGTGTTACTTAGAGCTTGATATTGATAATAAAATTTACTTATTTTCAATTAAATTGTTATAAAAACAGCTATATGGAGTGAAATATACCAAATTTTAACATCATGTTCATAGTTCTAGGTTTAGCAACAATAAAAATTTAAATGTACAATGTTGAGTGTTAGGAACGGGTTTTGCCACACTACCACATACCAGGTATGCAAGTTTAAAATGTCGTTTTAATTCCAATAGAATGCGCTCTTAGCCTATTGAAGGATTTGCTTATCTCTAAACGCTATTTTGTTTGTTAGTCATTTGTTTACAAAAGTCAGTTGTTTTTTTAAGTCGTTTACGTGGACGTATCATACCTTTCTTTGGTGTTAAAAATGTCTAATTTTAAGCCAAATAAAGAGCATTTGCGGCATGTCATGATTTTCTTATTTAATCAAAAGAAAAAGGCATCTGAATGTCATCGAATTCTTGTTGAGACTTATGGCGATGTTGCTCCAACCGTCAGGACATGTGAACGTTGGTTTCAAAGTTTCAAACGTGGTGATTTTGATGTTACTGATCAAAAACGAGAAAATCGACCAAAAAAGTTTGAGGACTTGGAATTGCAATCTTTATTAGACGAAGACAATACCCAAACCCAACAAATGATGGCAGAACAGTTGAATGTCACTAGGCAAGCCATTTCCGATCGCCTGAGAGCTATGGGAAAGATTCAAAAGGTTGGAAAATGGGGTTCCACATGAATTGGACGAACGACAGATGGAAAAAAAAAAAACGAAAAACTGTGTGCGAAATGCTGCTTTTACGCCACGAAAGAAAGGTTTTTTTTGCATCGAGTTGTAACTGGCGATGAAAAATGGATTTATTTTCAGAATCCCAAACGAAAAAAAATCATGGGTAACGCCAGGACAACCATCCACATCGAGTGCAAGACCGGATCGTTTTGGGAAGAAGACAATGCTGTGTGTGTGGTGGGATCAGAAGGGAGTAGTCTACTACGAGCTTCTCAGACCCGGCGAAACAGTCAATACCGAGCGCTACCGACAACAAATGATCAATTTGAGTCACGCATTGATCGAAAAACGCCCAGAATGGGCTCACAGGCACGCCAAAGTCATTCTTCAGCATGATAACGCTCCTGCACATTCAGCCAGATTGACTAAGGAAACGATTTCTTCGCTTGGTTAGGAACTCCTACCCCACCCGCCGTATTCACCTGACCTGGCGCCTTCTGATTATCACCTCTTCTCATCGATGGGACACTCATTGGCGGAGCAACACTTCAACAATTTCGAAAACGTACGAAAATGGCTCGATGAATGGATTTCAAATAAAGATGAAGCATTCTTTTGGAATGGTATCCATATATTGCCCGAGAGATAGACAAAATGTGTAGAAAGCGAGGGTCAGTACTTTGAATAAAATATATTATACTTTTTTTTAAATTACGGTGTATATATTTTAAGAAATAAACGACATTTTAAACTTGCATACCTGGTACTTATATGGTTAGAAATTAAAATCCAACCAGATCAAATCAATAAAATTATTTCTGTCGAATGAAAATTATTAAAAATCAAAATGCCGATCCTCAGCTGTTTAATATCGTGTGTAAAAATATGAACTTTGAACCTTTAGTTGTAAGCACTGATAATGCAGTTTCTTAATAGTCTCTGTCCATCTGGATTACCAACTCATATTTGAAAATTGGGTGTCTAATTATGCTTTATGTTATCTTCAAATACCTACCAAATATAACTACATCATCTTCATAGTTCAAGGAAGGTTTAGCAATAATAAAATTTATATATTTTCTATTAAATTAATGTTTAAAAAGCGATAAATATATGGTGTGTAATAAAGCGAGCGCCATTCAAGAGAGGTTACAATGATTCGGTGTTAAATATAGCTAGAAATTAATAATAAAATTACTAAATTAAATTAATTTGTTATCCAAAAAGCTATAAATATTTGGTGTGACGTGTGGATTCCAGTGAAATTTAAAAATCGAATATGTGGCAAGCGACAATAGCATTTTAGTAAAACTAATTGAACCTATCTGAACCAAATTTAACTACATCATCTTCATAGTTCTTGAATGATTTACAATTAGAAAATTTACTATAATAATAATTTATACTATTCTATAAAAGGACAAGCCATTTTTCGTTTTTGATCACTAACCGCGAATATTACTGAACCAATCTGTACTAAATATTAACTACATCATCTTCACAGTTCTAAGAAGGTTTAGCAATATTAAAATCTACTGACTTTTAATTTATATTTTATTAAAAAAAGTTAATATGTGGACAACAGTGAAGTTTGAAAATTGACCGATAGGTGGCGAGTACCATTCTACACAAGAGGTTACGAAACAGCTTGAAACTGATGATAAAATTTACTTATTAAACTATCAAGAAAATTATTAACAAAGATTTAAATATGGTGTGCGATATGTGGATCCCAGTGAAGCTTGAAAATCGACCGATTGTGTATAGTGCCATTACACAATAGAGTTAACAATGGCAAACTGAACCTATCTGTACCGACATCTAAATAAATAATTTTTATAATTCAAGGAAGGTTTTGCAATGGTAAAATTTACAATAACTAATATTTAAATGTATAATGTTGAGTGGCAGGACCGAGGTTTGCCACACTGTCATATACTTTTATAGTTCGAAATCAACATCCAACCAGATGAAATCAATAAAGGTATTTCTGCCAAATACAAATTATTACTAAATCAAAATGTCGATCCTTTGCTTTTTTATATCGTATGTAAAAATATGATCCACGGGCCTTTTGTCGTAAGCACTGATAATGCAGTTTATTTTCTTTCTTAAGAGTTTCTTAATAGTCTTTATCCTTCTTGATTACCAATTCATACATTAAAATTAAAAAATTTATGTCTAATGGTGCTTTTACGTAATCTTCAACCACCTAATCAGTGCAATTATAACTAGATTAATAATTACTGCTATGCGTGAAAAAAATCATTGAAGAAATAATGCTCAACCACATGCTAAAATACAAGAATCTTATCGATTAACAAATAAAACTTTAATTTTTACTTGAAATTATCTTTATGAGGGCGGGCGAAGCCGCAACGGGGATGCTAGTAAATATATATAATAAAAAATAAAGGAAATTGAACATCATCAATTTTTATTAACTTAATGCACAAACAAACTACTAACATATATACACATACACATATTAACTTTCCCTAATTGGGGACTCGACGGTAGAGCGAGTTGGGGCGAGGGTCATAGCGTGCTCATTACTAAAGGTGGGGTTAAAATTTACTTTGTGGCAGACTTATGAAATGAATATTGACCTTCACACCATGGCTAGAATGGGTTGGTAACCTGTAGGATAGCCCGTCCTTCTTCCCTAGTTGGAGTACATAGAATGTTAAGCCACAATAAACAAACACATACTAACAATGTTGCAAAAAAAATTTCTGTTTTTTGCCTTCTCAATATTTTGTGAAAGTCTCATTTTTTTTTTTTTTTTTTATCACCATTACTGTCATCTGTAGTGGCAATAAAAAGTAAATTTTTTTTTTTTTTTTTTTTTTTTTTTCCTTTTGAAAAATGCTTATTTTTTTTTTTTTTTTTTTTTTTCCTTACATACCTATCGGTGGCACCTCAGCCTTGAGGCTCATTGTGCCTATGCCGTTTATCCTGTACCATTATTAGTACAGTCCTAGTGTTTTCATGTACCCTATAATCCTAATAGGGTCTATGTCCACACTCGGATCTAGGATGATTTCTTCCCCAAAATGAAGAAACCTCTTCCTTATATCGCATTTGCATATAATGTGGTAAGGCGTTTCATCGTCCCTGTTGCAGAATCTGCAGTGCGGCGAGGTCTTGATTTTCATTATACAGAGATGTTTGTTTAATCTGCAATGCCCTGTATACATTTCTGTCAGGTATTTGAGCTTGGCTCTGTCAAGATTAAGAAGTTGTGTACTTCTTTTCTTGCAGTGCCCTCCCAGAAACAGTTTTGACTGTCTCAGTTGTTCCATTTGCCAGTTCTGAGAGGCGATTCTGTTATAGAGCCTTGCAATTTCACTCTTCGCAAGGCTCCAGGCTATACCACAGATAGGTTTAGGAGCAGTGGGATTGTTGTCCGAACCTTGTCTGGCTAGTTCATCAGCCTTCTCATTACCTGTTATGTTCGAGTGTCCTTTCACCCATTCTACCCAGATTCTGTTATCAACAGCTAGCTTGTTGAGGTATAGTTTACAATCCTCAACAAGCTTAGATCTAGTTATAACATTCCTCAGGGCCCCCAGGGCAGCTTGGCTGTCTGAGTAAATCTTAATGGTTCTGTTCTGTGTTCTATCTTCTATTAGTTGTTGTGCACAGTAACAGATTGCCATAACCTTAGCCTGGAATACCGAGGTATATTTCCCCAAAAGTAAATGTTGCTATTTACTAATTTATTATCACAAACAATTAATTATATTTACTTCTTCATCACTTCCTGTCTTTTGCATCTCAAGATCCTAATAATAAATCTGCTTCCTAAAAAATAATAACAGTAGATCTTTTTTTATAATTAACTCCTTGTTTTATAATTTCTGTATAGTCTGGATGGTTCTATACTAGATGGTCAGTAACAAGTCAAACGTTTTTTCCATAATTTCACAATGATAAAAAGCATTTCCTGACAAGCACTAACCAACTTAAAAAAAAAAAAAAAAAAAAAAAAAGAATATACAGGTGTCATATTTTATATTTATTCAGCAGACATAATTTTATCAATTTTGAATTTTAATTTCTAACCACAAAAGTTTATGACAGTGTGGTAAAGCTTGTTTCCTCTGCTCAACATTTTACCTTTAAATTTTTATTACTGCCAAAACTTCCTAAAACTAAGATGATGTAGTTAAAATTTGGTACAGATGGGTTCAGTAGTACCAGTAACCAATGTAAACTCTACTGTGGAATGGTTTTAACCATAAATCGGTTGATTTTGAAAGTTCATGGGGATCTACATGACGAACCACAGATTTAAATATTTTTAAACAATTTAATTGAAAATAAGTAAAGTTTATCAACAGCGCCAAGCACCTCATAACACCGAACCTTGGTAACCTCTTACGTAAAATAGGGCTCACCACCTTCATTGTTATCCACACATTATCTCTTTTTTAACAACAAATTAAATGAAAATCAGTAGATTTTATTATTACTAGACCTTCCTGGAACTATAAAAATGATGTGGTTAAAATTTTGTACAGATTGGTTTAGTAGTTTTCCTGGTTAGTGATCACAAACTAAAAATGGCTTGTCGGTTTATATAACAGTATAGATTTCAGAGAGGAGTAAAATTTACTCTTCAGCTTTGCCAACAACAACACCAATACGCTAGACATTTGACATCAGATCAAGCCAGTTTATTTCCCAAAAAACCTCCCAGGTGAGACTCTTAAAAAAACAACAACAATGTTTTATTCAACTAAGCAATTTTAATTCGAATAACCTGCCAATTATTATTATGATGAAAACGAGTAAGTAAAAATTTATAATCAGTTTAACAACATAGGCCAGCTAATACGAGTACCACCTGACCAGATGCTGATTAAGAGGGGTTCTACTATATTTGTTGAAATAATATGATAGATAATCTCATCAATTATATCTAATAGGTGTATATATTAATAAATGAACTAATGGTCATGTATTTATATCCAAAATAAACAATTTTCTAGTACATTACCTTTTTTGTACCATTCAAGCTATCTTTGGATGAACTACCAATATTAGGAACACTTCCATGGGTAGTAAGATCATTAGATAATTTTCTTAAAGGTTTTATCCTTTTTCTTTTAATTTTTTTGCAATCCTTATTTGGTGTAGTAGAAATATTCCTTCCCTTATTGAGGTCTTTCAATGGAGTTCTTATAATGGTGTTATTCTCCATGTTATTTCCAGGTTCCTATCTTTAACAGAGTAAATATATATAAAAAAAAAAATTATAGATATATTTCATAAAATAAAATCCTATTCTCCAATGCAATAATTTGCAAAATAATGCAATGCAATTGGACATTCTGTTATAAAAAATATAATATAATTATATATATCACAGAATAATAATTTTCTTCTCTATACTGGTGGGACTATTAAAGGCCATCAGTGCAATAACAGTAACAAACAAGATATGGTTGAAGAATATAAAATTCTTCAACATTAAATATTGATTAAAATATTTACTGTGAATATTTTTCCCATTGTTTGATTTTTCAAACCAAATCCTATGTAATGACTAACAACTTTTAACTATCAAAAGTGGAAATTAAGTAATATGTTGAAAATTTATCAACAATAAACTTAATATGACAAAGGGTTTATAAGGCATATTTATATTTAAAAAAAAAATTAAAAATAAAGTAAAGAGGTCACTATCACCTCCCATATCACTATTTACACAGCAACACATTTTGTAATTATCTTTATTGTTAGACAGGTACATTTTTTGATAGGAGTTTCAAAATAATTACAACATTACCCAACCTAAATACAATATACATATATATATAATTTAGATCATACATTTTAAGGATTAATTTCACGAAACCTGTGAGCACTTCAAAATATTTTATATACGACTTAGTGAAGTAATAAGAGAACCTAAATAATTGACAGCAGTCCAACAATAATCTTTATAGTACATTAGAATTGTTACAGAACAACCAAATATTACATACCTATAACAAACACATATTTTACCTCAACCTAAGTAAACACCAATTCAAATTTCAATGTCAAATAACCTTCTAACAGAACACATAGCGGGACAGAGGTTAACTATATTGAATCTCGATGATGTCAACAAATATCGATATTTAAACTTCGAGTTCCAACATATCCTGAAATTGTTATTTCTTCAATTTAGAACCAAAGGAAAATTTGTTTGATTTCCTTTCATCCTGTGAAGATTTTTTACAAATCCGTAGAATGTAAAGTCAGTTTTGTATGCCAAACTTTTTAATGTTTTTAACCAGTTAGTTAATAATCTAGAATAGCTGAAATATTTTCTATGGTTCTAAAAACTTGATATATACTGAACACTACATTTATATTATTTTATGCTTAGTTTAGTGTTAATAAAATGGGGAAAACTCAAGAGCATTGTGTACTATTATGAATCCATATGGTTAAATTGCTTTCTCGTGGACCAAGTTATTGTAAAATTGCATGTAGACTTGAAAAATCTGATGTTGCATATAGACTTGATATTTTTGATGTTTTTAACTGTTATTTTGAATTGTTTAACTGAAGTTAGATACATCAAAATAATAACGAGATGGGTTTAGTTCTCAACAAACAACGGGAGGCCGAAAACCTTTTCTGAAACGGAAAGAAGAATTCACAATATAACGAAATACCCTCTATATCTGCCTTTAACATAGCATAAGAGAATGCCAACTAATTGCAAACAATTAACAAGTGAGGTCAATCAAAAAAATGTCATGAGTTTTTCAAAACCTTCACAAAGGAACCACTGGAGTTTTAGGAATTACAATGTTTTTGGCTCTAATGGCCATAAATATGTATGGAGAAAACCAATCAGTGAAAAAAAGTTAAACAGTATGAATAAAGTTCCATCTGAAGCAACCCAGTAAGTTATTTCCTCGATGCTACGAAGACTTCAGGTCAAAATAGGTGCAAATGGTATAGTAAAAAATTATTAAAATGTACATCAAATTTAATATAATATTTATCAAAGTAAAAATGTCAGCTGTGTCAATACTTGACCCTTGAAATTCATATCTTATTTTACACTGTTTAACGGTTTTTAAGTATTCCGAATGATAAGTTCCACCATTGTTGTCCTCCAGGATTTTGTTTTAAAATATTTAACGATTTTAAGATGGTGGAAGGATAACTTCCACCATTGTTGTCCTTGAGGATACTGTTTTAAAATATCTAACGATTTTAAGATGATAGAAGGATAACTTCCGCCATTTTTGTCCTTATAAGGACACTGTTTTGAAATATTCGATGATTTAACTGTTTTTAAGATGGCGGGAGGATATTCCGACTTTGTTAACGCATTCCACGGGAGGCTGGAGATAAGGACACTGTTTTACAGATCTGCCAGGATTTTTTGAGACCGAAGGACATCCTTGGCCACTCTCTCCTTTCACAATTAGTATATTAAAAATATTCATATATTCATATAGAGGGTGTCCCGAATTTAAATGGCAAAACTTGACACCGAATAAACTTTCTGTTTTAAGGATCCCCATACGAAGAAATCTATGGGTGTCATATAAGGTGATCTAGGTGGCCAAGGTACAACTCCTCCACGTCCAATCCATCGTTGTGGATAATTTATATCCAGCCAAGCAATCCAGTCGAGCAACTCTGCTATAATGAGCTGGACATCCATCGAGTTGGAACCACATTTCAATCCGCTGCTGTAAGGGAATGTCATCTAAATAATTAGAAAAGTCGTTCTCCAAAAAATGTGTAAATGTGATACCATTCAATCTTCCAGGTAAAAAATATGGTCCCACCAGTAATCCGTTCCAAATTCCAAGCCAAACGTTAATAGCAAATTCATGCTGAAATCTATTCTCTCTAATAGCTCTGGGATTTTCAAGAGCCCATACATGATAATTTCTATTATTAACAATTCCTCCTCTTGTAAAGGTAGCTTCATCGGTCCATATAATTTTTAATGGAAATAAATTATCATCGCGAATTTTGTTGTCAAGAAACCAGTTACTAAAATTCAATCTCTTGACATAATCTTGAGGCAATAAATTCTGAACTTTTTGAAGATGGTATGGGTAGCGATTATCACCTTTCAAAGTTCGCCATATTGCTTGCCGCGATATTGCTAATGCAGCAGATGCTCTTCTGATGCTAGTCTCAGGATTGTTATCGAAGTGGCGTTGGACACAATTTCTTCTCCAATAATCTGCTCTTATTGCTGCCTGGAATTGGTGGCCTTCATTACGTATTAAGAATGACCCAGTCTCTCGTAGTCTATTAAAAATTAACGAATAGACTCGTCGATTAGGCACTCTTCTATTTGGAAGTCGGCGCGCATACTCCCGCACCTCTTCTAAAGCATTACCGTTACAGAAACCATACACAAAAATCATATCAGCGTATTCAACAATAGAATATGTATGCGGCACTGTGGCTGATGCTATTCACACAAAAATATCTGAGTAACTGACTGAAGACTGATTTAGGAATTATAATCCTAGAAGGAAGTCAAAATGTAAACAAATAAATGTAAAGGATAACATTAAATGTTTACATATCTCACTGCCTAGCCTGACGAACTTTGAAAGGTGATAATCGCTACCTGTAACATTTTGGTTTTGTTTCCTTTTTTGCGATTTTCTCTAAAACTAAGCAAAAACGAGCAAATCTCTAAAGGACTTTTTGTCTTAGTTTTTCGGTCCCCTGTAAGTTCCTGAAGTTTTGCTATTTAAATTCGGGACACCCTGTATATTCATATATCACATTTAGAAGTATATTAACATATTTTTGTCGTAGTTTACGTTTTTCAGACACTGTGAGTAGGGCGCGGGCGACGTAGTTATATTAAGTTTTATAGTTTTAGGATTAAAAATGAAAAAAAATTCAATTTTTTAAATTTATAGTGATTTTTTAACAATAAATCTAACATATTTTGCCATTAATTACCTGCTCTATCCGTGATATTACAGTTAGTTTTCAATTAGCTCAATTAATTGCTACCCGAAATTAAAAGTGGTATGCTACTTTTAAAACAAATTAAGTAAAAAAAAAAAAAAATTAACCTTTATACTTCTAAAATATATGAAAAAATGTGGATGTGCCAATACTTTTTGATCCAGTGTATACAATTCAAGCGTCCTCCCAGGGAAGCATTCATTCAGCTCGATCCAGCTTGACTAGATTTCTCGAGTATTTGTAGTCATTCATTTTTCAAATTTGTTTGTTATAATTTTACTGCTCCAGTTTAATTATAAAACATTTTATTAAAAAAACTCTCCATTGAAGCGAAAATTTACTTATTAAAATTTTATAACTATGTTTGGATGGAAGGAATATACTGGAGGGTGAGCTAATATATGGGATAAAATCGATAATTATACCTATCCCTAAACAAATCTAAAGATTAATTAACTTTTTAAAAAAAGTTGGATTAGATCGTCATTTATATAATTTATAGAGTTGATCACTTATAGAACTGATAGAATAGAATTATAATAGAAATAAAGTCGTCAATAAGAGATTTTTGCAATGGTGTTCAGTTTATGAAACAATTATTTATTGAAATTTAACTGAAAAATGACAATTGAAAAATTATTTGCGAAAAAGAAATTATAACACTAGCCTTATCAACCGACATTCATTTTTCAAATTTGTATCTCCCTTCTTTGTTATGATTGATCTTCTAATTTTACTGCTCCAGTTTTAATTATGTTTGCACCATAGATGGGCTTAAAACATTTTATTCCAAAAAAACAAGATTGAACTCTCCATTGAAGCGAAAATTCTCTGGTTCATTTTACTTATTAAAATTTTATAACTATGTTTGGATGCTGCAGGAGGACAAAAGCGGGTACGAATATAGGCGGGATTTGAATTTTTTTCTCATCTCTACAATTTTTTTTAAAAATCTCATTGTTATTCTTACATGCATTTAGGCTGCGACTCAAAAGTCAGTTTTGTCAAAATGTACAAGAAGAATAAGTTGGATTTCGTACCGGTAAATTTTCTCAGTTACATATATCATAATATATACAATGTTTCTATTTTATATAGATGGCAACGAAGACATTAATGACGAAGATGATTGCTTCGATGACGAACCTTGAACGCTTATTATTTATAATAGCATTATTTTTTTTAATATTATGATTGCATGTAAATACATTAATTTTTATTGCATAATTTGTAATAATTCAAATAAAAGTTATAACTTCAAAAGTAATGTTGAACTTTCGTTCCAATTGAAAATAAACAAGCAATTTGCTAGTAGCAAACCTATACATTAAATTAAAGTAAATTTAATGCTCTACAAATTTGATTCAGAAATTAAAGCTTAATCAATTTCCTATAAAATTTATTCTATACATATTTGTCGAAATTCCAAATCAGACAAATAGTTTTGGAGTTATAGTGAAAAATATGGCAAAAAGCTTGGATTTCAAATCAGTAAGCGCTTTTTTTTCTTTCTTTTTTTAAACGGTATGGGTATTTTACGGGATTTGATCAAATTATGATATATAGGATCTTATAGTAAATTAACGAGCATTTAGACGGAAAAAAGAAATTTTGGATCGAACAATTAGTTTCGGAGCTACAGCCAAAAGAGTAGGAGAAGTGCGAACCCAATCAAAGAGTGCTTAATTGAGAGGTGTAGAGTGCATGAAATAAGCGATAATTTTTCACTTAACAGCTTCGTTAGGAGTACTTAGAAGACAAACATACTAAAAGTCCCTGACTCTGGGGGGTGAGCTAAGTGTTTTTCTTTAATATCTCGAAAACGGAGGACTTTAGAAAAATATGCTACAGTTCAAAATTATAGCTAATTAAATTTCCTAAATAATTGATTTTATACATATTTGTCGAAATTCCAACGGTTTTCGAGATATAGTTATTAAAAATCGATACTTTTAGAAATTATAAAAAAAGTTTACCTCCCTTTTCGTTAGACATTTAGTTCAAATACCATAAACGTATATATGAAATTAAAGTAAATTTAAGGCTTTACAATTTTGATTCTGACAATTTTTGTGAGAAACCATCGTGAAAGGCACAAGAAACAGATGTTTGTCAAAAGTGAGGTAACATTTGTTTTTTTCCCGATAATCACCGCTGTTTGATAACGAATATCTCGAATGGTTAGAATCATTACAAATTTATATAGAAGCAATTTGATAAGAAATTTAATTAGCTTTAATGTTTATTTAAAACATATTTTTCTAGAGTTAACCGTTTTTGAGATATAATCGAAAAACCAAATAAATGGAACTTCTCCCCTCCCCCTCCGCCTTAGCTCACCCCCTAGAGGCGGGGACTTTTAGTATGTTTATCTTCTAACTATTCCTAACGAATTTGTGAAGTCAAAAATTATCGCATATTTCATGCACTCTACATCCCTCATTTCAACACTCATTGGAGCCGCACTTCTTCGAGAAAACACGTTTTTCTGTACTAATTTGGCTATAGCTCCGAAACTAATCGTTCGATCCAAAATTTATTTTTTCCATCTGAATTCTCAATAAATATACTACAAGAACCTAAATATTAAGTGTTGATCACACACTCATTGACTTGGGTCGCACTTCTCCACGAAAACACGTATGGCATACTCTTTTGACTATTACTCCAAAACTATTAATCCAATCCATAACTATTTTTTTTCACCTTAAAGCTGGGAAAATTTACTATAGATTCTACATATAAAGTTTTAATCATGTGCCTTGAAATACCCATGCCAGCACGCTAAGTTTCGCTTCCTGTTTTGAAATCTAAGTATTTTTAGCACATTTTCAATATAACTCCAAAACTGTTTGTCCGATCTGAATTTCGCTGTTTCAACTACAATCTGATTAAATTTTTTATCAGGCCCTATATGTGAAATTTTGATTAAGTTACGTTATACGTCCAAACCAGATCACTGAAAATGTCAATATCATCATACTTTGCCAAAACATACATATTTAGCATTCAGAATAGGGTGTATTATAGGACTTAATCAAAATTTAATATAATGGAATTGATAGTAAATTTAATCAAATTTTAATTGAAAAAAACAAATTTCAGATCAAACGAATAGTTTTGTAGTTATAGTGGAAAATATACCAAAAAAGCTTGGATTTCAAAACAGTAAGCGGTTTTTAGCGTGCTGGTATGGGTATTTTACGAAATTTGATCAAATTTTAAAATATAGGATCTTATAGTAAATTTAACGAGCATTCAAATGGCAAAAAAAAGAAATTTTTGGATCGAAAAATTAGTTTCGGAGCTATAGCCAAAAGAGTAACGACAACCATGTATTCGCGGAGAAGTGCGACCTCAATCTAAGAGTTCTTAATTGAGAGGGGTAGAGTGCATGAAATAAGCGATAACTTTTTACCTCACAGCTTCGTTAGGAGTAGTTAGAAGATAAACATACTAAAAGTCCCCGACTCTGGGGGGTGAGCTAAGGGCGGGGGGAGGGGAAAAGGTCCTAATTTAGTGTTTTCTATAATATCTCGAAAACGGTGGACTTTAGAAAATATACCTGATATATGGAGGAAATCGATAATTATACCTATCCCTAAATCTAAAGATTAATTAACTTTTTAAAAAGTTGGATTAGATCGTCATTTATATAATTTTTAGAGTTGATCACTTATAGAACTGATAGAATAGAATTATAATAGAAATAAAGTCGTCAATAAGAGATTTTTGCAATGGTGTTTAGTTATGAAACAATTATTTATTGAAATTTAACTGAAAAATGACAATTGAAAAATTATTATTGCGAAAAAGAAATTATAACACTAGCCTTATCAATGACGTAGGAGCGGGTACGAATATAGGCGGGATTTGAATTTTTTTCTCATCTCTACAAAACAAGAATAAGTTGGATTTCGTACCGGTAAATTTTATCAGTACCGGTCATACCATGAACATTGATACATATTTATTTAAGAACGACACAACCGATTTTAATGAAACTTGATTATCAAATTTTATTAAAATCGGTTGAGTTATTAAGAAGATAAAATTAAGGGAGAATGTGGAACTAGAAAATAAGAATATAATATTAGATATAATACAAATGAAATTGGTGAGTTATAGGCAGGAACATATTACGTTATCTTGAACAGGAAGCCGCGAAAGCCTTTCGATCATAATGTGTTACGAGTTCTCTTAAGTCAAAAGATCTACATGCAAACCAAAATCAACACAGGTCATAAGAAAAATATAGCTTATTTTTTTTATAAGGAAGGCTTAAAAATAATTTTTTGTTCACAGTATAAATAAGGATTTTCGGAATGGAATTTGAATGTGTTGTAGATTTAAATTTTTAGAAATAAAAAGATTTCTACTAAAATAAAGAGTCTTATGTTTAATACAGAGCTAAACAGACTCAGTAAAACAAAAAATTCACACTAATTATAAATTTACCTCCAACAGAATGTTGTTACCTAGCAACTAAGACCGACTTATTCAACATTAAAGCCTTTGATTTTTGTTCCCCCGATTCCTGGACTATTTTCGTTAAATCAGTAAAGAACGAAGAAGAATCAGAACCAGAGATTCAATATAATCCAAACTTCCTTTAACCTTTCTCATGGACCCCTTGTTATATGATATCTTGTTATTATACTATCGTTACATTATGTTATATGTATTTATGATATAAAGTTGTTATTGAGAAAGATTTTGATACTGTTTGGCATCAATGTCAGCAGTGAAAAATAAAAATATATTACCTTCTCCCTTTTACCTTATTCTCAAATATTTTCTCACCTATAACTTCTTCTGTGCATCACAAAACTTAGTTGTATCTTCACTCTATTCACTATTTACTCGTGTTCGTCAAGGATCATTTGAGAACTTCCTCTTTTTTGAAGTCAGTTGAAAAAAAGGCCATAATTTATTTTTAAAACTTACGCCGAATTTAATATAAATTGGCCGAATTTTCCTCACTCATATTTTTTTAAAATATCCGCAAAATATCCCCAAGATGGCCGATGATAAGTTTGGACGTTTTTTCAATATCAAACAAGCAAGCGTATTTAAAGCACGATCCTAGTACGTGATAAAAATTCTGATGTACCGAAATAAGATCCTCCATAATTATCTTAGCATGGTATTTTATAAACTATATTTATTGTAATTCCAATTTATCTGAATCTTTAGTTTTAGACTATAATTTTGGTATGGTGGACGTATTTTTAAACGTCACGGTGTTATCAGTTTTATTGTAGTTGTATGTGAGTGTTTTGGCAAGTCTTATCAGAAATACTACATCGGACAATATCTCAAACGATGTGTTTATAAACATAAATATTGCTGCACTTCTTTAACTAAAACTATTTATATTGTTGCTAACTTTATTCTTTAAATTGCCAGTGTAACTTGTATAATTTTATTGTAACCTGTTTTGTTCACTGTAGGGGATGATAATGAGAACACAATAGTCTCGAAACGCCGCTAAAATAAGTTATTTTATTGAACATAAGAACACGAACATCAAGAACCTTTCCTACGTCCAAACATTCCCCAAAAAAGAAAGGGTGCCCATATTTACACCAACTTCATCTGAGAAAGATGGCCACTATCACATGTAATCTAAAAGCATGCCTAGCTAAAGGTGAGCTTCAAAAAGTAGCTTAAGACCTCCGCTTTTCAGATATAATTGTGAAATTATTTTTAAATAAATATAAGAACATGAACCTAAAACAATTTCACATGTCTCTCAAAGTTTACAGTCCAGAATGAACACAAATTTGCACAACTCTAGTTGCATACACTATAGTTGAAAGAATGGTTCCCAACTGCTCACTGCTATGTTAAGCAAACGGCTCCATAGACAGTCCTTGCCGCCAATCTTCAATATTTCCCTTGGCCAGTAGGGAGCAGAGTTGGGCAAAATTTAATCATAGCTAAAAAATAATCAAAATTTAACCATAGTTATTTGACAACTAATTTCCTAGATACTATCACCTAATTTAATTATGATTAAATTATGTGATTGATTCCAGGATATTAGTAGTAAAATAGCTATGATTAAATTTTGATTATTTTTTAGCTATGATTAAATTTTGCCCAACTCAGGTAGTGGAGGGCGCCCATATTTACACCAGTGCCCGTTTTTACACATTTTCCTCTCTATATAAAAGTTTGTGTGCATTTATGATTTCGTGTCATTTCTCGATTTTCGGTTTAAAAATAATATAATATATATGTCATACATATAATATAGATAAATTAATTACAATTAAAATTTAATTCTTATATAATAAAGTTAAAATTAATTATTTATTTGCAGTCTTCTTATAGAGGATCTTCCACGCCTTAAAATACTGGTTAGAATAATGTTATTTTTATAATAATCACCTTTTTTTAATCTTTTTTCTCTTTTTAATCATGAAAATTTCAAGATATCATTCAAAACCATTTAGTTTACTGTATGCGTAATTTGCAGTGGCAAATAAAATAAAGTTTTATAATAAATATAAAAATCTGAAGTGAATAGACAAAGTAAATAGCCAATGAAAAAACCATGAACCTTAAGAAAAGCTTGAATGAGATTAATGATTTATGGAATAATGAAGATCAGGGGACAGTGCAATATGACAGTAGCCACACGGCCTATTTTTTTCTGATCAACGGTATAATCGGACCATTCTTTTCGTTTGTCGGATTGATATTTTTCAAATACCTCCAGAGGAGGCAGTCAACGATGTGTTTTGCTACATTTACATAATTTGGGTCGATATGTTTTACCATATATGTGCTACGTAACTTAACTCAATTTTATTGCGGCTCTGGTCATATTAATGAGAAATAGCGCAAACATTCAAGAAGGTGTACAGATTAAAACTAAGATATTATTAGTTTTAATTGAGACGTACAAATTTGTAATATATAATGGGGAAAATTTCCACTTTAATGTCAGTTTACTACATACTCGTAGGTTTTAGACATAGAAATATGACTATAACCATAATACTAATGAATAAAAATTATATCACAAGATGCAAGACGATCATATAAAAGATACCTTGGGCAGAATTAGCTACATATTTGGTGTAGAACTAGACATATCCATCACAGTGGGGCAAACACGCAAAAAAAGTGTTTAAAATTCAATAACTCGTGGATAAATATAAATTTCACACACTCTTTAGTTCAGTAAAGAGGTTTGATAGTCTCATTTCTCGAACCGATTGGATGGAATGATAAAACAAAAAAAAAATATTGTGAGAAAATGTATTGTTTTAAAAAAAATTCATTTTCTTTGTTGACATGTTTCTTAAAACCAAGTGGGCTTCTATTAGTAGTTTTTCACGTAGAATTCGATGAGGCATCTAGAAATTAGTTAGGCCTTCGTATTTAGCCAGTACATGATACCAAATAGGATAAGACACGCTTTTATTTTTTTTTTTTTTTTATTTTATTTTTTTTTTTTTTTTTTTTTTTTTTTTTTTTTTTGAGTTTTCTATATTGCACGCCGATTAAGCTCTCTGTAATTGTGACATTTTCTGTAGTGAAATAGCTAAAGTTTTGTTCCGCATTTTTACCATATAGTGACAGTATAAACTATAGAATATTTTTCAGTTGCTGACAGTGAGGTGAGTGGAAACATTGATTAACAGTGAACAATAAACATTAGGTGAAGCAGTTCAGCTGCCTAGCCATAATCCTAACGGCTAGCTGGTATACACATCGCTTATCTATCACGGTCAAGGTTGGTTAATTGTTTTCCTCTCGTTCAAACCTAGACATTTTTTTTTTTTCCCTTCTTTATATATTATTTTTTTTTCAACAGTAAAAATTGTTAATAATTATTTAAATAACTTATTTATATAAGTAATCATTTTTCATTGTGTTATTATTTTTGTAGTTACTATTTTTATTTTAATTGAAGTTTTATATATATTTTTTTATTTTTTTTTTTAATACAATTATGATGGACGTTGTCACATCAGGGGACGAATCAGAGGAAGATGCCCCCTATTCGGAAATCAGTGAAACTGATTCCCATTCAAAAAGAACATTACAAAAACGACAAAGAAACACCGCCCCAGGATCAGCGGGCAATTCTCCAAAAAAAAAAAAATAAAACAGCTAAATTTAAAAAACCACTCACCAATGAAACACATCAAACTCGCAGTAAAACTACTGCAGCTAAAACAATTCAGCCAATTCAACCAGCTAACTCAACCATCAATACCTCTACACCCTCAACCAGCGCAAACAATAATTTGAATCCTCAGCAGACTTCTGAATTAGACCCGCCACCAATTTATGTTAATAAGATCGACAATTTTATTTCATTTTGCACTGAGATTTCAGATTTGATTGGAGAAACTAACTTCCAATGTTTTTCCCGAATCAAGGATATCAAAATTAAAACAACGTCGAAAGACAGTTATAAAAAGATGATAAATCACTTAAGCAGTAAAAATTATGCTTTTCACTGCTACCAGCTTAAAGAAGACATATCGTATAGAGTAGTATTGCGGGGTCTCCACTCTACAACTCCAACCAGCGCTATAAAAGACGGCTTAGAAGCAATTGGCCATAATGTCAGGCATATATCTAATGTGCTTCACCCTACTGAAAAATATCCTTTGCCACTGTTCTTTGTGGATTTGGAGCCAGCTAGCAACAATAAAGACATTTTCGAGGTCACTAGACTTGTATATTCTTGCATAAAATTTGAAGAACCGAAAAGGAAAACAACAATAGTCCAGTGCACAAGGTGTCAAGGATTAGGGCACACTAAAACTTACTGCCACCACCAGGCAAGATGTGTGAAATGTGCTGGATCACATGCAACTGAAACTTGCCAGCAATCACGTGATACACCTGCTAAATGCGTACTTTGTGGAGAGGGTCATCCTGCAAACTACAGAGGCTGCATAGTTTACAAAAGTATGCAAAATCAAAGAAGACCAAACATATCCTCAGCTAAACCAAATCCAAACATCCAAGCACCTGATTTTGATAACACTGCAGTATTTCCAGAAATACCAGAAAATCAAGATCGAAGAACAGAGCAACAGCCATTAATCTCAGTACCACCTTCTCATCCACCACGACAACAAGCTGCTTATTCATACAAGATGAAACAACAACCTAGACGTCAGGCGCCTCAAACTTCCCAATCCCAGCATCAGACATCCAATTCTCATCCTCAACCCTCTCAACAGAATTTACACATAATTTACCTTTGAAGGTAAAATTACCACCTCAAAAACAACATCCAATTCCTACTCCTGTCCATATCAACCCTTCACTCCAAGTTGATTCCTTTCCACGTACTCAACAAAGAGTACTACTCCCAAATAATTCACCTTCTGAGACCAACAATGTATCCCAAGCATCCAATTCATGTATCCCTCCCTACCAAAATCCTACCGATATCAACGCTATCCTTTCCTCATTCCTCTCAGAACTAAGAGATACCATAAAACCGCTCATTACCCTCCTCACAAGAGTCCTTTCAGAAATCCCGTTAAACGTCGCAAGATGAGTGTTAAGCCTCTTGCTATCGTTTTATGGAACGCAAACGGACTGAAAAACCACCGAGACGAACTCGACATATTTCTCCACGACAATAAAATAGATATTGCCCTACTGACTGAAACACACTTTACCCAACAGATGCATTTTTACATACGTGACTACATAACTTACAGATCTGATCACCCAGACAACACCTCCCATGGCGGATCTTGTATCCTTATTCATAGATCTATACCCCATTCTCTTGTCCCATCTACTCCAACTGACACCATTCAATCCACCTCAGTAATCATTTCCACCCGTCCTTTCCAAATAACATTTTCAGTTGTATACTGCCCTCTTGGTAATTCTCTTTCTCATAATCTCCTTGATTCCTTATTCCGATCCCTCGGACCGCGTTTTATTGCTGGAGGAGACTACAATGCCAAACACCAGCGGTGGGGTTGTCGAACATCCAACTCCCGTGGCAGCATCTTATCCCGCATTACAACATCCAACTGTTATTCTGTCCTCTCACCCTTAAATCCTACTTATTGGCCTACATCCCTCAAAAAACGTCCCGATATCCTCGATATCTTCATTTCTTCCCAAATTTCCACCTCTCAGACCATCATCAAATCTCTGGACGACCTTTCCTCAGATCACAGCCCTGTTCTGCTTCTCTTGCATTCAAATCCCGTTCCTAAACCCTCCCTTCCTAGACTGATTACAGGACGTGTAGATTGGGACAAATTTCGAACTGATCTTGAAAATAAACTGGACCTGAAAATTCCCCTTAAAACAAAACAAGACATCAACTTTGCAATTGACAAACTAACATCATCAATACAAACTAGTATTACTAAAAATACAGCATTCTGAAAAATTCATGATACTCAACAGAGTAACTTGCCACAGCATATTCGGTCTTTATTAATTGAAAAACGCAGAGCAAGAGCAAAGTGGCACCGGACTAGATAAAAACAATTACAACAACTTAACTAACAAACTTAAGACAGAAATAAGAAAATTCAAAATTCAAAGCCTACATGACAATACCAAAAGTCTAAATACTTCTGACAAGTCATTATGGATGACTACAAAAAAACTCCTTCATTATAAAAACTTTAATCACCCTCTCCTTACAGATTCTCAAACCTGGACAAGATCTGACGAAGAAATATCCCAAATCTTCGGTCTACACCTTTTTAAATCATTTAATCCTCATCCTGACATCATCAACCCGACCCACCTTGAATGTATTGAAGCAGAATTAAATATTCCACTCCAAATGTCTCCACCTCCTAAAGCATTTCATCCTTCCGAAGTATCAAACCTAATCCACAGATTACCTTCAAACAAAGCCCCTGGAAATGGCATAATTACAGCCCACATCCTAAAACTTCTTCCTCGGAAAGCGATTCTACTCCTAACCTATATTTATAATGCTGTCCTCCGCAACACATATTTCCCTGATCCTTGGAAATTCTCAATAGTAAAGATGATACCTAAGCCCAAAAAACAACCTGAGCTTCCATCCTCATATCGTCCAATATCACTCTTGCCCATTATGGGCAAAATCCTGGAAAAACTCATCCTGAAACGCCTGTATCCTTTCCTAGAATCCAATCATATCATCCCGGATCACCAGTTTGGTTTCCGAACGTCACACTCCACTATCCAGCAATGCCATCGTGTGGTGGACGTAGTCTCATCAGCATTGGAGCGCGGAATGTACTGCACTGGAGCCTTTCTCGACGTAGAACAAGCTTTTGACCGAGTCTGGCACCAGGGACCGCTTTACAAACTTCGAGTATTCCTGCCTCCTACGTACTTCCTTATCATCCCGCTCCTATCTCAGTAATAGAACCTTTAAAGTCAATCATAATTTATCCTATTCTTCCCTATTTATCCAATCTGCCGGTGTTCCTCAAGGAAGTATCCTAGGTCCTATCCTCTACACGGTCTATACAGCTGACATCCCTACACATCCTAGTACTGTCCTCACTACGTATGCTGATGACACATGTGTGTTATCAATAAATAATGATCCCTTCATAGCATCCCAAACACTCCAATCTCATATTATAAACCTTCAAGAATGGTGTCAGAATTAGAGAATTAAAATAAATCCAAATAAATCTCACCAAATAACCTTTACCCTTCGTCGTAAACCAACGACTTCCTGTCCAACAGTATCCTTTAATAACATTCCACTGATCCCTGTTGAACAGATCCGCTACCTAGGGCTCCAACTAGACAAACGTTTAACTTGGAATCCACACACAAGACTAAAAAGACAGGAAACTGCTCGTCGTTTTCGACTTCTTCAACATTTACTAGACAAACGTTCAAAACTTCCGATATTCTACAAAAGACTCATTTACATGACAGTTATCAGACCTATTTGGACATATGGAATTGAGCTTTGTGGCTCCACCAAACCATCTAACTCATCTCGTATCCAATCCTTGCAATCCAAAATTCTGCGAAAAATCCTTAATGCTCCCTACTTTGTCACAAATAAACTTATCCATAGAGATCTCAATGTTCCGTATGGTATGTTGCTGATTTAGCCCAAACCAGATACCTATCCTTTCATAGTAAACTCCGTAACCATTCAAATCCACTAGTCTCTCAACTTGCTTCCCATTCTATTCCTGACAACCCTCCGAGGCGTCTGAAAAGAAGATGGCCCCGGGACCTTCTCAAATAGAACTTTTATTGAAGTGCTTCACTACCTTCACAATGGGTAGTTGCTTCACAAGCATTGTCATTTTATTATTTTTGTCATTATCACATTTACTGGATGTATGTTTTTATGTACAGTTGTAAATTTCAATAAATAGATATAAAATTTTTTTTTTTTTTTCTCGTTATTCTGAGTTTGTTAGTAAAACTTTACTTTTCTACTAGTTTTCTAATACTTACTACCCGAGAAAATTTTGGAACGTTATTTTGCACATTAATTATATTAATTATTCTGGGAATCATCAGCAATGAGAATCCAAGATTAGTATCCACCTACATACAAAAATGTTAAAAATAATTTTCTTATAAATTTAAGTAATCTAATTACCTGCTATTTTTTTCAAGATAAGGTACTAATAAAAAAATATTAAATCACATTTAACATCGGGGTTCATGAAATGGGAGTTCTTGGAAACAACATTCATTACTTTGCTTTTTGGCATTACTACTTTTATTAAAAAATATATCAAAAGTGTTTTTTCAAAATCCACTCCTCTCTTATTATTGTTTTTTGCTGAGAAATTGTGATAGACATATGTATACATCAAATGTCGGTAGGTTAACCATGTGCAAAGATTAACAAACTGTTGTACTAAGGAAGCAGATTCCCCTTCCAAAAATAAAGTATGTTTTTGTTTACATATCTCTAGAAAATATTTAACTTTGCATTGAAAAAGACACAAAGAGGAACAATATCTATAAAATGAATAATAAATCATACGGTCAATAATCCATCATTTGACTTTTATTGCTAATTGCTTCAAAATTTTCAAAGAAAAAATGTAGCCGTTCATCAGTATCACATAAGGAAATTAATGTCCAGTAATATTCATAATTATCATTGGAAATAAGCCATCATAAGCTGCATAGTTTGTCTGGAATACGTAGGACCTCCACTCTCCTCACTACTGAGAGTTGTAAAATATGGGTTAGCGAGCTCTGGGAGTGAAGGACGCAAGTGGAAGCAGCTAATCAAAGCACACCTGTTTTACGCACCTCCAAGAAGTGTTTGACCTTGAAGAAGAAGACACAAACTTTATAGGACGACTGATAATCGGAAAATCAAATAAAAAAAATTGGAAGTCATACAAAATATATAAAAGAATCATCAACTCCCAAATACACAAAGCTATCCACTATGTTTTCCGACCTAAATATCCACACACTATAACAAGCCATTTAATCACAAAAAAAAGATATATATATACATATATTTCTCTCATCTGCTGTCCGAAAACTCAAAAACCAAGCAATAGGAAACTATAAGATACAAACATTACTGTAAGAAAGAAAATCTAATATCTATTAATGAAAAAATATTACATACGTTACAACTATTAAATATTTTATGTTATTAAATTTCTATTATGTTATTATACAAATGAAAGATTTTTATTTTATTTTATTATTAAAAAAAAAAAAAAAAAAAAAAAAAAAAAAAAAAAAAAATATACGTAAAAGCTTAATAATAATTTTTTCTTATATTATGTCTGCGACTGACTAATTTGTTTCCTTGCTGGTTTTTACACGACACAGTAATTCGATAATGTAACAATCAGAACGACCAACCTACTGTATAAGACTATTACGGAGGAATTTATCATACCACACGGCTCCGTAAGGTTCTGGAACAGTGGCTCGGTGATAACCAGAGCCCGGATTTTTATGCAGTAAATAAGTACAAAATATGCCATAAAATATGCAGTAAAAATCCTTAAATATGCAGCGTCAATTCTCGGAAATTGCTATAAAACATCTAAAGTACAAAATCAAATAGATAAATATGAAGTAAAAAACATCCAAACAAGTGAACAAGAGTTAGGAAAACTATTAAAAAATGATTAAAATGATTTTAAAACTGTTTTTTGAAAAAAAAGTTACCGTTTTTAAACCACTTGTTGTATAAGTACAGTAATTGTATGATCAAATTTTATTGTTTACAATACACAACACTATTATTTCAATACAATCAGGTACTACAAAAAAAAAGTATTTAACTTGGTGCACCTTTCTTTATTTTTAAACAGTCATTGTACCAGTTCGGCATTAAAATTTATAATTAAATTCATTTCTAAGTTTTCATCTTTAAAACAATCTTCTATCGTTTAAAATATTTTTATAAATTGAAAAAGATCTCTCAACATCTAGAGAAGTAACCGGAGCAAATTGATATGCATTTATAACTGGATTGTTTTCAACGTCATTTAGAACAGTTTCTAGTTCTGCGAGGCCTGAATTTTTTGTAAAAATTTCATTAATTTTGTCCTGTAAAACTTTCCTAATGTCGCCTGGGACTTTTGACACACTGTCTTTTACATCACTGATTATTTTGAAACTTTCGTCAAGCGACAAATTCGCTTCTTGAAGCTGTTTTAGTTTTACTGGCAAAAACTTAGATGCGCCTTAATTAAAGTTAGATTGTTGCTGAGGGCTGTTGTATTATTCATCATTTGATCATATACCTTTTCTACACTTTTGGCCTTATCCCCATCTATTTCATATATTTCAAGAACGAAAGTTTTAAACACAACTAAATTCTCGGCATAAAAAAAAGCTAATTCTATCCAGGTGCCCCATCTCGTAACCACTGTTTGGGGAGGTAGTCGTTTCCCGTTCATAATTTCTTTATATTTATTATCCTGAAAGGAGCTTTTAAGAACTTTTTTTCCCTATTGTTAATTAACTTGTTAACATCAGGAAAAAGTGTCCGAACTTTTTTTGCAGGACGGTTACATCCATGCGCGACACAAGTGACGTGAATCATGTTACCATAAAACAATTTGAGCGATCTAACTGCTGTAATCATGTAAAATGCTGGGTCCGAAACCAACAAATATACCCGTCTTTCTATTCCAACTACATTTGATAATATTTTAACTCCATCATTGATAAATCTACTTATAGTCTCATGATTTGGTTTATCAAGCTGTTAACACGAAATCAGATAAGGTCATTTCGTCTGAACATGTTGATCGATCTGAGATTTTCGTTCACTGGAAGACAGTCTCGTCTTTGCTGCACGATTTCGCAGCGAAGTTCCTGAAAAGTATCTTTTTCTGGTTTTACTCCTAACAATTCCTGAAATCTTATTAGAAATTTCATTTCTGCCCCCAGTGATCTTGCTAACATGCCATTTTTCTGATGTATATAAAATCACTGGAAGAAACACACTGGCAGTTCTTTTGGGATTTAATCCAACACTTTTCTCGCCACAAACTAATTTCGAGGCGTCAAGGAGGATCTTCCTTAAAGCTGACCAGCTTCCGTCTATGTCACCACAGTCCCATGGTCTGTTACGGTCTAGCGCTAATTTTGCAACTTCTTCTTGAAAATAAGTAGCCATTTCATCCTCCTTTAAGCGGTATTTTTTGATGACCTTTTTCTTTGGGTTTTTGTGTCTTATTCGTGGATTTAATTCGTTCCAGACTCTGTTAAACTGTAGGAGATAGTGGTCGCTTCCGATTTCAAAACGTCTTTTGACTCTAGCGTCCCACATTCCCGAACCTCTTCCCTTTTTACCAAAATATCTCATCTCTTGAATATCTATATTTTTCTTTATGTGGGAAGAGTGTATTTGCAATGGTAAATTCATTTGACACAAAAATTCAAAATTCTCTCTCCATTGTCGTTTAGAAATTCTTCTCCGTGTCTTCCCAAAGTTCCTGACCACTTCTCATGGTCATTACTAACTTTTCCATTTAGATCCCCTAAAATTAACGGCATGCCTTCACAGCCGTCTACTTCTTTCTGCATATCACTAAAAGAGGCATCTATTTCTTCAGATCTGGCATTTTCCTTCGGCCCATAGGCTACTATCAATGAATGGACCTTCCCTCCTTCTACGAGTTCCAGCACTATGATCCGGCTACTCACAAATTTCCAAGCCTTTACTACTGAGGCTAAGTCATTATGGAACAAAAATCCGACTCCACCAGCTGCTCTTTCATTTATATTAACACCTGAATACAGGAGTGTATAGTCCTGGATTTTAATTTCTCCTTTACCTTTCTTCTTGGTCTCGATAATCCCCAGCAGATCTACTTTTGCCTTTTTGATCTCCTCCACAAGCTCGTACTCTTTCCCAGTTAGACCCCTCACATTCCGGGTAGCAAGTCAAAAAAACAGTTTTCCACGCCGTGTCGTATTCCGTAAAATCAATCCAGCTCTATTCATTTTTTTTTTTGTAATAGTTAATTTTTAGGGGATAGTAGGTTATTAGCCAACTGCCCCCGAGTCAGGTGGAGGGGCTGCCTCCTCAGAGCATCCTAGCTTAAATAACTTAGATATAAATTAGATATTATTAAATAGTATAATGAATATTATAATAATGGGTGATATAAATATATATTATTATTTAAGATATGATTAAGATATTATTATAGGAGAGATGGTAATTATGATATTATTATATAAGACATAATTAATGAATAATAATACATCATATAATATGAAATTAGATAGTATTTGATTGTTTGCATTGTGTTATTTGCGAATAAATTAGTTTATAACTTAATAAATATTTACATATTTCAAAATAAATAAACAATAATGATTTAAAATCATTTTCAAATTAAAAGCGCTCCTGACAGACAGCCGTAACTATGTCAGTAATATTACTTTGAACAGTTTTGTAAATGACATAAAATTCTGTAAATATTATTAATAAAAGTATTTTATATATATCTTTAATAATCGTTTGGTATTTTTTCCTGTTTAAGTAATAAGTTATGCATAAAGAAATTCTTATAGGATAACTTTCCATTCTGAAACCACTTCATTTCTATTCCTTATCCCCTCTGACGATAAATTTATTACCTTTCCTCCTTTTGGCTTAATATTTATTTGAGAATGCCTGACTGCAAAACAGCACCTGTTATTCGACTTATCCTGACGAATGTTAAGATACTTTTGCGTTTTACTTTCTCTCCGCGATTTCTATGCTCAACGTTAGTGACAACCTACAAAAGCAACTTCGAACATCCCCAACTTTCTACCGTCTTATTTGAAATGGCTTTTACGTAATGGTATTTATTAATCATTTTCTTTCTTCATTTGAATGTTGTTAATAATTAACATTTCCTACATTTCCGGGGTGCAAAAATAGATAAAACCATTAAATTCATATTTTTTTTGTTAAAATCACATTAACAATTATTACTGTAAATTGGTTATATACAGTTAAACTTGAACGCACCTATACCTACTTCTCATAATATACAGAAGCGAGCATTGAATTTTTTCGTTATGAGTGAGAAGGTTGTTTTTATTATTTTTTTTTGTGGGAGGAGGAAAATGGACCAAAGTCCACAACAGTGTGAGATAATTACACACTAAAAAATATTTCCATATTCTTCTTCAACATAGGGCTGGGCTATGTGCCTACTTCGCATTTTCCGCTACTAATTATTAAGCCACTAGCAGGCTTCGTCTTTCTCGCTCCTGTTTACGGAGCTTTCTGTAGATGTTAGTTGCGTATAATTTGCTACAGCATTCTAGTCTCCCTCCGCAGAAATCATCTGGCTGACCAGGTTTTCTGGGACCAACTGGTTGTCCAGAGTCCTGGCTAGATCTTCTCTCTCTTTTCCAAATTTATGGCAACAGAAGACATGTTCTACTTTTCCATCAGGTTTATAAAAATTCACTGTTATCAAATCCACAATTAAAGAAAAGCTGGACGGATATTATGGAAACGAACTTGGCAAGAAAAGGACTAAGCAATTAGACCTGACTTTGGCGAACGGGATCGTGAGGACTCGGATGAATTATGGAAAAATGCAAGATATTGCAAACTAAATCATATTGCTTATGTTTGATATTATAGATGCAACATCACTCCAAGAAATATGCTGACCAGGACAGGGGCTTGCTATGCAGCCTCAATATAGATGTACACATGATTTGTTGAGTTTAAACAAGCCTTTGATCGGGTGAAGAGGACTCAGTTCTATGAGGCTTTAGAGGAATTTAATATACCGCTCGAAGTAATAAACTTGGTGAATACGATAATATCCAAGACTCTGTCTATTGTACTTTTCGGCAGCAGAATAGAAGGGAAATGCAATGGAGTAAGACAAGGAGACGTCCTTTCAGCGGTCTTGTTAAATCTGGTTCTGCATAAAGCATGAAGAATTTCGGTGGCTCGTTAGCGTGTCGAACCTAACAACCTCTTAATATGTTTATGATATTTAGGTCCTAGGCAAGAAATAAGAAAACTTTAAAAGACATTTTGGCAATACTGTTTGAAGAATGCTGAATAGTATGTTTGGAAATTAATGAGGCGAAAAGCAAATTCATGGCGAGTTTGACACCTGAAATTAGAAGTCCCTATACCTTACTATTCACAACCCTTGTTTTGGAAGCTGTTAACCATTTAGTAAGGAAATAAACTCCGAAAATATATTGACTGACAAACTCAAATAAAGAATAATAAGTGGTCGACCCTTCTATCTAAAAGGACCAATTTTGGCATATTTTGTTGTATTAAAAATTGGCAAAATCAATACAGAATCCCAATCGCCAGACATCCGCGTTATTATATCAATCGAGCATAACAATATCTAAACCAGTTTTTAATTCCATTCTGCAAGTTTTCACAATCTATAAATCTATCATATCTGGCTTCATATTCGTCAGGCCAGTGTGTAGGTGAAGCAAGAATATTTGGGAGTATATAAAAAGTGCTTTCTCTATCGTGGGTCATACTGCTACCGATATTTGATTCTCCAATATTAATGTCTCCACTATTTATGCAAAAAAAGGTACAACCTTCCTCGGTTGCAAGATGCGGTACACGCAATCGCTAATAAAAATAATGAATAAATAATTAAATAATAATAACGAATAAGTAAAAATTGAAGAGATGTTAATTGTATAAATAAAACAATATATTATGATTCAAAATATTAAAGGATTTGCAAAAAGTAACTTTGTCATCAGCAAGAGTAATTGGTAATATATGATCACTTATCTATTAAAAACGTACATTATAAAAAATCGTTTGACAAAAAAGCTTAGAAAATTCAAATTAATTTTTACATACATAATGCAATAACTCTGAATTTAACCAAAAATTACGAATAAAAATAAAATGCAGGTTTTCTCTCTATCTTATTGAAAGTTATTGTGAACTAAAAAAAAAAAAAAAAAAAAAAAAAAAAAAAAAAAAAAAAAAAAAAAAAAAAAAAAAAAAAAAAAAAAAAAAAATAATAAATAATAAATAATACGTTCATATTTAGTATTTGTTCGACTCTTTACGGTTTGCTTTAATTCATTTAACAAATGCAGTGAATTCGGTTAATAAGTCGTGGTTTACATATTTATCTTTTTACTATAGTTAGTTCTTTCTCGGTATGCATTATTTAATTTTCATAAATAAGAAACAAATGTGTTTGAAAAAACTTTCAATTTCAATGACGTACAGAATTTATAAACATAACACTTCACAAAGTAAATATATTCCAAGAAAGAACCAGATGAAGAAGATTACAATCTAGAATACTTCAGATTTCATGGTGATACTTCGATCGTCACGAACCGAAGTTTATCAAAGCAGTCTACTTTCTAAACTAACAAACGAATATCGACAAAATATAGCATGAATATCCTCAACTGTCTTAGAACAGGAAGCGACCTATCGAATAACCATAACAGTTTGTGTTACAGAACAGGTTCGAAACTATTTTCATAGAACAACTTAAAAAGAAACTGCAGAATAACATGATACTCAAGTGTAGCGGAAAAGATTCATCTCTTCCCTATCAGCATTAGGATAATACTTTAAGAAAATTTATTTATTTTGGTTTTTAAGGCATTCTAATAAGATGATTTTATTTGATTTTCCTGACTTTTGTAGTCCTTATTTGAAAGAATTAATTTTTAACACTTACTGTTAACATTTGGAACTAACAGTTATTGTCACAGGACGCATCAAAATCGAAAGGAAATTGGACATTATTGTCAAGTTCGTTTAAGATAATTTTGAATTTTACTATTAACTATTTACTTTTTTTTTTTTTCTAATCCTCCTTTATTTTTATTTACAAACATACAAATAGGAATTTTATAGTTCAGGATCTTGGATCATAAGATGAAGATCGGTGTTAACTATTTACATACGAGAGATTTGTACTATTATCTATTATAAAGTAAAATATTAATATTGAAAGCAGGAAATATTACAGTTAGCAATGATCCTATAACCTTTAAAAATATTAATAACTATACTTATTTATATTTTTTATATTTATATTGTTAAGTAGGAGTGGCAACTTAATATTTTGTTGTTTTTTCTTGTTTGTATTTCGCTAATTGGAAGACAAAATTTATAGGATAAATGATGAAATAAAATTATAAAATAAAGTTATTGCTCTTCAGTTATGGTTTGCTTTTTTGTTTACTATAGAATATTATGAACAGGTTCTAGGTGTGGTGGAATGATATTAAAATAAACAATGAAGCCAACAACAATTCAGATATCAAGTGATGAACAGAAAATACGGTTCAGTAGATAATAAATAAAAAATGTTTTTGGATGTTGGTGCGTCGATGAAAAAAAAAAATATATATCGAATAAATGATGTATTGAGCAATAATAGGATATTAGGATTCACTGCGGCAATCCTCACAAACTTTGCTGATGACACCAGCGTGTTATCAATCAATGATGATCAATTTTCTGCATCCCAGACACTCCAGTCACATATTACTTCCCTTGAAGAATGTTGTCATAACTGGAGAGTCAAGATAAATCCTAGCAAATCCCAACAAATAATCTTTACCCTCCGTCGAAAACCTACCTTATCTTGTCCTCCAGTATCCTTTAATGGTGTACCGCTAATTAATGTGGAACAAATACGATACCTTGGATTTTACCTGGACAAGTGACTTATCTGGAACCCTCATACAAGATTGAAAAGACAAGAAGTTGCACGTCGATTTCGAATGCTTTAACACTTACTTGGCAAACGTTCAAATCTCCCGATTCACTATAAGAAACTTATCTATATGACGATTATCAGACCTATTTGAACTTACGGTATAGAATTGTGGGATCCACCAAACCATCGAATTCTTCCCGCATCCAATCACTCCAATCCGAAATTCTTGGAAAAATCCTTAATGCTCCTTACTTTGTCACAAATGAACTGAACCACAATGACCTTAATATCCCATATGTCGCCGATTTGGCACGAACCAGATACCCCTCCTTTCATAATAAACTTAACACTCATCCAAATCCACTTGTTGCACAGCTAGCTTCCCATTCCATTCCTGGCAATCCTCCGAGGCTTCTGAAAAGAAGATGGCCTCGTGATCTTCTTTTGTTAATATTCATTAGAGTACTACCAATGGGTAGTTCCTCTACAAGTTATATTTATGTCATTATATCTCATATATACCGCATATTTACTAGATGTGTTTTCTAATACAGTTATAAATTTCTATTAATAGAAGAATTAAAAAAATAAAAATAGTTATGTTTATGTAAGAAGATTCAACATAGATTCCTGAATGAATAAATAAATATTATCGAAACGACATACCCAACTTTTTTTTTTTTTGCAGAATTAAGACTAGATTAAAAAAACAAACTGTCGAACACATTAATTTTTTACTTGATTTAAGATTTCAGCAAAGGTTTTCCATTTTTTTTTCCTGTCATGTTGGCATCAGCTAAAATAAATCTTTTTTATTTGGATGAGAAAATCTATTTTCATATCAATATTTACGAACTTTTTAAAAATGAAAAATGACAATCAGTCCAACAAACTTGGTTAATAAATCTTTGAAAAATTAACTTTCATTCTGGAAAGTATGAAATTAAAGGTTGTTAATCAATAGCTTTTCTGAACAGCAAATAATTTTATTAACAAGATCTTCAATTTTTACGATTTCTATCAGTTTCCGAATAACTTATTACTTTTTATTGCTAAATTTCCTTTTAAAAATTTTACAAAAACAGGTATTCATATAAAAAAAAAACAAAGTTGACTCCAGTCATTAAGACAAAAAAAAAAAAAAAAAAAAAAAATTTCAGTACGTAGTATTTCCTATACTTTTCCTAGTTTAATAAAGACATTGGTTTAGGCGGACCGTGACCCTCCCGCCCGTACAAAATGTTTTTCACATAACGCCCTCCTGACGACATCGTTTGGCGCAGTTTTTCTCATGAATGAAAATATTTGTCTGTAACCTTTTAGTTTTTATATTATATATAATATATAAATATTTTTTTTAAGTATGTACTCGTAATATATACTAACACTCATGTTACAGGTCCTAGATACATCTAGATAGTATCATGAGACTAGTAAAAAGGAACTCCAATGGTTTAGATAACATCATGTCTCCTTTAACTAAAGTACAATTTAATGATTAAAAAAAAAAATAAAAAAATCAACAAATTCTAATTGGAAAGGTTTGATATAACATTCTGATGATGTTTCGCTCATTGATGAAGACGATCCGTTTTTCCATTTAGTTAAGAGGTAATAAATTTGTTTTCACCGATTATAGTTGATCAGTTTTTAATGGACCGCCCATTATTATTTCTAAATCCCTAAGCCACTGAATTCATATTTTTTTAAAAATTACTTTTACGACTAATAGGTACATACATTAAGTAAGTGTTGTCAATGACTTGTTAAGCGAATCTCGTTAGTAGTATTCCAATAAAAGTTCTACTATAGAAGTTTCCGAGATCTTATTATTATAAGACTCTTCTAATTATTAGGAATTGAGTAGGAAACATGTTAAGGAACTAGAGTTGGTGTATAGAGTTTATTATGGAAAGGAATGTATCAAGTTTGGGTCAAATCGGCATCATGGAATTTTAGGGTCACTATGAATAAGTTTATTTGAGATATAATAATGAGAATGATGAATGACTTTATATCCTAAGAATTGAATACGCGTGGGTTGGAGGATTTTTGTGCAGTTCTAAAGTCTAATTTGTGTCTTAATAGGTCTAATTATATTCGGATCATTATTTATTGATATGAGTTATCATGGAATGGGGTAGGAACGCTGATTGGCTGGGTTTGGATGTATTTACCGCATATAACTAGCTGCATACACCGAGTAGAAAAAGAGGACTAGGATACTGCCATGAGATTGATTTAAGACTAATGAAAGGGCATTTTGATTTACTTTTATTTTTTTATGGACATAGAAATGGACAGTAAGACATTAGTAAGAAAAGAGGTAGGAATAAAAGAAATTTGTAAATGGGTTCAGGACTCCAGATTAGGATAAAAAATTTTAATGTTTTTAAAGCACTGAAATGATTTTAAAAAATTTCTATCAGCTTTAAAATCTCGATAGATCTGCTGCCTCAACCTTTCTGGTCCACATCAAGATTCTTCAAGGCTTGTTTTACTGTTCTGGTCTGGCCTACCACCTGATCTTCAATAATCAGTTTCCAAAAACAAATTCTCATATTTTTTTCTCTATCCATATTACAAACCTTTTTTTATCTTTTTAAAAAGATTAATTATTGAAAAACTTTCATTCAATTTATAAAAATGTATCTATTTAATAAAGGAAATCACAAATAAATGAAAATATCCTTAAATGTTCCTCGTCTAGCAAAATTAGTTATTTTATTCTAATCAATCGCAATACTATTATGAGTATTTTATATGTTATTTTTGTTTTATTAACAGTCACAAAAAAAATAAAAAAATAAAAAAAGGGATTAAGTACACTTTTTGTGCGAACAGCGCCCATGGGCATGTAACAGATTACAGTGTCGAAATTTAAGGTTTCGGAGAAACGGCCTCAATTCTTTCGGTTGCGTGTACGATATAATAATTATATAACAGAATTATTTATATTAATATTAGAATTTGCGATATTCGGTGTGATCTCCGAGCTAACCATAAATGATATAAATTAATCATAAAGGCCTATCAGTAAATATTTCTTTATACATAAGCCCATCGTTATGTAATTTAATTAATAACTATAAACATATCCATCGCTTATCTAATCTCTATCTTACAATATGATTATTATTATTATTTGATTTTACCCTGTCTAGAGAAAAAGCTTTTGCATATCTAGCCACCTAGAAGTGACCAGGAAGTAAATTTTTGCTGGCCTAGGCAACTCTTAATTTTCAATTTTCAATTTCCTTTTATTTGCTTAGTTTCTTTTGCTCTTACAGAGGAAGAATCAACTGAAAAGTTTGTTCTTGTTTTTTTAGATGACTTCAATCTGGAATTGATTTTCTACACTCTAGGCTTTTAAATTTTCACCTTTGACTAGTAACTAATAGAGTGGAATGGAAACTATGTAGATGATATTCAACCTCTTTACAAAACAATTGAAAATTAAAATTAACGACGATACTTCCAGTCTCCTTGCACCCAGTCCTCTGTAAATATCACTTTCAGGAAACACGAAATTTATACTTGGATTGATTTTTTTCCAAACCAACTCAAACATTTTCTTCATTTTTAAAAACGTTTCAATGAAAATTGAATATTTTTAGCTTCTGGAAATTAGGATTTAGGTGTTTTTAATTTTATGGAACAAATGATGATTCCTGTATCTGCTGTCTTTGTTGTTAAAAACTATAGTACTGAAATTCAAGCAATAGATATGGAAAGGTCAACAGATTTACCATATCAATACAATTGTCAACCATTAACCAGTCCACTTGAAGTTTAAAAATGTCTAATACAAATTCACGTGTTGATTTCAGTGAGTGCTCACTCCAGCAATGTGATATGGAATGTCTACTAATGTTGTAATTAAAAAAAAATGGAAAAAAAAATCTTGAAAAATGAGTAATTGTTATTCTCATATTTTCGGTCAGTAGATGATAACCGAAAAAATAATAATCAATCGTCAGATAATAAATCTGAAAAAGGAAAAAACTCCATTGCAATACATCCAGATCAAATCAATAGTGTATGTGCGACTCTGCTCTTTTCATAACGTTTCCATCCCTAACTCACCGTGGAACATTCTCTGTGGGATAATATACTCAGGTCCAAAAAAAAAAAAAAAAAAAAAAAAAAGAAACCCGAAGCTCTTCTGTGAAAATGTGACGCTGGATTCCCGCAACTTTACTGATAAATATAATCTATAAAAAACAATTTTTCTTTCGAAACATTAGTATTAAGTACTAGAATAAATGCTTAATATTTTTATGAATGGTTTTAGTGGCTGATTTTTCTCTTGGGGCACTAGAAATTCGTGGTGGTGGGAAGAACATAATCGGATGAAAGAAAAAAAACATGATTTAGCAATTTTCAACAATCTGCCTTAGGCCATTTTAGACTATGGCCATCGAATGTATTAATAAGCTCTCCAAATCCATTAACTGACCCTCAACAGCTAAGTCCTTTCATCCTTTATTCTGTTTGATTTTATCAAGCAGAAGAAGTGTACTGTCATCGACTTTACCACAAATTTCGTAAATCTTAAACTCGATGTTTTTTAAGATTACAGATATTTCCTCGTTTCTATTCAATATTATTTTAAGATTAATCGATTACATCATAGTTATGGAAAAAATATATTCCTGAAATGACCCCGTTAGTTTTGTTTTGTATGTCTCTATGTTTCTGTCTTCAAATGCCTCTCAAGTAAAAATTAGAATTTTCAATTTCCAGTTAAGTGATTATTTAGTGAGTTGTGAGTCTACCTTTTTTTTTTCCCCCTTCTGTAATGGAATGTCACTTTTTTCTCTGTAGTGGTGTATATGAAAAACATTGGTAATAGTGACTCGTCTTGAGGTCTTTCACTTATGCCTACAAGCCGAATGAATGCTTCTGCAAGATTGATACATTACTTGAGTCAACAATAATGCTTAGTTCTAAGCAAATCCTATACTATTATCATACCTTAAGTACCTAAATAAGTGGATTTCGGAGTAATGTAAGTACAGAAGAAAATATTTAGTTCACAGGATAACTAGGAACATTTTTTGTTTTCATAATTGTTTTGAACCTGAGGAAGTCCAAGAAATCAATCAATCCTTAACTCGGCAACTGTTGCTAACTTACCCTTGCAATAATTACAATAAAACATTTTGAAAATTTTTAATTTTTAACACTTCATAACGTCTATAAGAACAAGAGGTAGAAATATAGAAATGAAAATTTCACCGATGGTTTTTACTCATATTTTAACATATATTTAGGTGTCTGTAAAGAGAAGATTTTATAAATCAATGCCATGACAATCCATGAGGTCCCTCACCATTGGCTGAGTTGCTCGAGAATAGCTTGGCGCAGTCGTATTCTGGTACATCATTCTTATTCATTACTAAATTAAGCTACTCATTCTAGGACAAAGGAAGTATCATCAGCCATTCGATGTTTCACGTTTGATACTAGAAAATCTGCACTTTGTAGTTTTATTTATTTATTATTTATAAATTTATTTAGTATTTATTTATTTAGTATTTTATCTACATTAAACAGAGTAATATTTTGACTCAAAGTTTTATTTCTACTTTATTGTAGATTAATTTATACAGCAAATTAAGTAAATATCTTTTTCAATACCAATAACTTAAGTAATGCCAGTAACTTAAATTTTGTTTTAAATTCTTTGCATATAATTTAAAGTCATAATTTATTGGAATTCGTGTTATTTAAAAATAAAGAATAAAGATTAAAAATTAGAACAAAACAAACTGCTTGAGAAGCCAAATGCAATTCTCAGCGAGACAACTATAATTGTCTCTAAACGCTGCCTGCAGAGTGAAAAGAAGTCAGCAGATCGATCCTAGATGCCTGACCAATTGCCCTCAATAGTTGAGGTCACCAGCCATCGGAACGGGCGACCGAGAACTGAGGAAGGCCGTTCTCCAATGATTCAATCAGTGAAATGACACCAACACCGCACCAACACTGTTACATATTCAGTTTACGGTTCGGATTTGCCGGCTTTAACCATAACAGAGGGAATGGGAAGCAGTCGCCCAAGAAACTGGCATCCGTTATGCCTCGCTCAACTCTGTTACTTCACCGCGAAACCTATAAAAACAATCTGCCAGGTCCCGTAGAGCTCAATCTCAGCTAAGATCTCGAAGGAGTAACTACAGAGAAGAAATGGAGTCTATTACGAAGGTGAAGTTCTTGTATTCAATGACCATCCAACATATAAAAGATATATAAAAGTCAAGATGAATTGACGGCTGTTTTCCTTCAGGTGTTGGTGGTGTGTGGACTGGCAGCCCTGACAGCGGGACAAGGCAGCTATTACAGCAGCTTCACGGGACCAGTGTCCGGTGCTGTCGACGAGATCCTCGTTCCTGAGCCCGCTGGCTTCAAGAAGAGCGAACCCACTTACGACTATGTGGTGAGTCTTGTGGTGTTCCTAGCGTAAGAGAAACAAGGATATTGCCAATGCTTTGTACTTGGTTGCGTTGTAGATAGTTACGAGAACAGAGTAAAATTGTATTCAATAACATATAAAACAGCTCTTGTTCAAATTATTGATTTTCTAAAATAAAATCATTAGGGAAATAAACACATATATTTTTTAGTAAAACATTTTATTTTGAAAAAATATAGAAATCTCTCACAATTGTGGCAATTAGTAATGGTGAATAAAGCACATATTAATCCAATATTTATTAAAAAATGGTTGTTTTTGAATAGAGAAATATTGTATTGGATTGAAAATAAATTGCGTGATTAATTTTTAAGTTTTCATAATCACTGGCATATATTTTTAAAATTAAAATCATGGCGACAGAGATCAATTACTTTATTAGCTATATTTATCAAGTGTACCATTCCGGGACCGTTTTATCTACTCTAAAATGCGGAGGATCGAAGAGGTTGATCAAGTAATCATCGATGAGACGTTAAGATGTGGTCGAGAAGTGATTTAGATTAATCAATGTTTGAAGTATTTTAGAAATGTTACTAAAATCATTCACACCCACACATATATATTAAAATATAACAATTACATTTTCGGTGGCTCATAATTTCTTGAGACTATATTGTAGATATTGCAGATTTTGCAAACCTCTTACCATTCAACACATACACATACACCGATTAGATATTCTGAAAAAAAAATTCAATGGATTTGTTAAGTATTTGTCATTGTAAAGAAAATTGCTTAATGTATTAAAAAGATATTAACTATATTCACAGATTAAAAGTATATTATAGAAAATTCAAAAATATTCCAAATAATATATATATGCATAACAAAGGCAGCTGAATGCATAAATTTATATTTGCTTTGACCTAATTTTTATTTTAATGAAGGAATATATTTCTGAAAGCATTACAAAATAAAGCTGTAAAGTTTAGTTGGCTTATATTACAGAATATTAATTAAAGCTGCAAAATAAAATAACTCATACCAAACTAGTATTCGCTCGATTCATTAAGTTTAAGACTAAATCTTTCCGAATGGATTATTGATCTAAAATAAAACCAAATTAAGAAAAAAAAAAAAAAAAAAAAAAAAATATATATATATATATATATATATATATATATATATATATATATATATACATATAAATTAATTACATATAATGGAATAAAAATATTCAGGCTATATTTTTCTCCCAAGTTTAGAGAAAATAGTCAAAATTTGAGATACATTTTAACATTTAATATTTATAACTTATAAAGTTTTCTTGGGCTTGAACCTGAGTAAATGTACTTTTCTTGGAAGATATAAGGTTGCTATGAAAAATAAAAATTAGTCAACTGTAAATTGTGCAAAATTGTTTGTCACTATAACTGACTAGACATAATATATTCTAGCAGTCGCCCATCCTTTAATGCATCGTAGGATTCTATGATAAAATAGCGTGTTTTTATAATTCCCATAACTATTATATTTAGTAGGAGTTCCAATCAGATGATGAAAAAAATGGATAATTAATTAGAAATACATAAAAGAGACAAATAAAGTATTTACATTAAAATAGCAATTGAATATCTAATAAATGATGAATTTCTAATAAAACATCTTCTGGTTAATTGACTGTAATTGGAAGTCCTTTGCTCTTTGGTGCTTTTACTACTAATGATTAGTAGCAATGAAATAAATAGTAATAATTAATTTTTAAACCTATAAAATCTATAAGGAACACGAAATTTATACTGGATTAATTTTTTTCCAAACCAACTCAAACATTTTCTTCATTTTTAAAAACGTTTCAATTTAAACTTCAAATTCAATCTGGGATCCTTATAAATATTTATTCATTAAACGTATCAATACGACTAAAATAACACTCAAATTTGTTTGAAATTGTCCTTAAAATGTTTCATATATCAAATGGTTGAAAATATATATATGCAATATAGATGCAATATATTTATATATATATATATATATATATATTATATATATATATATATATATATATATATATATATATATATATATATATATATATATAAAATATATTTGGTGTGCTTTGTAGACTGTTTATTGTTAAATGTTAAATATTAGGTGAGATTTTTTTCTTCAAATCGTTATTTAAAACATTTATTTGAGCAGGTTGTTGATTAGTTATTTAAAATGATTATTCCCTTTATATGATATAATTAAAATTTTTTTGTATAATTTATATATAAATATAGCATTTATTTTTTAAGCGTGACTTAATTCTCAGGAAAGGTAGACCAACTTTTATAATTTCATGAAACTTAGAGAATAGTACTAAACGTAATATTGTAAATCACGAGAATGCTGCTGAGTAACTTTAAATAACTTTGTTCAAGAAAGTTTGGTTATAACATCTATGTACCTTTCATAGATTAAAAGTCACTAATTGTTATTCCTGAGTACGATGCCCAGAATTAAATGAACTTCAATTGCCACCTCATTATTTTTATTTATTTATTATTATTTTTTTGTTATTGGGGCTTAACGTATTTATGTACTCCAGATAAGTCAGGAAGGGCTGGTTAGACCATGGTATAGACTTTTTTGACCATGGTTAGAAGGTCAAGATTCATTTTGTAGGTCCATCAAGAAACAAATTTTAACGCGCCCAGGTGGGAAAAGTTTAAAGAAAAGTTAGAAAAGGTTAAACAGTCAACGTTTTTAATCGTTTACACAGCCAGCGGAATAGTAAATGAATCGCAATGAAATGCCTTGCCAGCATACTCGCCCCAACTCGTTCGGCCATCGAATCCCTCACACGCACATAAATGCCATAATTGAAACAATCAATTAATGAACCGAAAATGATCTAGTCTCCTAACAGTACAGGTTAATGTAACCAAAAAGGAGTTTGTTCAATATATGGTCAGCTACATGGAAATTAATACAAAAATAAAATTATAGTTTAAAAAATTAAAAAAACAGGCTTTAATAGCAAGAGGAACTAAACCTATCATAGACAAAATCTAATGATCTAAAACTATTAGTATATAACATTTTTTCATTGGATTAGCCATTTTTGTGTTATAGACTCTTAAACATGACCAAAATTAACTTTTTGAGAATTTTTGCGAAATTCAGCTTAAGATATGTTTTTAGACGCACAATTTAATAAACTTTAAATGAAAATAACACCTTTTTCGATTTAAAGTATTTTTGTATATGTTTTTTGCAAGAATCTGAAAAAAGTGCAAAGATGTTGGGATTTTTTGCCTCCCCCCCAAAGAAAAAATATTTCCCTAATCAAATGTAGTCACATGTTTGATATTTTATTCTCAGGACCCATCTGGACCATACTGAATCATAAAACCTACTACTCCACCTTTTGCAAGGCAGATCCCATTTTTGGAGGTATTTCGACTGGACTAAGTAAGAGTATTGAAACAAAGTTGTGCAATTATTGTATTGTCATTGGTCCTTGACACGTGTGCAAAGTTTCAAGATAATCAGATAGCTGGAAATTGGTGAAAATTACGATGTAAAAATATAGATTATTCTCATATCGCAATCTGGGTTAACAATGTACATATACAAAATAAATAAAAAAAATATACCTGTAACCTTTGAAATGAATCATGTTAAATTATAATAATTCGTACCGGCTATCGATTTTTGAAAAACAATTATGCTATTAGACAGCACAGGGATCATAATGCGTACGTATTTCGGAATAATAATTGAGTGAGCAGAATGCAACTAAAGAAAAGTCCCCACATGAATAGGATTGAGCAATGATATCACTATTTGTATAAATAATTTAAACATTTTAATTTTCATCAAATTTATACGTTAAAAATACATATTACTCGAATGTCCCAGTAAGCAACGTCGGTACTACTTAGGATTTTAGTCTAAGACCTTTACCGTTCTTATGGTTCTAAATAGTTTCGCTTCCTGTAACTATGGGTATTTGATTATATAAGGATAGATGTTTTCAAGAACTGATTTAATCTGATATTTGGTTCTTTTTCTTAAAGGTAAAAGTAAAAGAAAAAAGTATACCAACAGTTGTCCCTTCAATAATTAGCTGATTTGTAAAATATTAAGATTGGGAAGATATTATCAGTAGGTGAAGTTCAAAAAGCCGCTAACTTACTTTTCTGAAGTTAACAAGTGTATAGCTTTTATGAAACCTGTTAGATTTGAGAAAAACGTCGAAAGATAAAAACAAGAGAACAGGGTGTTTATACGCCCTAAATTAACATTGTTTAAGGTGGTTGCTTTTTTGAAGGGATATATAAAGAGTACCATTACAATTTTGTCAGGCATCATGTATTAAACAGAATGTATTATTATAAATCCTTGAGCATAGAGGCTGTTGACCAAGCAGCAGTTCAGAAAACCGATTGGAACTGCGACGGAATAAAGTGGCGAGGGAAGGGACACATTACACGGCCTGTTCTGAGCCGTTGGGGCGCGTAAGTCACCATCGCACTTGAAGCAATTCCTCAACCACCCGCGTCTCTCCCCGTCTTTGCTAATAGTTCCATTTTCGCAGTTGGACACTACAATTTGTCACATCTGTAACGGCTATTGTTCTGCTACATGGGTCATAAATATAATGTCATTTATAATATGTCCAATTGCAATTTAACCGTAGCAGGTGGACTATTAAGCATGGTTCCAGTACTCAAAAGGAAATTATTATAAGTTCGATAAAAGTATATATTAGTAACATAATATCCGTGATTTTAAATTATTAACTTGTTATTAAAATTATTAAAATAAATTATTAAATTGTGGCCCATGCCACAATAAGAGAATATCCTTAATAAGAGAAGTTGCATGATGGATGATGCATAAAATGATTTTCATGACTTGAAATTTATTAGTCATAAGGTAATAAGTAGTGCTGTGAATAATGTGCAATAAATACTGAAAAATATGCACCTATATATTCAAATATACTGGGTAAAATATGAGATTATGCATCGAAGATATGCAACTATCTACATCATTTAGAAAAAATAAAAAATTAAAATCCATTCTTATACTCAAGTACTAACTCAAGTTCAAGTAACTACCTTTGTTGAAAATGAAAACTATAGAAAAGGAAAGAAAAAAAAAAAAAAAAAAAAAAAAAAAAAAAAAAAAAGAAGGCGAATATTATGAATAAAATACTTTATAAAACTTAAAGTGGCTTAATTTCTAGAAGGACGTGTCAGTTCGAACTAAAGTATTGTCTAAATTACTTTTGTTTTATTTATACTTTGCTCTTTTTATGCGCTGTGTTACTAAAACCGTGTTTGAAACAACTTCATCAAAACAAACAATATAAAACGCCTCCATCACCCTCAATTGAGAACTCACGTACATACTTTGCAACAAGATTTTTCGCTTTTGCAAAAGTGAATTTCGCCATTTTAGTACACAAATAAACAATTAATGAATGATGTTTCTTGATGAGCACTGATTGAGAGACTTGGTAATGGAATGATGATAGGAAGAAGGGGAATAAGAAAAGTGCATTGATTCCAATTTCCGAAATTTCCAACTATTTGAGCTGAGCAAAAAGAGAAATTAATCTGAATAAACAATTCCGAGAGTAGCAAATGCGACTGAATGTTCGCTCATAGGGAAGTTTCAACACCTGGAAAATTTTGATTTGAAGGTCACAGTCCTTGTAATAAGTAATAAAGAGGTAAGGGAACGGTAATGGGTTGCAGTTCTGTTTGATGGGGCTAAGGTATTAAGTTATAAAGTAACTTAATAAAACAGCTAATTAAATCATATAATAAATAACTAAATAGGCAGGTAACATTTTAAGAATTGCTCCTTGGTACTTTTGATATCAGAAATGGTCTTCTTCTTCTTTAATGGCGCGACGGACGCATGAAGCTGTCCTTGGCCTGCTCTACAGAACTCCTCCAATCGTCCCAATCAGCAGCTCCCCTTAAATATATCCTCGATAGTTTTAAGTCCTCTGAGACGCCATCGAACCATCTTCTCTTATGTCTTCCGCGAGATCTCACTCCAATCGGTCAATCCCAGAACAATTTTCGACATGTTCTGCTCATGCCCCATCCATTTGAGCCGTTGCACCCTTATGAAGACTGTCAATGGCAAGTCACTATATAAATTGTATAGTTCCCTGTTCTTACTTCGCCGATACATACCGTTATCCTTTATTGGGCCAAATAAACGTCTGAGTATTTTCCTTTCAAAGCAGCCAAGTTTCGTAGCAACTGACTTATTAATAGTCCATGTTTAGCAGGCGTATGTTGCTACCGGTCGTACTAGAGTTCTGTACAGTCTTATCTTGGTTGTGCGGCTGGTGAGTATACTCTTCATAATGCTTGTTATGTGTATTGAAGATTACTGAATTCAATATTTAGTCCCTTATGAGTAATCAGTATTAAATTATTATAGAAATATAGTATGTTGAAAAACTGTCTTAAAACCTGAATATTTTCCTAATATCAAAGGGTGGCTCATTGTGATGGCTTGAAACATCGCTAGTAGATTCCGAGATTTATGCTATAGAAGCTCCTAAATGAATTGATCAACGTAAAAACTAAAGTAAGGACATCTGACGAATTGGCCAATGACAACCAAATAAGCTCAGACTTCCGTAATCGAAGGGCAGCTCGATCCAAAAGAACAAGGTTAGAAACGGATAAATTATTTTTGTAAAACATTTTGTCATCAGGGTACAAATCAAAACAAATGACTCATTGATATGATAATCGTAATAAATAAAAAATTATGGCATGGAATTTCTATAATCCATATGTAGGAGTATGTGAGATCTTGTTATCGTATCACATAATGTTCCAACAATCAGGTTTTAATACAATGTTCAAGATTGTTAAACCAATTATCGAGCAGTTTCATACTTTTTTTACGTTCTTTTCTTCTCCGTTAGACCAAGGTGTCAATTCAATAACTGAATCCAGATCTAAACTGTCCCAATTTTCCAAACGAAGCGTTACTAAGTTTATTTTGTAGTGTCCATTTACACGGAATATTTTTTGTTCGTTTGATTTCAAGGGCTACCTCTTTTATCGAATGCAATATTTGGTTTATTCATTTTATTTTATAATCGATATTCAAATAATTGTTATTTTAAGGAAACGTAACTAAATTACTAGGATTGATGTTGGTAATCAATTATTTTTAATTATATATTGAATATTGAAATGTCAAGTATGATTTTAGACTGTGTTGACTGTCCTCAAGTATTAGAAGAATAGTTCAAAAATAACCACTAAAACAAAGAGTAGTTATGTGAACAGAGACTGCTCATAAATTACGGATGTGTAGCTTCGGGTAAAAAAATTCGTGATAGTAGGAAGAATGGTTAGTAATATTTTTAGTTTTGTATAAAATAATTTCCTACAATTTTTTAAAAATTTATATCTGGTTATTGAAATTTACAACTGAACACAAGAAATAAAATACAATAGTACGACCCTACTAACATTGGATTCAATATTATTTATGTATTAGAGGCTTCAGACTTTTTTCAGACACCTTAGAGGATTTTATATTTATATATGTGTATATATTTATATATTTATAGGAATAGATTAGGATTTGAGTGGTTGTGGAATTTACAAAGGATAGGCATCTGTTTTGGGCTGGATCAGCAACATATGGAACATTAATTATAACAATAATTATTATTATTATTTCTAACTCTGCGGTTCAGGATGCTATCTAGAAAGCCTGGTCAAAGGTTTTCGTTCCTCTACCAATATGTCTTAGTTAAAGATGTGGAATGTATTTGACAAAATGTTAGAATCGATGAGTGCACTGTTTTGAGTACATTAATGAAGTATACTGAACTCAAGAACGGGGGGGGGGGGGGAGCCTAAATCGTCATTAGCCTTGGACTAACCTATCCTTTAAAGAAAAATCTGATAAAATGGTATTTAAAGTTTTGAATACACACCAGACTTAAAAGACAAGAAACTGCACATCGTTACCCATTACTCCAACATTTACTAGATAAACGTTCAAAACTCCCATTAAATTACAAAAAACTTATTTATTATATGACAGTGATTAGATACATGTTGACATAGGAAGATGAGCTTTGGAGTTCCACTAAACCTTTCAATTCTTCTCGTATCCAATCCTTACAATCTAAAATCCGTAAAAACCTCAATGCTCCTTATTATGTCACAAACAAACTTATCCATTATGAATTAACCTACATGTGCATACATGTAGTACAAAAAGTAAAAAATAATATTTTAATTTCATCAAAACAAAGAACATTTAAGAACAATAAATGAAATTCTTGATACTTTTATACCTATTCACAATTTATGATCTCTTATTTTTGGAGTCGGGCTGTTTCCTACCTTTGCATCAAATTTTCTGCACTTCTTTATAATTATTCTATTACTATTTCCTTATGTTGGCACCAACTCCGCAAATAATTAAAAAATGCTGAGTTGATTTTGATAATTTTTTATGAGACCACCTCTAAAGTAAGACGTACCGATAAAAAAAAAAAAAAAAAATCATTAAAATCGATTCATAATTGACGGAATAATCGCGCAATACAAACATACAAAAAATAAAATAAATAGGTAATCATAAATAAATAATAATTAAATTATTTTCTCCTCCTCCTTTTTGAATTCGGTTAAAAGTAGGAAAATTACATTTGAATTTAACGATTTCATGATAATATTGTTTAGCATAATTTCTTTACACCTACGTACAGGAACCCTTTTTCACGTCATGAACGGATGTACACTTTCTACAAAAACGTGATTAAATTCAACATCGTTCAAACTCACTGTGAGAAATGAATTTAAATCCGCAATCATTAGTTTTTCGCAGACATTACATAATGATGTTCACCATTGGCTGTGAACAAGGGGAATGGTGATCAGTTAGCTGACCTAAACATGATCTGATGAACCAGTAATCAACCCTGGCAGGAAGCGGTTCCACTAACGATGGTTATGGATTTATCTTGAGAGAGTGTTCAGTTAGAGCACATCTGGCTTATTAGACCTCCAATTTTGATGGGATGATATAACGCACTTACATGATTTTGCCACTTGGGATGCTCCTTTCTAATATTTTCGGAGTTCCTTTTAGCAACATATCTGCTCTATGGAACGATAATTATTTTTTCGTTGAAAAGATTTGAATAATATTTATTTCCATTGTTAGGAAATTCCATGAACCGTTACCATTTATCCTCTAGTAGTTTAAACAAAAAATATTAATTATTAATGTGATCGAGGAAGAATGATTAAAGAATCAGAGAAGGCTTGGCATAGTGCTATAAAATGAAAGTTTTTAACTCATTTATAGGAAAGTAATGCGCGGAAATTAATTAAATGTTTGTGTAAAAACATAATACTTATTTATTTTCGTTATAAAATCAAACGTTACTTCAATTTTTATTATGGGATTAGTGGAAATGTAATACAGGTTTTTAAATGACAAATTATATATATATATATATATATATATATATATATATATATATATATATATATATATATATATGTGTGAGTGTGTGTATGTGTGTGTGTCGATGAGTGGTCAAAACTAACTTCTATAGCAATGTACCCAGTAGTTGTGCGAGGATTTTGTTCTACTAAAGCTCTCGGATAGTCGTGATCGACAACACAATCCAAATTTTTGGAACCATCGCTGCACTGTAAATTCACTGATGCTTCCTTTCGCTCTAAACAAAATTGATGTTACTCACGGTCTGGGCTGCACTTTGACGAAGTTTGAAATCGTAAAAAGAAATTTGACAAAAATCTTGTTATGACATGGTGAAATTCAAAGGTCTTTACTCATAGTAAATGTGAAACGAAATAAACTAATCTTCGTGGAAAAACAACATTCTTTATAATCCATTAACAAGACTAGAGGAGTACATTTGTTTACTTGTCAAGCACATGCCTAAACCTGCATTATTTTTGCACCAATCCAATACTTAATCTAATATTGGGCTCATCATCATTGAAATCATTGAAACATCTAGTTATCTAACAGTACTTTTTCTAGCTTAATCTAGTTAGTTCCACGTTACATCTCTCAACATAATGCGTGTTAAATTATATATTTATATAAATTATTCTTAATTATGAATACATACACTAAGAAAAAAAAATTAAAAATAAATTAGAAAGGGTACAAATGAATATTGAATTTTGAAGTGAATGCATACTTCAATTGCAATTCAATACTTCAATTGCATAGCAGTGTGATAGAAAAAAAATTGTTACAGCGAAAATCTAGTTGACTCCAGTGTTAGATCTGGCATTTTTTAAAATGTTCTTTTCTTTTTTTTTTTATATTAAAATCTGCTTCAGTGAAGTAAAATACGTTATACGGATGACAATTAATTCATTGATACAATATACACAGTGGAAATAGGTAATAAAAAAAAATTAAGAAAGCAAAAATCTTTAACTATACAAGTTTTACAAATATTTAATATCTATAATCATTATTATCGCTCTCATTGATTGATTCTTTTTTAAAAAAGTACATATAGTCCTAAGACTGCGGTAAAAAATATTCCGATCAGTTCCGCACGAACTGACACCTAATCTGAGTAATTCAGTTAACCTGAGAAAAGTCTTGAAACGCTACAATCACTATTAAAAAATTCCACCGATATAGGGTTTTATGAACATACCTCTTGTAATGAAATTAGCTTCTTTTAAGTCAGCAATCTGCTTACCTTGATTGCAGTATGGTCTGTATACATACTCGTATTACTTGCGTCTGTAGAGGTGAGTCATTTTATAAAGAACATGGACTTTTTTCCAAGAGTATCAAAGGAAAATTATTAAGTGAATTTCAAAGATCAAAAAAAGTAAAAGTGCGAGTATTACTACTGCGTGTGAAATTATGATATAAATAATTAACAAGCGTGCCTAGTTTCACTAGCAGGCGTAACTAACGAATACTAGACCTGAGATTTATTCTTAGTGAACGCTCTGGAAGAGACATTATTTTACTAAAACATCCAGCCAGTTTCTAGCGTAAGGTCTAAGATTTATTCAAAAAAATTTATACAGTAGACCAAACAGAATAATTTATATTATGCGCTACCATGAGTAACCATGAGTTCTGTAAATTGAGCATCGGTTGGACCTGCTTTATTTCTAATATAAATAAATAAATTTGATTGTTTAAATTTACAAATGTTCCCACATTTATCAGATGGGTCATAATACATGAGTTAAATGGCACGATTTAACACATAATCGTGTAATATATGATATTACACCAAAGACAATTATATTATGTATTTATACTACGTCAAGTATATTATTATTATAGACTTAGTTTACTGAATAAGAATTAGCTGCTATGTTTTGCAAGAGAATTTGTCAATGTTTGAAATAATAAGGGACAATAAAGATTTTAGGATCGGAGAAAACGGGAAAAAAAAATCGATAGCTTCATTGTTCTTAATATCATTTCTTTGATTTTAATTCGTCTACAGTTTGATTTTAATTGATAGACAGGATTCATTATTTTGAAGGCACTTATTGGAAGAATATTGGAGAGCAGAATGTACTAGGATTTTGGCTTAGGTACAAAGTGATTTGGCTGTTTTTATCTTACCGTTCTTTTTATGAGACCTTCTTGGATTCATATCAAAATACTGAGAGTTTAACTGATTGGTAATGTAAAAGACGGCCATGTTTCAAAAAATTTTAACAGGGCGTGGCTCTGTTGTATATAAATATGTTGAGTTGAAGAGCCATTACTGAAGAAGTTAACTATAGTTTAAACATCGCAGTGGTGGATGTTGGTTTATGGATACATATGTTTATCCAGTCAGTGGCAGCGTGGAATTAATTCACGCTTCTAATAAATAATTAGTAAAAATCGGTATTGCTGAAACTGCAAGGGAGTGGAGAAATATCGCAACAAAGACAAATTTACCGTAAAAGCAAATATTTTACTTTGGTCTTTAGAAGAGCGCTGGGTTTCTTCAATAATATTTGAAAGTTACAGAATCATTACTGTTTTATAAGTAATACTGAAGAAACATAAAATATCCCTATTCTTCTCAATTGTTTAGCCCCTCTATTCAATATTAATTTTATAAATATTCTAAGCAGTAATAGACATTGTAATTAAACACACACACACACACACACACACACACACACACACACACACACACACACACACACACACACACACACACACACACACACATAGATATATTTATTTGACGAAAACAGCCCTTAAGGACTACGTAACTATGATGCTGGTTTATTTTTCAGTTCTTTCTTCTTGGCCTATCTTTGTCTAAGGATTCCACTGAATTTTTTCCTACTCGTCTAGGTCTTCTTAGGATAATCGACGGGCCTCAAATAAAAATATACAGGCTGAAATCCATTGGAATTTCACTTGAAATGAGAAGAAATGAGGGTAAGAAGATTCAGGTTTTATAGACCCATGCAGAGAGAGGATTGGTGAAGAGAGATTAAGTAAGAAAGTTTTCAGTAGAATTATGGGGTACAAATTCAATCATGGACACACTAAAAATTATACAGGAAAAACAGAGACTCGGGATTAAACAGGATTTGTGTGAAGATAGGACGGAATGCCTGAAATTCTTAAAAATCCGGTACTTGTGGTGGACAGTAAAAAACACCTGTCCAAGAAGACCTGGATGGAAGAAAGGAGGAAACATTTTAGTAAAATCTTGCCTGAGAACTGAAAAAGAAACCTGCAACATATTCATGTAGCCCTTAGGGTTCTTTCGCGTTAAATAAATTATATATATATATATATATATATATATATATATATATATATACATACATACATATCACATAATTTCGGTTCCTTAATTTTAATTAATTAAACATATTTAATTTAAACCGAAAAACATATTTCGCAGAAACCAAAATCAGCCTCGGATCTTGATTGTCATAAACGGAAACGACCCGGCAACCCCTATAGGACTTTTAACATAGGATACTGGAACGTTCTTTCATTATACCGACCCGGAGCACTGAAACTGCTCCTTGACCAGATTGACCACTTCAAATTAGACATTGCTGCCATCCAGGAACATACTCGAAAAGAGACGATACACCATTTATTATAGCTGCAGCGATACCCTCCATGAATATGGCGTGGGATTTGTGGTTAGGGGGCGCTTCAGACAATTGGTGATTGGCTTCAAGCCTGTCAATCCACGCATCTGTGTGCTAAGGATTCGTGGAAGGTTTTATAATTATAGCATCATAAGTGTCCATGCCCCGACGGAAGCTTCAAGTGAGGAGGACAAGGACTCCTTCTATGAGCAGCTGGAACGAATTTTTGATCAGTGCCCAAAATACGACATGAAAATAGTCGTTGGGGACTATAATGCTAAAATAGGAAAGGAAGAGATATACCACCCAACCATCGGAAAAAATAGCCTACATGAAGAATCTAATGACAATGGTACAAGGCTCATTAACTTTGCTGCCTCCAGAGACATGATCATTGGAAGTACCCTCTTCGCGCACAAAGACATCCATAAAGGCACCTGGACCACACCGGACAGGCTACACGTTCACCAAATAGATCACATCCTAGTCGACAAAAGGCACAAATCCAGTCTTAAAAATGTGAGAACGTACCGAAGTGCCAACGTGGATTCGGACCACTTCCTGTGTACAGCCTATATCACCCCTAAGATCTCCTTTAAAGAGTCAGGAGGTCCAGCAATAAAGCCTCGGCAATACAGCCTTAGGAAGCTCCAGGTACAAGATATCAAGCAACTGTACATGGAGAAGTTGGATGAGAACATCTGCGCTGAAGATGTGGATGTGACAAACATTGAACTCCTGTGGTCAAGCTGTGTAACTGCGATGCGGGAGACAGCGAACAATGTGTTGGGACCAAGAGAAAAGGAGATGAGGTCCCCATGGTTCGACGAAGAATGTGACGCTGCCACTAATGTGAAGAATATAGCGTATAAGAAAATGCTGAAGAAAGGGACTCGAATGGCTGTTGAAGAATATAAAAAGAAGAGGAGAGAGGAAAAAACAACTCCACCAAAGGAAGAAAGGCAGAAAGAGAGAGAGGAACTGGAGAAGACAGAAGAACTATGGAAGGGCAAAGAATCGAGGGACTTTTTCAGAAGTGTCAATAGAAGAAGAAAATACCGATCAACTGTACCGGATACTTGCAAAGACATAGATGGGAAAATCGTTGCCTGCAAGAAGGACGTTCTGTTGCTATGGAAAAGACACTTTGAAGGGCTTCTCGACTCGGTTTACCGTGAATCAGAAATTAGAGAAGACTGTTCAGTCAATAACCGGGATGTTAACCTGGAACCGCCTGATGATGAGGAGATAACGGATGCCATTGACAGACTCAAGAATAACAAGGCACCTGGAGTTGATGAACTGCCAGCCGAACTCTTTAAGAGTGGAGGTGAGCGGCTGACAAAGAGACTTCATGATCTTATCTTGAACATCTGGGAGGAAGAGGTTCTGCCGGAGGACTGGAAAAAGGCAGTTATTTGCCCTGTTTTTAAGAAAGGAGATAAACTCCAATGTCAAAACTATAGAGGAATCTCTCTTCTCTCATGTGGATATAAAATTCTATCCAATATACTTTTCCAGCGGCTACTACCCTACGCAGAGAGGAGCTTGGTCCCTACCAGTGTGGATTTCGGCAAGGAAGATCCACCACAGACCAAATCTTCTCCCTCAGAACAATTCTTGAGAGGGGAAACGAACACCAGATAAAAACCCATCATCTCTTTGTGGACTTCAAGGCAGCTTACGACAGCATTAACCGGGAAGAACTATATAAGGCACTAGAAGAGTTTAACATCCCAGAGAAGCTGATACGACTGGTAAAGCTGACCATGACAAATGTGAAGTGCACTGTGCAGGTTGGTGGGCAAAGAACGGAAGAATTCTCCTCAAGAAAAGGACTTCGCCAAGGAGATGCACTGGCGTGCCTTCTCTTTAACTTGGCGCTTGAGAAAGTGGTAAGGGATGCTGGCTTGCAGACAAGAGGAATAATCTATAATAGAATGGTCCAGCTCTTAGCCTTTGCAGACGATGTGGACATTGTGGGGAGATCGTTGAAGTCAGTTAAAGAAGGATTTCTGGCTCTATTAGAGGCCGCCAAAGTGGTTGGATTGGAGATAAATGAAAAGAAAACTAAATATATGGTAACAGGAGAAGCTGCTCGACCTGGGGAGACAATTAATATCGGCCTCTTCAACTTTGAGAAAGTGGCCCAGTTCACATATTTGGGGTCCCTGGTTACTCAAGATAATTCACCTGCGGCTGAGGTGAAGAGAAGAATATTGATGGCGAACAAGTGCTACTTTGGCCTCCGCAAGGAATTCACCTCCCGCCTTTTATCGCGACAGACCAAGCTCCATCTATACAGGACATTGATCCGCCCTGTCCTATTGTTTGGATCATCATAAATCTTGACACCTACCCATTAAGACATAACCAGCCAATGCGCTACTATGATTAAGTTAGCAATGATGAAAACGATAACAAATGATTTTTTATCTTGATAATAAATTATTAAATTTAATTTAGTTTAATTTAGTTGATCCAACAACTTTTCACTCGCAGCTTACATATACACTGTTGTGTATTTTATGGGGTGGGTAAGTTCTCCTTTTTTGAACTAAGATTCAATAGATTCTATAATACATATACCTTATATAAAAACCTAAAATTTACAAAGCCTGGAACCTTTATAGTAGCCTAAACAAATTTATAACATTGATCATATATAGTTTAATTTGAATTGTAAAACGGTTCATTTTCATTTTAGTATAGATCTTTTTTTTTTTTTTTTCCCCTTTTTTTGATATTTACAACTGTACAAAATAATATACAACAAGTAAATGTGTTGACAGTGAATACAATGGCATGTAAATAACTTGTAAAGAACTACTCACTAGTAGCACTTCAATAAAATCTACACTAAAAGGTCTCTAGGCCATCTTCTTTTCAGACGCCTCGGAGGATTATCAGGGATGGAGGAGGAAGCAAGTTGGGAGTGGATACTACTAGTGGATTGGAGTGGTTATGGAGCTTACTATGGAAGGATAGGTATCTGGTTTGGGCTAAATCAGAAACATATGGAACATTAAGATCTTTATGGATAAGTTTATTGGTCAAAATAGTAAGAAGCATTGAGGATTTTTCGAAGGATTTTGGATTGTAAGGATTGAATACGAGATGAATTGGATGGTTTAGTAGAGCCCCAAAGCTCAACTCCGTACGTCCAAATAGGTCTAATCACTGTCATGTAAATGAGTCTTTTGTAATTAATTGGGAGCTTTGAACGTTTGTCTAGTAAATGTTGAAGTAGTCTGTAACGACGGGCAGTTTCTAGTCGTTTTAGTCTTGTATGTGGATTCCAAGTAAGACGTTTGTCCAAGTGGAGTCCTAGGTAGCGGATCTGTTCAACAGGGATTAGTGGAACAGTATAGATCTTAACAACTTCATTAATTTCTTCTATAAGTTTTAGATAAATTAAATGAAATTTCAATATGAACTTACTATTATGTTGAAAACTTAAAATATTTAATGTTGTATTTATACTTTCAATACCACCAGGGTTATCATATCTATCTTAGCGTCACATAATATTGATACAAATCAGCCGTTCTCTTGTCGCCGTTATAGTCAATCCTCATTTTTCGCTATTTACAGCTAAATTTACATCGCTAATCCGAGATTTTCCCATTTGAACACTGCATACAATATTTTAAAAAGCTAAAAAGACTTATACAACTTCAATAATAAATCAGATACTAGTGAGATATTTTTAGTTTTTTCTATTATAAGCTCGTGAATATTCTTCTCTTCTTCATCTCCTTCTTTCCTTTTCGATATCAACTTTGTGGGAGGTACCTTCCGACAGTGTCTAATCCAATGTTCTAATTCTAAATATTAGTATTTAAAATGATTTAGATGTCAATGAGTATTTGTTTAAAACTAACTAAATAAATATTTTAAGAATACAGAATATCCCCAACCGTATTATCTTATATAATACCCCCATTATCTGTCAAAGTATTGAGCTTAATTTTATCCACAGTTTACGAATCTGACATTTTTTTAAAACTTCACGGTAATATCAACGTTGTTATTTAAAGTGTATAGATGGTTTCAATTCTAATGGAAAAATATCTATATTCACATAAAATATAGAAAAGAGGTAGTCTTATGGGGAAAAAAGTAGTTTCACTTCAAGGGTTCTTATCCTGACCTATATACAAAAATAAATGAATGTTAGATTCGTAAATTATAAATAAAACTAATAGGGTCTACCGTTTGAATTTATTTCGTACTACCAAAGATTGAGTTCATTTGTCTAATTCGATATCTATTAACTCACAGCTCTTGATACAAAAATTTATTTTGTTTTATTGATTTATTTTTTTCTGTTTTGAGTCGAACAACATTGAAAAAAAAATCACTTTTCAGCAAAATGATTCCATAAATGCGCCAATGAGTTCACTTCACCACCAGTTTTGTTGACAAAACATAACTAATAAAAATAAAATATTAAAAACTCCGGTTAACACTGATACTATAAAAAGGCTTACATTGGCCAAGGACGGACAGCATGTGCTCTTATCGCGGTCGAAGCACATTTAATCCTTAAATGTATAGAACAATCTGGAAATGCTAGCTTGTAAATTGAGACCGCGCGAAGGATTTTCGTTTTAAAAGCGTGCTTGCTAACACTACCTTCGTGCTTTCTCAACAGTGTAATTCATTTTTTTTTTAATTCGATTTTTCTGTTCAAAAAAAGTATTTGAATGGTCCACAAAATACAGGTATTGTTACATAACCTCAACAAGCATGGTTTTTTACGCTGGATGTTCATACCTTGGTTTTCCTGAATTATTAAAAACTGAAATACAATTTGTTTCAGAAAATTAATAAGTTTAGTAGTTTTGTAAATCATTTTAGCAGCAATTCCTCTGAAAACTTAAGAAAAAGGTGCGGAAAGTGTTTCTATTTATGCATCATTCCTAGTTAAGATATTATCTCCAGCAAAGTTGTCAAGAAGATGCCCTACAGTATAGATCTAAATGGTTCGATTTAATAAACTATTATGCATATTTTCTGGACGATACCCCTCTATCTTCTCCACACAAACGGTCAACTGTAGTTACAATGCGCATTACTATCAGGCCATACCCCATCCCTATTTATTATTCTGAATTTGAATTATACGATTGAAACTCCACAATTCTTTAGTCTATGGACTGATCACAAAATAATCTCACAATTTGATTCAGGAAGTCTTAATATATTTTATTAGTGAAAGTATTTTTGTTTTATTCATAAGCATAGATTCTTTGAATTAGATGGTCGAGGAAGTAAAAAAAAAAAACTGTTGAAAACGGTGCCGTTAACTGTCATTTTTTCTCTCAATCCAAGACATATTCGTTGTGATAAGTATCGAATACCTTCCGGTCAGTGCGATTATATAGAGAGATAACGTACTGTAGCGAACTGGCAGGAAATCAACACCCACCATATCGTGATGCTCGTCTTACCTAAGCCTCTGCTAAACACATATCTGGCTGTCATTTTGTACCATTGCTATCCCTTTCTCTGTAAAATCGGTGGAACACTTTTATTCTGTAACCACGAAGTTCCGTGAATACGGTGGATCATCTAAGGGACAATATTGTGCAATGAACCGTCGTAAAATATTGTTTATTTCCCGTCATTCAGAAATCGCTTACACGATGTTTCATAACGAATCTTTGGAAATTTAAACAAATTTCTAATGAACTAAAAAGACGGAATATAAAGTGATATTGTATGCAATGATAATTTAATATATCACTAATTTAATAATGTTGCATTTTTTTCTTAAATAATATTTGTATAATGGTAGTGTACGTCATACGATTGTTGAGTAATCCCAGGGAACATATACATACTGATTAAATTATTTCATGTTTAACGTCAGGTATCTAAAGAAGGTTAGCTGTTCTGTTAGGTTAGTTAAGGTAGTATAATTGTATGTAAACTACGAAGAGAACATATTCTTTAGCTATTACAATAAATAATTAAAATTAAGTCATAAGGATCATTATAATATTTTTTTTTCATTATATATGTTGATCTCTTTTCCTGAAAGTATTCCTCAATCCCCTTTTTATATTCTTTTAATCATTTCTGAAATATTTTATGGAAATGTACAGTATTTTGCAAATAAAGATAACTTTATTAACTGAAACATTATTTCTATGTAAATTGGCTCTTATATTCAAGGAACAATCAGAACGAATGACAGATCGAAACAAAGAAGAACAATTTATACATGCTGACGGGTAATGTGCAAAAATTATTACTATTTTTCTGTCAGGTGTTGAGAAAAAACATTTGTTATCTATCAAATTCACTAACCCCAATTTGCAATATTGCTGATAAGAGATCTGTTACAGGCGAAACCGGATTATTCCTTTGGCTACGGCGTCAACGACCCAGAGACAGGGAACACCCAGAAGCACGAAGAAACCCGGGATGGAGATACTGTGAGAGGTCAGTACTCTGTCGTGGAACCAGACGGTACCGTGCGTACTGTTGTTTACACCGCTGACCCAGAGAACGGATTCCAGGCCACCGTACACAGGAAGCCGCCAGTAGGAGCTGCGTCCTACCCACCACCTTCGGTCCTTCCAGAATACACTCCAGAGATCGTAGCTCCAGTTAGCAATCCTCCTGAGTATGTTCCTGAGTACAGACCAGAGTATACTCCTGAATACACTCCAGAATACGTTCCGGAGAGTAATGAAACGCCTGCGGACTATTAAATCCATACCGTCTTGATGATAACTATTCTATCGATTACCAGACCCGTCAGTTTTACGGAACACCCTTGTTATTTTTTATTCTAGTTAAGTGTTGTAATTTTTATTTTGTGAGTGTTTTTACAAGACTTTTTTTCAGGGTTTCTCTCTTCACTGCAACAGCGTTTTTGTTTTTTTAACTATTCAAAAGGAGATATATAAAATATTGCATAGTGACTGGCTGATAAAATGAAAAAATCAATTTTTGAACAGAAAATTTGTATGTAAATTTGGAATCTTTTTTCTTTTCATAAATATGTATTATGATTGACCTTGGAATAGGATTGCCAAAGAACGTCATTCGAATTCGACAACAAAATTCTTATTATTTTTAATGGCTAGATCGATATAAAAAAGGATTTTTATCATTGTTTTTTTTGTTTGCTTTTTTCGGGCTTCCCTTTTTTTAAAAAAAAAAAAAAAAAAAAAAATACAATTCTATTATTATAAACGTATTCCTGATAATTTAAGCACTTGTTAATTATTAAATCAAAACAATATGTATGAACTTGTAAAATACTGCTGGGAGATCGCCTGAAAAACTATTTCTAACGAAGCACGTGACATTTCACACGCAATTCACTAAAGAGTTGGGTATATAGAAGCGAGAGATTATATAGTCTTTTTTTATAAATATGTATACATAATTGTTGATAATGTTTAATTGTAAATTTTTTTATAAAAGATTTTTTGTTGTTTTTAGTGAGTGTATTTTCCATAAAAATAAGGCATTTTTTTTAGGGTGCCGTTCATTGTATAAACTAGTCGATATTGGAGGTTAGTTTCTAAGTTGTTAATAATGTTTGTTATAAGTTCCTTTTTATAAATTTATTCCACGTTTGTTTTTTTTTAGACGTGGAAATGTTAATTTTACGATTTTATATTAATACTAGTATAATTTCTCAGCCCACATAAGTTTATTTTAGTTAATTAGTGATAATTATAAATAAATAGTTTTACATTTGTTATGTGTAAGTCTTGTCTTTAATGTTTTCATATAGGTCACATAAGTGCTTACATACCAAAGAATAGATTATTAAAATAGTCTATTTAAGTATAACACCAATGTTTTTGATAAACTAAAATCCGAAAAACTAATCAATAACATTTTTAGCTCGTTGTTCATTAGAATCAGTTCAGCTAAAAGATCCTAAACATAATAGCAGAAGTGCACATGAAGTTTTACATGACATAAATCTAATTTTTTATCTTTTAAGGTATCTTCATTTCCTAAGTAATGAGTTATATAAATATAGATTGGATGTTTTCAGCTCACAAAGAATGGCTTACATTAGATATAGATTTAATTCAGTAATATACTAATATATAATTTAATATCAGTATACAAATATTGGAAATATTCGGTGTGACCACAGACTCGGGACTTTTGTAACTGATATGCCTCTGAATTTTTCATTAAATCATCAGATTGTATGTCCAACAATTAAAAGTTTAGAAAAAAAAAACTTATTCGGGATGAACGATTTCAATATACCTAGCCTTAACATGATTTTAGCTATGAATAACACCCAAATAAAAATGACAGAATATATATACATATATAAAATAATAATAATAATAATAATTCCGCTCATCATTATTTTTTAAAGTTTTTTTTTTTTTTTTTTTTTTTTTTTTTTTTACAACAATAAAATAATTTAAACTAAAATCTCTCAAAATTTTGAAATAATTGTTTCAACAATAACTCCGAAATAAGCAAACCGTAACAATTCTCGACTTCGCAATAGACCCGTCGTTTCATTATGTAAATGTTCTTGTTTATTTACAATTTTTAATTTTTTATTTCTTTTAAGTGGCGAAAGTTCTGCTGCTAGCTATAGACAACTGCAGAAGCAGGTACAATTATACAACAAATTCGTGTTGCAGATAGTGAAAAAAAGGTATCCGAATTTAAGCGATAAGTACAATAAGAAATACGTACAATACCCTGGGTCCAAGATTAGTGGAGAGTGTGAAAATTATAGTGGGCCGGTTACCTCATAATTCACTGCATTGTCCAGTTTTTATGCTGCCTACATTGGAATTTGTTGAATAAGCCTTTTAATGAATTAAATCACAGCATTGGTGTTTTAATAACGTTAATTTGTAACAAAAATATTACCATATATTTTCAATTAACTAATACATTTTCCTAAAAATAAAATAAAAACATTAATAGCCAAAAAATCACAAATAGCAGATAAATATTATTAAATTATTATATTAGATTCAAAACAGATTGAATTTTTTTTTTTAATGTAACCAATATTTTCAATGGTATACACTATTTCTTGTTAAAATATATTACTAATTAATTTTCATATATACTATTAGGTGATTCTATTGATTTTAAGAAAGTTATATAGAGTACATAGTTATCTTTTAAAATTATACGAATAAGGTTTTATAGGATATTTTACGTTTAAATGATATATATTATAACAAGTATATGATTGATATTTGTAAATGATTAATTAGATATATTATAATGCTAAGATTTTTTTTTTTTTTTACTGAGATGAATTATATGTTTGCATGGTGTGCTTTTAGCTTAATTTTATCGTTGAGGATAAGACCTGCGTTGGGTCTTGATGTACATTTGTTATATTCATGTACATATCTATCGTACTTGCAACTTATTATTGACTTTTGTAATTTTCGTTGAGTATATTGATGATAATAAAAACTGCTTATGAATTTTTATTTTTATTTATTTTTTTTATGATTTCCTTATTTACCAAATATATACCATATACGATTAGAAAATGCTTTTTTTTTCTCCGAAAATAAAATTGTGAATTGAGTTTAAGTTAATTTAGGAAAATATAAAATGTTAGTTTCTCTGTTAAAGCAACATCTTCAATAGCGTTGATTACCAGAAAATTTCTATGCTTTCTCTCTTTCCTCATTTTAGCATACTTTCATTAGGTCTCCCTTCCTTAGGACTGTTTCTTTAAAAATATCCCTACTACCTTATCTCATTCTTCTTAATACACGAAACCAATTCAGCAATCTTTCAAAAATCCATGAGCTCCCTGCATGTCTGTATTTTTTATTTATTATCCAATTTCTACTTTAATCGGGCATATTTTGAATTTTATCTTTCTCTCTCATTTATCCACGCTTCTCTTCCATACATTCCTACCTGTTGAAGGATATATATATATATATATATATATATATATATATATATATATATATATATATATATATATATATATATATACATCCTTTGATTTTAGGCAAAAATTTCGATTTTAATTTACAGACCTATAGAATTTGTCGTTAGTTTGAAAACATGCTTTTATCCCTTCTTATATTTTGTTATCATAGTAAGTAATATCTATATATTACGATGGAGAAAGGGCTTGAAAGGAAGACCCATACATTCTCTGAAATGAAGTATTTATATTTTATTTAAATTATATTTGAATGAAATATAATTTAATCATTGGCAGTTATGAACCTCATTGACATACTCAAGGTGAGATAAATGACAAAGATATAGATACATAATTATATTGATATAATTTAATGTAATCATGATATAATTTTAAAAATTCCTTTGGGACTCCATTAAACCATACAATTCATCTGGTATCCAATTATTAAAATCTAAAGTCCTTCGAAAAATCCTTAATGCCCCATACTTTGTCACTAATAAACTTATCCATGAAGATTTCAATGTTCCATGTATTGATGATTTAGCTCAAACCAAATACCTATTCTTCCATAGTAAGATCCTTAACCACTCGAATCTACTAGTCTCTCAACTTCCATCCCCCTCCATTCCCGATGCCCCTCCGAGGAGTCAGCAAAGAACATGATCTACAGATATTTAAGTGTAAAGCTTATATTGAAGTGCTACAGAGAAGTGGTTGTTTTTTAGTTTTAACATGTCATTGAAATCACTATCAAAACATTTACTTGATCCTTAAAATTTACTTAACTAAATTAATGTAAATACATTTATTTAATTAAAAAATTCTCTAGCACGAACTAAATATCCGGTCTGCTGATCTATAGGATCTGCATGGAGTTTTGTTTATATTATTATTGTATATTCCCCATGTGGTCTTTTCATAGACTGCAGCAGTTAATTCAAAATATTTCGATTTTTTCCGTAGGATTTATAGTTTATGACTGGACGAAGTTCACCATTATAACTACGTCAGTGAACGTATTACTTGGAGAAATACTTAAGATCATCGGCAATTAAACGTTTCACAATACAAATAAATCATTTTCATATAATATTCTTTAATATTATACAATACATGAAGGATATTGTTGTGTATAAATATATATTTCAGATCATTATCAACTAATAGTTAAATATAATAATTCAGAATTTGACGAACCATTTTGTTCAACGTTTTAGATCAAACTGGATAGATAGAAATTAAGGAAAGGTGGTTGAGAAGGGTGGCTTTGTTTAGTGACGTTTGAGATGCTGATAACAGGAAACTGCAATGTAGTTTGAGAAGCACCCACACACGTACATGTATAATTACGATAAGCTTTTAGCATTTAGTAACCAAGGAGATGTAATAAATCAATGGAAAGTATAAGTCGAAAGATGTTGAGGCCCACTAAGCTAGTAGGTGTTAAGTAATGAATGACCTTATCTTTCGCTGATGTTGAGATAGCATACTGACAGGGTTGATACGAGAAAAGAGAAGAGAACGGGTAATATTTTATATGCTACTGTGCTAAGATGCTTTAGTTAGATTTTATAAAAATCAGACATAATTATAAAAATCTAATCCGATCAAATTAATATTTAAATTCGTGCTCATTATCAATGTCGTCATCATCAATATCGTGCTCATTTCCTCATTGATCGATCTGATCAATGTTGGAAATGCATATCAAAGAGCAGACAGAATGAGTACCTATTCACATTTAAAGAATAAATATAAACTCTGTAGATATACTCTACTTATCTCATAAACTGCTTACTAAAAACCAAAGTATTAGTAAAAAGAGAGCACTTTGAAACTAGAAAGCAAAATAAAGCGGAAATTAATTTTCAACAGCTATCTTTTCAGCTATTTTGCATCGTTTTAGTGATTTTAGTGGAAAACTATTTTAGTAGGTTTCATTCTGGTTCATAAAAAAATCCATGTTTAAATTTAGAAATGCATAATTTTTCATGATTGTGACTAACTTACTATTAAAACAATAAATAAGAATAATGAAAATCTGAAATCAACAGTCGATTGTGGAAGACAGATTTAAAAACTAGAAGAAATCCCGTTGGTAGCCAAAAGTCCCAGATGTTTTCAATATTGATGCCGAAACGTAGGTTATTGCAGTTCTAGGTCGTTCTTGTTGACGGCTCAGGGTTCCCCAACACTTAACAGGTAGTCAGCCAGCTTAAAATGCTCTGCCAATGCTCTGGTTTATTATCACTTTCTTAACTGATTATTGTTTCATTATTCAAAACTTCTCATCTTTTCTTTAGAATCGGTAGAATCCAGAATCGATATTTCGAAACGACACATCTCTACTCAGAATACACGTCCGAGGTATCAATTCCAATTCAATGATCGTTGATCAGACTTAAATGAAACTAATATTTTAAAACCAAATCTGTTCAGTCTTCATACAGACCTAATTTTTATACAAACCTTGACTTTATCAATTTTTCTAAACATCCTATACACGTTTTAAAAATCTTAATTGTTTATATAATTTCAGGGTTTTACCTAAAACCTACCACTTGCATAATCTGAAAGTTTAATAGATATCTGATCCATAGGTAATCCGAAGTATTTTAATGTTTATGAAAGTAAACATTGTACTTGGAAATCAAACGTAATAGAAGATTGCATATTATATCAACAAGACTTTGGGACTAAGAAAATACCCCGATCGACAGAACTTGCTCTAGAGGACTCCAGAAATTCTATTAACAAAATTATAAATCTATTCAAAGAACACTCACTTTACGATAAAATATAATACGAAAATTATAATAAAGGAAAATAAATTTTCACCATTTAAATGAAAAGGGCATAATAACCTGGTAGTTGATCGCCCAAATAAAAACTCAATCTATACAATCTAATCAAACAATAGGACTATGTGGGAAAAAGTAAAACATATAGTTGGTTATGTTTACATGGTGCTTTTCTATGGATCACTGGGGAAAATAGCTTGCAGCTTGGTTTTTGATAAACATTAAGTGCGAAAAATTGAAGACTATAGTAATTTATGGAACAGTGATTAGGTTTACTGTACTAGGTTGCGATACAAAACGAAATAAAATCAAGAAACTAATTGATTATATAACTTTTTTAGAATGTTAGAATTCAGAATCTGATGTATCTAAAATATATGATTCGAATAGAATCTAACCAATTTTCTATGATCATATTCAGATTATCCAACAAGTTTTGGCAAATAATTTAGAAAAAAAAATTCAATAACATTTTATGCTTATAGTATTGATGAGAGCAGCTGTTTATGAAACGATATTCTCTACCTCGAACTTTTTAAGGACTGCTTCCTTTGATCACCAAATCCTGAAAACTGTAAATATATTCAAATTTAAAATAACCATTCACTCTGTATTATAGGTGTTTTCTGATAGTGTAATTACCCTTTTAGTGTAGTTATCTTTTTTGTGTGAGAAATTCTTATTTACTGTCAGATAATATTAAAATTAATACTTCTAACAATAAGATACAATGAAAATAAATAATACTTTTTTTTCCTAATAGAAGTGCAAATAAAAATCTAAATAATTGTATTAATTTTATGGAACATCAGATTACATAGTGGAAAGATGATTAGTATAAATGAGTGAGATAGCGCAAATTATTTACATTTTTGTCAGAAATTGACAGCATCTTGCCTTCTAAAATCCTACAAAATTTTAAAGGTAAAAAAAAAAATATTTTTGATTTCAACAAGATTTAGTTTCTACATGTTTTTTGAGATGAGGAATCTGAAAATAATATCAGTTTTTAGTTTAAAACTTTTCCTCCCCATGTTTTTATTTCAAATTGCATTGAAATCTTAAGATTGATCTAATAATCTAAACTTAATATCAGGTTTTGGTTTAAAAAAAAACTCCCCATACCTGTATTTTTTTTAAATGGTCTTATTGAAATTTAATGTGTAAAAATTAAAATAATAATAGAAATAGACCATTTTAGAACGTCTTATTTGTATAATATAGGTGAAGACAATTTTTAAACTAAAAACTGATATTATTTTCAGTTTCCTTATCTCAAAAAACATGTAGAAACTAAATTTTGTCGAAATCAAAAATAATTTTTTTACCTTTAAAATTTTGTAGGATTTTAGAAGGCAAGATGCTGTCAATTTCTGACAAAAATGTAAATAATTTGCGCTATCTCACACATTTCGCCAACGATTAAAACCAAATTTTAAGGTCTTCTAGAAGCCGTAAAACTGCATAGTTTCGCCTAAATCCGGAGGTCGCAGGATTTCCCCTTATTCAGATATCTCAAGTTATAGCTAACCTCGGATTATTTCATTTACATCAGTATTTGTCCACTAAAATCTGGAGTAATCCCAATGTTATATGCATGCATAAAGAGCAGAATGTAGGCTTATTCTAGGGATGCAATTACTATTGTTTTCTGTTGAACACACTATCTGTTATGGCCGTTAGAAATTGTTGATGAAATCTCAACTTCAAAATTTTATCCTCCTCGGAAGGGGTAAAAAATCAATATTTTTTGATTTTGATAAAATTTCACATATAAGGGTTTTATGGTTCGTTAAATCGAAATCTGAGGTCAGCTGTTCATGAAAAAAAATAATTCCACTGATTTACAGCGGATTTCCTTCGAATTTCGTCATTTTTGTAGAGTTTTTGAGCAACCAAAAGCCGGGTGGTATCTTCAGTATAGCGGAAGTATTTTTATACCAAATATCATACATAACTGCAATTAAACGTGAAATAATCATTTCTCTATCTTGACTGAGAGCTGAGAAAAAAAATAAAACGTGATTTTCATATTTTATTTTTTTTCTTGGCTCCTAATGCCCATTGGCGGCTATAACTCTTGTTTTGCTCTATTATAGGTCCCTACTACCCACACACAAATCGGCATTCAAATCTGTGAGTTACAACTGCAAACGTCCCCTAGTAAGTATAACAATACTAGTGCACAATTGAACTGGGAAACGTCGCCAAAATAGTTGTGTTTATTCATTGACTGAACCTCAAGAACCTTACTAAACATCTAAATATATATTTGCTATTGAATATATTGAATATATATGTATATATATATATATATATATATATATATATATATATATATATATATATATATAATTTTGCTTAAACAGTTAAATAGTTGTGACTTTAGAGGGACTGATGAAAGCATAATTGTATTGTATAAATATGACTGATAGGAACAAATCAAGATTAGCTATAGGATGATCAAATTCAAGACTGCTCTAGTGACAAATACGCATTGAACGAACGACACGGAACTGGCAAGTCAAACAAGTCGTGTTGCAAACTAACATGCAGTGCCAAAGCAGTAGCATTCAACAGAGTACGTCACGATTTTGTACTTACGATTAAAGCAATCTAATCGTTAAATATTTTCTCATGAAAGATTTCAGGTTAATTTATTTATGTTTCGATTTTTAATCTCTTTGTATTTTTCTGTTAATATTCTGCACTTTCTCTGCTATTTTTATACTGCAATATTAAAGTTTCCGAACAGATAAAAATGATTTGTGACTTATTTTTTATTTGTCATTTGTTAAAAAGAAAAAAAAACAGTTTTTCACACAGATATATTTTTAATATAAAAAAAAAAATGCACACACACATGATATAAAAAAAATAAAGAATGCTATATTAAATAACATTTTGATAAATATATATAAAAAGCTTATAGCGTCATGAGCAAAGGAAATCATTGATAAAATTTATATCGTACTTGATAAAGTAACTGTCTTTTCAACAGAACTTGCTGATATAATAAATTTGAGTTTGAAATTATTTTTTAAAAACTATTTTTTGTTTAATGTTTTTGTAACACACTATTAAAAAAATCCAATAACTTCATATACATTATTCATTTTTATGACCTGCAATAAACCTTACATGAATCATTAATAAAGTATCTGTGTTATATCAATAATTAATGTTTAATACACATTTGAGAACACGCCCCATGCCTAGAAGCATATTATGTGAATGCTAATAACAAAGTTTTATATATATATATATATATATATATATATATATATATATATATATATATATATATATATATATATATATATTTATATTTATATACCTTTATCATTGCTATGAGATAATTACAAAACAGTAGCACCAAATAATAAAAATACAATGAAATAATATGATAAAAAATATATATATAAAAAAAAGACCGGAACAAAAAAATTTTAACACAACAAGATAATATTTATTTGTGCAAATTTATTATTTTGTCTTCATTGAAGTTCAATGTTCTGAAGAACTTTGTTCATTTCAGAAATGTAGTAATTAAAAAGTTAATTTTATAAGTCCGTCCAAAGCCTGGTGCCGCTGGAAAAGGGCCTTAGGCAAGATGTAAATTAAATTAAACATGTGAACGAAAAATCTTGATTTCCAAATTAAATTTTGATGTTCCATTACACGGAAACATATACAGCTGAAATTTATACAACTGCTAAATTACACTCAGTAGGTGATAGGCCTTAGCGGCAAATGACGTTATCGGGCGAGTTTTCAAAACTGGCACGCACAAACGCTTAGTCAAGCATTTCTCAGCGAAAACATCCATAATTCCAAAACTATTAGTTTGATCCATAACTTATTTTATCCATCTAAAAGCTGGTTAAATTTACTATTACACCCCACACGCGAAATTTTGATCAAATTCTGTAAAATACACACACCAGGACGCTAAAAAACACATACTGTTGTGTAATCCAAGTTTTTTTTTTTGCCAAATTCTTGCCACCATATAGCTCCAAAACTACTCGTCCGATCCAAAATTTATTTTTTTTAATCTCAAACCTGGTTAGATTTACTATCCCCTCCTGCGCCACAGGGATTTGGATGGGCTTTATTTGTTCTTGATCAGAGGACCATCCCCTACATATTCCTGAAAAAATTGGTAGTATTTTTAGTTCCTCTGATTTTCCTAGTTTGATTGGACTATTAGTTGGATAATTTAGTGGAGGTCGAAAGCTAATTTTGGATACTTTCATTTGGATGAGTTTTGCAACTTATAAGCACCCTTAGAGCGTTTGTCAAGTTAATGAAGTAGTTAAAAACGACTAGCAGCTTCATGTGGTATGTCTTGTATGCAGGGCCGCCGAGAACCCAACCGGGCTCTGGGGCAAATGCATTGTTCAGGCACTTTAAACCCCCCACTCCAAACAGTAGCCCCGAGGATTTTGCCCCTTCCCCCGCCCCCCCCCTTCTCAGTGGACCTCCTTGTTTGTGGAATACAATAAGAAGTTTGTTCAAACGAAGGGCTATGTTGTGGATGTGTTCATTAGAGTATAGTACAGTATCTTTAAAGGATACTGTAAAACTAGTAGTAGTAGCCAAAAGTGATATGGTATACTTTTTATTTATTTCAATCCTCCAAATCAGTCACAATCTTTAATATATAAAGTGATATCGGGATTTTTTTCCAGATTTATTATATAAAATTATGATACAAAACTAAAGTAATTAGGATGCAATAAATATAATGATGTTAAGGAATACAAAAAGAAATGTAAACCAAAAAATTATTTTTATTCTAATAATAAATAATTTACAATTGTTGCATATTTATAAGGATGGTAGATTTGAAATTTGGAGAAGTAGTCAGACCATTGTGTTTATAAAGAAGATAAAAGACTTCTCAGCTAGGTAAAGGTTGAAAAAAAACCTGTTTAAACCACTGCTCTGAGTGTAAGTCCAGCCTTCACATTTGTAGAACTATGACTAAATTGTATGTGTTCTTTTAGGTCAGGTCAGAATTTCCAGCCCTATGTTGAGGTGTACAATCTTTCCTCAATCTCAGCTGCTGAAAATTAAGGAGAAAATCAATTAAAAATAACTTAATATTTAGTCTCGTCCAAGCGATAAAAAAATTAACCTGCTAAGAAGTAGGAGATTAATTCAAAGGATAAGAGATTAACTTTAGACTGGACTGTTTCCCAACTAACAAGTTACGTCAGTGGTGCTCCAGAGATCTGACAAAGAATATCAGTGGTTTCATCGAAGTCTTCGGCACCTCTCTGACCGCCGGAAGGGCAGAGCTAGTGTCGCAAGGCGTTGTGCAAACTGACTACGGACTCTAATGGTGTTTAGTTACGTCACTAGAATGCAGGTCAGGCATCGATTCATCTCAGGACTGCACCAGTTCCCACATCGTCGAGTGATGAAAAAAAATTGTGAAGATCGTTTAGGCATCTTTCTTTAAAGCCTCAGAAATCTTTATGGACCTTCTTCTTGTATAACTCAAAGTGATAAATGTCCATCATAAGTTCAAAGACGTCAAAATGATTTAAAAGCTCACAAGCATTATTTATAGATATTTTTTTTTTTTGTTTTTTTTTTTTTTTTTTTTTTTTTTTTTTTTTTTTTTTTTTTTTTTTTTTTTTTTTAATTTTTCAATCGTACCATATCGTAGATATTCTGATACCACGAATGTATTGACGCGAATAGAATTGAGTTGAGATAAATCGTACAAAGAAAAGAAATATCTTGAAACACATTGGGAGGATGATGAAGGAAACCATGTGTTAGGATAAAACTATAAAAAAATAAAAAATGAATAAAAAAATTCAACGGCGATCAGTATAAATAAAATTTAATATTCAAAATAATAATAAAAAAAATTATACGATATAAAGAGATATAATATTTTCTAGTCTATAATTTTATCGATTTTGCATATTATTAATTTTATTTATTTGTTTTTTATCAAAAATACTATTGACCTGTAAGCACTAGTAATTTCCCCTATATTTCCTCATTTATTAAACCAATTTCGTTTCATATAAAATGTGAATTATTTCATGTCAGCCATGTATCTATCTCATATATAATCGGTGATAATTAACACATATCTTGAAAAATTTCAGTTTTAAAAAATATATATGGTTATAGTAGTTATTAAGAATAGTAGATTGATATATGTCTGATGATTGCTAGATATATTTGAGATATAATTTCTGGAAGCTAAGCGAACCCCGAAATGCAACAAATGTCAAGTAAATCTGACAATACAACACATTCTTGTGAAATGCACAAAACACCAGAAGCAGAAACAAGATGATGTTCTGACAAATTTAAGAAATATTTAAATTGTTAGAAAATAACGCCTGTTTTCATAATCAGATAATCAACTTTTTGAAAAACTAACCTTTACAAAAACATGTAGTAATGAAATTGTGTATAGTGGCTATAACCAAATGTGGTGGTACACGGCACCAGAAAAAAAAAATGTCTGCTGTCTAATTTGTATTGACCTTAAACGTATCTCAAATAAAAAAAAATTACCATTGTAAAACATATTTCGTTGGTCCGTATGTTATATTAGTTTACTATTTCAAGATAATTTAAATATCTTCTAAGAATTAACCTTCACAAACTGAGTTCTGAACATACAAGTGCTTTAAAAATACAAACAAAAAAAACACCTATTAATTAATGCATACTTATAATTGCAGTTTTATAATCTCAACATTGACGCCTCAAATGAACCAGAACCTTTGCAATGAGAATTCAAGTATGTATTCATAAGCTAGTGGCTTCGTCGTATCTGGTATTGCTTATGCAACTGAATGTCCTCACAGAGAGTGCGATCAGACCATCGCGGGGGGAGGGGAAGGCATGATCACCGTATCACCTTTTTTTTCTTTGTCGGCGATAACAATTAATCCAAACATGGCTGGGTCAAGTTTTATTGAATGACGGACATGTCAGTAGTTAGCGTATTCTTCGGTTACGTTTACATAATCATCATTACTTAAAATGGTTCCTTAGTATGTAAGGAATTCATTTAATCTAGAGAAGAATGAATTCAAATTTATATTACGTTGTAATCTATTCCCTCTCCAAAAAAAAACAGCAACATCAACATTAACTTAAGAAGCGGAAAGATGGACGTAGATCTCTTTTTCTACGTATTGCCCATAAAAAGGGAAGTCCCCAGATTGGCCTCATAATATGTCTCAACACTTTTTTCTCAAACTTTTCAGTTTTTAAAGTGAGATATTCCATAGGGTGCAGAATGTACTGTGATAGTCCAGCACTTGGATGATTAACAAAGTAAATTAAATATTTTAAATAACGAATGAATTTAGGAGGTGATGGAAACCATGGTAGTTTAAAGAGAGAATTTTTTTTTTTTTTTTTTTTTTTTTTTTTTTTTTTTTTTTTTTTTTTTTTTTTTTTTTTTTTTTTTTTTTTTTTTTTTTTTTTTTTTTTTTTTTTTTTTTTTTTTTTTTTTTTTTTTTTTTTTTTTTTTTTTTTTTTTTTTTTGAGTTCTGGATAAGGGGAAATCTTAAAATGGTTATAGTTTGAAATAAAAAAAGGATAATATTGATGATATTAATATTTTTGGAAATGAGATCGCTGTATTATGTTAAATGCTTTCAGTTCCAATCGAGGTGACTAAATTACTTTTTAAAATTATTCAGCTGACATTCCAACTCATCCTACCACTGTCCTCACCACTTACGCTGATGACACATGTGTGTTATCAGTAAACAATGATCCCTTCATTGCCTCCCAACCACTCCAATCCCATATCCTAACCCTTCAAGAATGGTGTCAAAAATGGAGAATCAAAATAAATCCAAAAAAATCTCACCAAATAACCTTTACCCTTCGTCGTAAGCCCACGACTTCCTGTCCTACAGTATCCTTTAATGATATTCCACTAATCCCTGTTGAACAGATCCGCTATCTTGGACTCCACTTGGACAAACGTCTTACTTGGAATCCACATATTCCAGACTAAAAAGACTAGAAACTACCCGTCTTTACAGATTACTTCAACATTTATTAGACAAACGTTCAAAGCTCCCAATTAATTACAAAAGACCAATATACATGACTGTGATTAGACCTATCTGGACCTACAGAGTTGAGCTTTGGGGCTCCACTAAACCATCCAATTCATCTCGTATCCAATCCTTACAATACAACACCCATATCTCTTATGTATTCACATCCTCTACGAGTTTAGTAGATTCCTATCCATTTATCTATTAATAACCAATAGATAAATGAACAGGCTGGATTTGAAAACGATGATAGTTGAATAGTGAATATGATGTAGGGGAGCGAGTTAGTTATCGATATAACTATGTCCAATATTGGATGCTTTAGCAATGTATATTCATTTGAATGATATATGAAGAGAATTAGGTAGAGATCAGATGACATTATTGTCATCACATGGTAATCTGATGACAATAAAGTTAAAGCTTCGATAATATAGGAAGGTGTTTATTTGGATGGAGTATTGAAAAGGAAAGAACCAAGAAATTATTTAAAATAATGTATTAAGGAATCCTGTCCTCATTTAATGGGAATTCCGGGAACAAACTTGTGATACGGAATTCAATTATTTTTGCTTGACAGTTTCAGGAATAGTCACTTAAATTTCTCTGAGTCAATCGTGGTGATTATCAAACAATTATTTATATTTCGACATTTCTCAAGGAAGATTTTAGAATGTTTATCGTATCGATGGAGATGATTCTCTAAAGTAAGCCATATTTGTTTGTTACAAGCTATTTCATTTTACTAGACATTATTTGCAAATAATGGGGCAGGAAGTAGAGACCACTAATTTCCATATTCCATAAGCGGACAGCTTCTCGAGGCCTGTTGATCTTTCTAATTGCATGAGATAGTTGTAATAGGTTGTAAGGTACGTGTGGTTTACTAAAACCGGTTCTCTGCGTTGGCGGTAAGTATGCTTTGTCTGTTGTTTTTGTCTTTTTAATTCAAATCTATTTAAATTTGTTTCAGCAAAAATTATAAGCAATAGAACTTGATATTTGATCTTATTTTGACGTGAATATGTCTTTAAATTTGCTACCGTATGGGGGCAATCCAAAAAACCTAATAATAACAAAATCGGGGGATACGGTTTGGCGTTGTAGTTTCTAATCTATCATCTACATCCAAAATTAAATTATACCACTAGATAGCTAAAGGATCAAAGGATTCATTACGATAAGCGAGAAAAGTGACGCATCGCGCGAGATAACGAAAACAAATAGTGAAGACTTAGAAAAGAAATACTTTATTTACTGACAGTTACATATAAGACTTCTAGTATAACGGTTACAAGTCAAATGTAGAGTGTTCTTCTCTGAAAACTTCCAGCTACTTAAACCTATAGGTTTGGGGTGGCAATAGGATCGAGGAATAGGGCGAAAGTGTCTGGCTAAATGTTTACTAAAGGGACCATGAGAAAGGGTAGTCCGGCGTAGGTGTCAATTGTCTCATGTCACAGTGATATACAGAGGGTGTAATATGGTGTAATAAGAGAAGACCTAGGGTGACGGGGATATTTGACCCAAGGCAATTTACTTTACGATTGTTTATGACATGTGTTGTTCAAGATATATTTTACCCTTGGAAGATCAAAAGAACACTTTCTCTTAGTCAAGTGCTAAAAGGGTTTCTCAATAATAAAAGTAATGTTAAAGATTATATTAATATTATGAGTAATATTTATAATCTTATAACTCGCGCGGTGGAGGGGAAGCTCCGCAATTTTGAGGTTATTTTTCTGCGTATCGAGATTTGAAATTAGTATAACTTTAGACTCGGACAAGCTACGATGATCGTTTAAGGTTTAATCGTCAGCCGACGTCAAAATCGATCGATTGTGTATAAAACATAAGTTTAAAGTTGTGACACTGAATATAATAAGGTGTTAGGATAAAAAATTATTATCAAAATATATAAAGGCCTATGCGCGTCTAAAAGCCAACAGAGATCGTATACGGTTGGAAAGGGCTTCTCAAGAACAATCGAATGGTAATAATTAAACACCATATGATCAAGTCAAGCAGTGCTGGGAATGTAAAAGTTCCTGATCAGCATTGTTTCTTACCGCTATTAATGCACAAAGCTTGGTCACGCACTCAGAAGACATCTCTACCGATACAATCAACAACCGATCTGATAATTTGGCAATCAGCAAAACTTGGATGGCAAATTGTATGCCAGTGAATGTGCCTACCTGTGATATAAGATCATATTGTAATACCGCTAAGAACAAACTAATTGCAACAGCATTGGTAGCGGTATCATCATCATCAAGTAGCAAAGCCCGTGGAGTCGCCATATATCGCAACATCAATAGCTTTACTAATTGTAATAGAGTTAACATTGACATTTCCGAAATTAATTTGGAAATGAATGATGCAAAACTTGGTGATGTCTGTCTAGTAAACGTAAAGGCCAATGTCATCTTCAAATTCGTACTCGGGTGTGTGTATATCCACCCGGGCAAAGCGTTAGCTGAAATTAAACTCTTTATGTTACGATCGTTTTTAAAATATTCAAAAAACATCGCTAAAATTATACCCGATTACAAGCCCGATCTTACTACACCAGTTATGATAGTTGGAGACTTGAAGTTGATATCTCACAAAACCGCTCATTGCCCAACTTCATGCTGAGCGAGTACAATTTCTTTTATATTGAAACTTCTCCAACAACGTTAGGTAATACCTTTATTGATTTAACGTTTACCAGAAATCTCGATGTATCTTGTATAACATTCTTGTCGTACTTTTTGTATCACAGACCTATAGTTAATAAAGTTATATTGTAACACAATAATTATTTGTTTCCTTGCTTTTATCCTAAATACATAAATAAAAATATGTTATTTAAAAAATATAAACTGTTGCATGAACGTATTCACGTACAGCACACGGCCGTGTCCATGACACAGCCACGCCCCATTTTTTTTGTTTAGATGTTTGCTTACCACTTATGAAATATTATTTGTAACATATCTTTAGATTTATTTATTTTAATTTTTTTAATCTTTTAATTTTTTAATTTTTAATCTCATGGGCAAGCAGTTGAAACACCAAGATTCATACAATAAACTACACTGGATTCTAGAATGGACCATTACTGTGATATTTTTAAAATTACTTCAACTTTATTAACTTAAATAAAGGAATTCCTTGAAATTACTCTAGCAATTAAATTTTTTATTTACAAAGAATGGAAATTGTGTGAATAGGCTCGGTGATTTGGTATCAATTGGACTGTCATTGATGATAATAAACCGGTTCAGCTATAAACCTCTGCGGTGGTGAAATCCATGAACTCTAAGTTCTTCGGCGAAGTAGTCGTAGGGTGTAGCTAATGAAGACTTGGGAAATAGGTTGCGGAATTGCTCGGTTATATAAAAGGACAAGTCTCGAAGCTGTTAGTTAGCCGGAAGATTGCAAGGTTAATGGGTTAGAAGCAGTCTCGGTCTTGACGTAGTGTACGCAGGATATTTATCTGAATATATATTTCTCTTCTTTTGTAGGTTATCATAAACTTTTATCTATCTTCCCTTCCGTAACATCCCTATGGAACAGAATGAAATTCGACTGGAAAAAAAGATTTATAATTTCTTGATCAATTTATATGCAATGGTAGTGTGTTCTTCCCATTCCATAGAAAATATATGTATAATGATTTCGAGAGCACATGCACTATAAATATTACATCATTTTTCAATGGAATAAATCGGTTATCAATTCCAAATGTATAACCAAATATTAAGTATTTTAAAAGAAATACCAAGTGTCTGATACAATTAATCGGGGGAGAGGGGGGGGGGGGGAAGCAAAATCCAACCAGATTAAATCAATAAAACTACTTCTGCCAAATAAAAATTATCACCAAATCAAAATGTTGATTCTTTGCTTTTTGGTATTGTGTGTAAAAATATGATTCACGGACCATTAGTTGTAAGTACCGATAATGCAGTCCAATATCCGCAGGAGTTTTTTGATAGTCTCCATCCATCTGCATTACCGACTCATAGAAAATTTGGATGTCTAATTATGCTAATCAGTGGAGTTTTAACCAGGTTAAAAATTACTGCTATGCGCGAAAATATTGAAAAAATAATGTTCAATAGCATACTTCAATAAAAAATTTGTATCGATAAACAAAAAAAAACTTTTTTTTTAAAGTTTTGGTAGAGATGTTTTAAATCCTCACACATCTGATCTATTTACAAAATAGAAAAAAAAAAAAAAAAAAAAAAAAATTCTACGACGTTTATGGTACTTAATTTAGAATTTCTTACTATAACTTTCACTTGAAAATTTCCATTTTTACTGTTTTACGAGTGGAAGCATCAGCAGCACGCCTGGAGCTCTTTACGAATTTGCATTCAAATTAAATGTTACCCGAAGATCCTCTTGAAGCCTTTATCTTCTCAACTATAAATGAGAAAGTTAGCGCAAGGCTCTTTCATAATCTGACTCTCACAGTTTTATAAACTAATATAAAATAAAATCTTCTTCTCTTCCATTTCAATAAAACAAAGAGAAATCAAAATTTATACATTGTATCAGATTCAATTGGTAAGGAAGAGCATTGAGGAAAGTTTCTTAAGGATTGACTAACTCAAGAACAGCAAGGAGGAAAATCCCACGTGCCTAGTAGGAACCTTATAACAGCTGGCAGCGCTAACTAGTCCGTGTAGCTATTTAACAACTGCGTCTGATAGTTCTCAATGTTATATGAAACCTAGCCAATTGTAATATATAGATTGAAGTCATGATAATAAACCTTCATTTGGAAAATGTTGGTGCTGACGTAACTAACCAAAGCATGTTTTTTAAATAGAAAAATTTAATACCTTTCAGGAAATTTATTTGCTCTCATTTTGAAATAAATCTTATCTTTAGAATAACATAAGTTCAACAGTCGAATTCATTTATCAAAGCATCCTTTATAAAGTTCACCGAAAAAAAAAAAAAAAGGATGTTTAAAACACTTAGGTGCAGGACGGAACTATGGCCTATGACGGTAATTGTGGAAAAGAAACTTAGTTAAGAGAAAAGATAGTTTTCCTGTGCTTAATCACCTGATACTAAACATGGTTACGTGGACTAGTGTTGCCAAGACTACACAAGGCATGGCAGGATTCTAACGTGTAAGAATTAACTTGATTGGACAAATATGTTTTACGTAATAAAGGTTATTACGTGTTGTACAGCTATAGGCGCGTACGTGTCCTATCTGGAAACTATAGCGGTTGCGCAAGTACGTGAGCTGGGCGACGTACTCGTCTCCCATGCTAGTGGATCCTATTCACATAACCTGGAGAAAGCAGTTTTAGAGTTAATGCTGATATATCGAATATTTGAAACTCTGCAGAAAACCTGAGTATCAAACACAAGTTGTGGTGAGAAAGGTATATTTGCTAAGTTGTCTTCTACAGCAACAAGAATGAAACTGATGTAACTACTTGCACTTCAGTCGTTGATACGAAGGCAACGCTTAATTACCTGTGTCTCCGTGGCCAATCCACGGCGCCGCCAGCGACAACCGTGAACATCGACAATTACAACAAAATCGGATTACAGATAGGCATCGATGGTCAAGGTTAGGGAACAGTTTCGTGAAACGGTTGCTGTTCGGTCTGCTGACTTGCTTGCGTCATCTGCTGATCATTGCGTATTCAAAAAAACTGACTCAGAGATTCGTAATGCAACGCAACATGAAGAGTTAAACAGTTTTTAAAAGATTTATCCTTGGTAAAGGATTAAAAAAAATAAATAAAAATAAAAAGGAAAACTGAAATGAGAAAAAAAAATTGAACAATTTTACGGGTTGAAATTAGTCAGTAATACAAGCCCACCATAAACATATTTTATTAAAAAAATCAACAACCAGTGTGCCAACACGTGGGCAACTAAAATCAGCGAGTTGATGTAATCTGTTTCCTAAATTATGTGTTTTGCATCCAATATTTTAAAGTAGTTATCAATATGTCTGTCAAGATACTCTGTAGAATATCTTTTAAATATTATTAAGTTTTAAGAATAATTACGCATAATAAAAGAGAATGTAGGGACCACCTACAGTAATTTTTAACAGATCTGAAGCTAGGAACAGTACATAGCACAGATCATGAGTTTAGTAAGTCAATCTGCTTTTAATATTAACTAAATTATGCTCTCTTCAAAACTTTTTAATTATGATTTAAAGCTATGTTTTTATAGAGTATTGCATACAATACAGTATGATATAGTATTGCATTAATAGGCCAAATTAATGTATTTTTATGAGACTATATCTATTCTTACTAAACTATTCCTGTATATTTTAGGTTATAAAAATTCCTAATATTAAATATGTTAATAAATTGTTTTAATTTTAGCCTTTGAGGATGACACTTTTACCAAAAAGGTTAATCATATTAAATAATGAAGATATTTTGGATAAAGAAAATATTGCGTTTTTATTCTATCATTTAAGTAGTACCTTGCACTCTGTATAGTGATATTAAAACAGTAGGTAACGGCTCTGTTGTCCTGGTACTAGTTATTCCTCATTTACTTAAGATAATGCCAAAAAATTGAAAATTCGTTGAACAGCGATACTCTTCTAACACTTTAGTGATATATTTACTCAGTTTCACCGTATTAAAATTTAAAAAATCTAATTTTTGAAAAGCAATTGAGGGCAACAAAAATATGTTTTGAAAATCGTTGGCTGAAAACTACTAGATAGTGTATTTATATATTTATTGTCAAATGTGACATTAAATATAAAATATAACACTTTCATTCACTTAAAATTGCTCTCAATGTTTCAATTTATTTTCAAGTTTGGTGGCGTTCGAAACGTCTCATGGTTCACCATAGTTTCTTAATTTTTTTTTTTTTTCGTAGCCTTCTTTTTTTAACTTTTTATGCTAATCTAACTAACATCAGGTTCTGCTAAAATATCCTGTTACTGCTTCTTTACATTTTAAAGAGTCATGGTTTATTTATCATAATTTCGATTATCAATTAATGTAGTTTAATTAAATAATTATTAGGTGGTGGGGCTCATTTTTTTTATGTGTATACGCCTCACACACTAAAATACCCAAACTCTAAAATAACATATTAAAAATAATGTCTGCTACAATTTCGGTGTTCCTGTTGGTAAAATTTGGCTGTACTGGGGATTTGAGATATGTTTTACGGTATCGAAAAATTCTAATGCTCTTAAATTTTTCTCTCAAAAACTCATTAAATTTTTAAACTTTTGATTCCTCATATATTTTAGATGTTTAACTCTTTGCATTTTGGTTCTTTTTGGCATTTTAACAATTTTTCTAATTCTAGTTCTTTTTTGTTTTCGAATCTTAGCTATTACTTTATTCATTAAAACGAAGTTAGTTTACAGATAATAAAATAATTGTAATAATAATAATTTTAAAAAAATGCTCAATCGATCTTTCACATTACGGTATCGTAATTAGTACCAGTAGTTTATACATACTTATTTTATTTTCTATTTCTAGCTCAATAGCACCGATAAATTGGATTATTCGGTCATTTTCTTAACCGCCCATGGGCATTTTCCAGAAGTGGCCATTCAAAACAATGTTGAATAGCGAACATATTTCAAGGTTTTTGACTATGTTTTGTTTACAGAATGCCTAGTTATTTATACAATTTGGATCTATTAGGCACACTTTAGTCCTATTCAAACTCATATGTCCAATAATTAGAATTATTATCTTTTAGTTGCCAACTATGTAGCAATACAGAAAGAGGAGAACTTTTTTCAGTACTTGATGTCCGGAATAAAAATATAGCCCACAATGATTTATTTTGTTTATTAAACATTCATTACAGCTAATATTTTTTTCCACCATATGTAACTTCTATTACTTAAATGTATTTGCAATAACCCTGTAGGTTATTAATGAAGATAATTTCTAGAAATAAACAACTAATATAGTTTTTTTGATGGGACAAAATGATAGCTCTAGTACTCGTTGTTTACAAATATAGGCATTTAGAATAAACAGATAACACAAAAATATAAAACCTTAGAAGGTTCTTTCAAGCTGCACCTCAAAGAAAGAGAAAACAAAATAAAATGTATTATACCCATCAATAAAACGTATGGGGACCACACGCCAGGAATGTATAGTCGTAGCCGAAATTTTCAGGCGTTAAGGAATTTAATCAAACAATTAAGGAGGAATGAGCCAAAATTCCTCAAAACCTGATTCTCCACAATTTCGATTCACTTCCCAATCGGATGGTTGCTGCATTGTAGAAACATGTCCTACAATGCATCTACAGTGCAATCTGCATTCACAAGTATGTTATAAATGCTATTATCAAAGCTATTATTGCATTAAAATTTATTAGTTATAACACTTTGTTACATCTAAAATATAATATTAGTTGCTTATTCCTAGAAATCATTTTCATAAATCACTGTCGGGGAAAGCACTACTAAATTTAAGTAATAGATGCTATATATGGTGAAAAAAACAAAAAGAAAATACTACGGTGAAAGTTTAATGAACGAAAAAAATCAGAGAGTGTTTGACCGTGTGAATCAAAGTGGTTTTGTGCCTCCGAAACTTTATTTGGATTATTTTATAATTAGGTGCATGAAGTGCTATATATTAAAGAAAACACAGTACATATAAAATAACTCAGTGATGTTTTAATCGATTAGAACATTGCAGTCATAAACAGCGTAGAGAGTGTAATAAAGAAGTGATTCATATAAAACTATGATAAGTCTGTAATCTATAAAATTTACAGAAGAATCCTGAAACATAAGTTAAATAGGATTAAAAGTTGTGCTAGCAGAAATTCACATAGTTTTCATTTACTAGATTTATATTATAATATCTAATGCACACAGTTATCTAAATGATTAAACAAACCAAATTATGACACATGTAGTTCTGAAGTGACATTGCTAAAAAATATGTATTATTCGGTTATTAAATTTGCAAACATGGGCTTCTATCAAGTGGTTAAGTTGTACCGAATCAGCATGAAATCTCACCGGCTACTGCTTACTTGTCACATTTTTGTTGTAATATAAATTGAAAACAGTTATTTTAACCCAAAATTTCTCCGTACTAATATCTCAATTCACAGATTTTTGAGTTGTGTCTCGTAGAAATACAAGAGCGATGTAGTGATTTACCACAGTGTTTTCATTGTATTTAAAAAAAGAAAGCTCCATTTACCGACGAAAGGAATCTCAATGGAGTTTCGGTGATAGAAATGAAATTTAAGAATTATTCAAACATTATAGCCACATATAAAAAGAGAACCTATAAAAACATTGAAGAAACCATTGTTTGTTGCTGCGAGAGGTCGAGACTCTGCCTTTCCTCATTATAGATATTCTATTCAGCAAGGATCTAAATGGTTCATTGAACTATAGAAAAAAAAGAATAACAATAGCTGCTACTATGGCAGTTATCACTTTTTTTTTAAGTTGATATTTTCGTTATATCTGCGTCGAGCATTTATTCATGGCTGTCTACAGTAGTTATCTGGACTGGTGATTGTGCAGCTTTGTTTAGTAATTTCGGCACTCTAGTCCTATGTCATGCAAATACGCCAAAGAGCTCAACAGAGCATAAATACCACTTTAGAAACTGTGAAAATATTCTTTATGCATGGTTCTGAATAATACATAATGGCTATATATGAAAAAAATACATAATCATTCGAACTTAGCAGGCGTGAGGTCAAGCACAGTAAACAAGCAAGCAATTAAATATACTAGTTTTAAATTTACATATTTTGGCCCAGGGTGGACCTAAACATTTGACCAGCAGTGTATATCCCTCGCTGTCGTAAAAGAGTCGATAGTTAAAAACTGTACACTACTTTTTAGTAAGGCTTTTTTGATCGTTTAAAAATGCTGTAAAAAATCCTATAAATACTCTAAAAAAAGATCGATATAATATAATGTACATAAATAAATACGATGAGTCTAGCTTTCATAAGATAAAATGAAAAAAATTAACAATCTGGTTAACTATTTACAATTTTACAAATAAAGAACAAAAACAGACACAGATAAAATAAAAATTACAAAAATCCAATAATTGTAGGAGAAAAATTAAAAACCTATTTACATCTACTGAATGTTTTTTTTATTTTTTTTTTTTTTTTTTTTTTTTTTATAGTGAGGTTTTGCTAGTCAGTATCATTCTGGAGGGAAAGGAGGTATTGAAAGAGAAGGGATTTAAATGTGGACAGAGATGGAGCATTACGGATATTACAGGGTAGTGAATTCCACAAGGAAGTAGCACGGGAAATGAAGGAGTGGTCAAATGATGTTCTCTTATGGGAAGAAGTATACAGGTCTGAGGAGCGAGATCTTGTAGTGCGGGAGGAGACCGAGGATCTGAACTGGAAGATGTTATAGATGTAGGAGGGATTCCGAGAATTAATGGTTTGGTAGAGGAAGGAGGCTAGGAAGTAATTTCTGCGGGATGAAGGATAAAGCCATTTTAACTCTGTATATAGATGTGATGTGTGGGAGGCTTTTGGAACCCTAAAGATAAACCTAATGAAACAGTTCATTAGTCTTCTTAGTTTACCCTTGAGTTCCGCCGTCATATGCCTCATCCACCATATGCCTCACAGCTGTAGTCAAAATGGGGTAGGATAAGGGAAGAAACCAAAAGTTGACGAGTAGGTTTCGGAAGGGAGTCCTGGGAAGAATGGAATAGTTTAAGGATGGATATAACCCGTCGAGAAATTTGGGAGATATGAGGTTTCCATGAAAGGGTTTGGTCGAAGGCAATACCAAGGTTTTTAACTGTAGAGTGGAATTGAATAGGTTGGGAGTTCATAGACAGGATCGGGAGGGGGGGAAGGGATGTCAAATGGGTATTACAACCTATAATAATAGCCTGCGTTTTTTCTACATTTAATTTTAACTTGTTATCATAGGCCAACTTGCAAATGCTATTAAGGTCTTCTTGGATAAGGGAGAATGATTTTATTAAATCAGAGGGATGGAAGGATAGATATATCTGGAAATCATCCGCGTATAGATGGTAGGAACAATGGTGAATGGAGGAGTTAAAAGGAGGGTCGTTTGGAGCGTAGCTGGCGGAAAGAGATGAAGAGTTTGATTATGAGGTAGTGAAAAAGGAATTCATTTCGTTAGGAGTAAAAGAGTATGAAAGTGGAACATTTGAGGATTTACTGAAAGAAAGTTTTAATAGAATTTTCCATTTCGATTTTGGATCACAGGCAATGGAGAGGGCTTCATGAAAATATTGTGATTTAGCTTTTCGAATGGCAGTTTGTGTCTGGTTCCGAAGGGATTTAAACAGAGAATAGTCGTCCTGAAGTCTAGTCCGTCGACAACGTCTTCGGGCGGCCTCTCGTCTCTTTTGTAGGTTTTTGATTTCTTTTGTGATCCAGGGGGGCATGTGAGTAGAGGATGGATAAGAGAATGAATGTGAGGATGTCAACCATGTTGTCGATGGTGTGGGAGGAATATATAGAGTCCCAGTCCAGAGTGTCAATATCATTTCGGATTGAGGAAAATGTTAAGGAATCAAGATTGCGATAGGAAATGGTTTTTGGGATGAATGTTGGAGTTTGGATATTGTATGTCAGGGATATTAAATCGTGATTAGAAAGAAACGTGATTGGTAACTGGGAAGAGGACATAAGGCTTTTAGGAGAATCAACTATTAGGAGATCAAGCCATGTATTAGATGTAAATGTGTGGTGGGTAGGAGAGTATGGTACCACATGTAGGTTGAGGGGAAAAAAAAGGTTTTCAAGGTAAGACTAGTCAGAGGAATTGGAGAGGAGATTGGTATTGAAATGTCAGGTATGAGGTAACAGGAGTGGATGCTTCAGGTGAAGACCTCAAGATCCCTAACTGCGTTAATAAAAATGACAGGATGGCCATCCTCCCGCCTGCAGCGTACTCTGCCGCCAGAAAACCAAACATACTTCAATTTTCCTGCAGCTTTCTTTTGTCGTGCCATCCAATAGAGATGCCTATTGTTGGGAGTCATCTCCTCGCTGAGGTAGATATGGTGGCAGTCATTCTCCTGCCAACCAATATCACGCGTCGAAAAGTCCCTTCTCACTTTTCTGAGTCGAATCAGCTCGTCCCTTACTGATTGCCTTACAAATTTAGCAATGATGACCGGCGGTCTTCTCCGTTCCACGGTGTCAATATCTTCGGGAGTGATCTTTAGACCCAGGCCAGCATCTATGTTTGTAAGAGCTGCCTTGGTTTCTCCTGGGCGAACCGGGATCCCCCGGATCTCGGCCGATCTACAAAGTTGTCCTTGCTATACGTTATTTAGCCGGGCCTCGAGCTCAGACACTCTTTCCTTGAGAAGAATATTTTCTTTTAGCAGGTCTTCAAAGAATTTTATTTGAGAGTCCAAAGAGGTTTCAATTTTCGATAAACGTTCCGTGTTTTCGAAACTTATTTGGCCCTGATTATCGAGGGATGATTTTACTTCCTTCATTTCATCTTTTACCTTAGCAATGAAAGTAGATTTCATCCCTTCGATGTCTAGTTTTAGATTAACGAGGGCGCCTAAAATCGTGTTCGTAGAGTCTTGATCAGTTGATGTGGGGTTGGTAGACCTGTAGACACTTTTTTTACTTTTTTCGCATTTATGACAGTGCCAAATTTTTTTCGACGCATTTAATTTTTCTATTTCGCCAGCACTGATGCTGGAACATTTAATGTGAAAAATTTCGTTACACGACCAGCAAATAATGGTATGTTTTTCATCACGGCTTATCATGATCGTGCAAACTGGACCAACAGCCATTTTAGAGAAATTAAAATTAAAAATTAAATAAATGTAAATATATTCAGAGCGTATACGTAAATAACGGAATTCTCGTTGTTAATCCTATTAGCTGATAAGGGATTACCTTTAATAGGACGCTTGTTACCAGCTCTAAATTATACAATGTAATAATATAATTTATAAAAATATAAAAAGACGCTAGAGCTAGACTCAATGATATATATATATATATATATATATCACAATAATTTATATAATTAAATATATATTATCAAAAAATTTCGAAGAACTTTGTTTTTTAAAAAAATCATATTGAAAAATTCAGTGTTTCTTCATCTGAATGTGTATTTCTAAGAATATTAGAATAGTGTTGGTTGAGAAAGGTTTCCACTATTATCATTGCAGTTTGATAACTGTATATGGGGCCTCCTAATTTTGTATCATTCTGAAAAAATATATTGGTAGTTGGGAAAAGTGAGTATCTGCCTATATAGAATAATAAATAAATAACAGTTTGTTGAAATAATTTGCAAATTGACGATTGCAGACTGTAAGTATGACAATAAAAATAATGTAATTAGAAGGTTAATTTTATAGGTTCACTTTTACTACATCTAAACCACGGATAATTATATGAATTTTAAATTGTGGAAACTATAGCTTCAATTAATGTGGATTCACGCCAATGGAAAAAAAACTCACAAAAAATTATGATGAAGACATTTCCAATCAATTTAAATTGAAATTGAAATTAACATAATGTTTTAATATCACTCTCAGATTAAAAACATTAACTCTACTGCAATGTAATATGGATACCAGCTTAATAAATAATATTAAAAATTATTATACGAAAAGCTAAAAGGTGGGCGGCATCCTATGATGTAGTTATTTTTATTATGAGTATTAAAAGATTAAGGTTGAGTGACATCTTAGGATGCTGACATTTATATATCATATTTATGGAACCATAATGATAAAAAAGTAGGTATAAAAATTAATACTAATAACTATTCACCTAACCACCACTTATTAAATAGAATTGGTTTACATGATAGGAGAGTAAAAATCCAATAAATCAAACAGATCAGACATCAATAGATGGAGCTATTGTATCACTAGGGACTTAGTAGTGATTAAGTAAACATAGCACTACTTTATAAAGTGCCAGAAACAATCTTAGATAACGATTACAAATATATTCGTTTTTATCCAATAAAAATACACGCACGCACGCACGCACACACGCACACACACACACACACACACACACACACACACACACACACACACACACACACACACACACACACACACACACACACACACACACATTCACACATAAATACATATATTTAATGACCTAAACTAATAAACTGCTTCATCAGGTTTGTCTTTCAGGATCCAAAAGATTTCCACACTTCACTTCTGTATGCCGAGTTGAAATGGCTTTATACCTCATCTCGCCAAAATTACTTCCCAACTTCCTCCTCTATCAAACTATTAGGTTTCGCAATACCTACTACATTTATAATCTCTTTCAGTTCAAACCCTCGGTTTCCTCTTGAACTACAACATCCCGCTCCTAGGACGTGTGCACCTTCCCATAATGGTACATCATTTGGCCATTCCTTTATTTTCAATCAAACTTCCTCATGTAATTCGCAACCCAACCCAATAACCACCATATATATATATATATATATATATATATATATATATATATATATATATATATATATATATATATATATATATATATATATATATATATATATATATATATGATATAAAAATATGAAGTTTTCCAACCTTGTTGTAGTATTATAAACAATCACCTGATGTTGTAACCGTAGCAACCCCATTGTAGGTTATGTTGTTTTCGTAAGATGTTATTAATAAAGTGTTTTGATTGTGTTATAAACTTTTTTTTAAATTCTTTTTGTTAATCCAGTTTAGAAGAAAGCCCAACAATTAAAAGGAATAACAAACATGAAATCATTTGGATTTTTAAACAAAATAATGAAGCATTTCATTTTCTTTTTTCATACCCCACAAACGTAAAATTTAATATTTAGAGAACATATTTGGCAAAGAATGTTAGCAAAGTGTTATCGACCTGAAAACCTGTTATAATTAATTCTAGAACGGTATCTTAATGAACGGTTTTAAACCTTACATTCTTACATAACTCACGGGTTAAAAATGATAGGAAAATTTATGCTAATAAATCGCTGTCTACTGTACACGAAGATGAGTGACTGGTTAGTAACCCACTTAATGCAGAAATTCCACGCTACCGTCATGACATCACTTCTAATATTTTAAATTGACTCTCATCACAAACCAGATCAATTGACAAGAATAATTTTCGCGCAAATGTCTTCCTTTGAGGGCGAGTGTAAGTTCATTTTTAAAATTAGCGTCCCTTTTTTAATTTTATTAAATTTAAAGATAATATATATTTTATTTATTGAAATCGTTTAGTTGGAAAATTAACATTTTCTTCATGACTAAGCAAGAATTAGGAAAAAAAGAGCTACTAAGTTAACAAGTCTCTCAACCAGCGCCTCAATAATCATCTTTGCGGATTGCATGAGTTAGTAGTAATTAGAAGTCCTTCTGTTGGAATTGAAAGTTAGCCTGTTTTAAAAACTTTTAGGATGTCTAAAAATGTTACTGATTTGATAATCGGAAACATTGAAAAGGACCTCCTATAATTCTTCTCAGTGTCTTGAATTGGAAAAATTGGGTTTTTAGAATGTTGGATTATTTAGGTGTTCTCCATACTTTACATCACATACAAAAAGGGGCCTTAACCGCAATTTGAAAATTATCAGTTAGTTAGCCAATGGTAATGCAGAACGTCTATCATAGAACCTAGAATGGTGATCGTAACGTTGCTTCAGTTCTTTTGTTTTACTATTTATGTGAGATGAAAATATAAATAACGCTTCATAAAAGTTCTTAAAATTCACTGCTTCCAACATTCTTAAATGCTGAAACACTATTGCTACAATACTAGATTTTCTAAGCCATGAAGTCTGCAGTCGATGGACTGAAAAATTTCGGAGACGAAATTTCCAAATAATCCGGTCTGTTAGGTACTATCTCCGACCTGGATTTGTATGCTGTTACGATACACTGTTAAAGATATTTAGTGTTAATCGTATCTACTTTAAAAAATAAGTATATCTGTTCACTAATGTAAAATGTTTTTATTCTAGAAACCATACACGATCTTTTTGGAAAACAACACGTGCACACAAGTGACTTATGTTTTTCGGTCATGTAACAAAAATCTAGAGAATACAATGAATGATCCAACAAATGCACCGGAGAACTCGGAAATAAAACGGGAAAAAAATAAAGCTTTAATCAAGAAAAACAAATAGTAAGAAATTTCATTTTGTAGGTAATAATTCCAGCTACAATGAAAATTTAAAGACTCTTCGAAAAAAGCTTCGTTTTCATTTTATAGGTAAAAAACCGAAAGTAACCGGTATTTTTGGCGTTTTTGGGTATGAAGCCGACGTTTACCGTGGTAGCAAACTTCATATTCGGATTCAGCACCCCAAAAAACATAAAGATCGGGCGAGAATAAAAGTTCGGCAGTTTTTCCTTCAGCAAAACCTTATTTTACTGGAATTGAACTCCAATCAGAATTATCTTGTGGTGTAAACATTAGAAAAGAAAAATATAACAGGAAACTAGAAGTAGTAAACATAGTGAAAAACTTATGTATTCCTTACGTACTTAAGTTTTTCACTATGTTTACTGAGTACTTCTAGTTTCCTGTTATATGATTCTTTTCTAATGTTCTTCATAATAAGTATGTATGATAATTACATATGAATTACTAAAATTGACTCAAGAGGAATAATTTACATAAAGATCCGGTGAGAATAAAAGTTCGGCAGTTTTTTCTTGAAAACGGACTTTCGGAGCCTCATTTTACTGGACTAATGTTACTTATAATAGTAATACGCTCCTCAATAATGTTTGTTATTTTATGAATAAGTTGTAGTACATATTGAAACAAACAACTAAAATAAAAGTTGTATTTTTGAAGTTTAAATTTCTTTTGGCCCATTGGAAACTTTTTGAGATGGTCTAAAAAAAGGAAATTCTTGGCGAGTGTTGTACTGAACCTTAATCTATATCCGTAGATTTACATTTACTATCTAGATTTAGATCTTTTCACTATTTGACCGATGAGGAAGAGACTTGGAACATATCTTAGGAGTGGATGGCAATGCAATAATAGTAGGAATGGGGAACACGCGACGAAGTGCGAAGCCCTTAGTACACTCTCGAGGACGTTTAACGTCTCTGTCGTTTGTTTTCCTTACAAGTCTTTGACGGAACGAGCTACGATTGTCATAGGCATACCGTTATTAACAGGAAGAATCCTGTTAATTCCGGTCAAATATAGTTAAAAGTTCAAATATATAGATATAGCACTTTTACTTTTCCAATCTTCAAATAAAAAAGTCGGAAATCATCTCTTTGAAACTTTAGATTAATTTATTTCGCAAAATGAAATCACTAGTTAAATTTTGAAGACTCTTTTTTAAAACAGTATCCCATTGGATATTGTAGAGCATTCCGTTAAGAAGCTATGACGTGAACAAGAGCGATAGGGAGGAAAACAATTGAATTTCAGAAATTTATCCTTTTTCGATAAATTTTTTCCTTTTTTTTTTTTTATTCCTTTGATCTAAAATATATTTTAAGTTAGCAAAATAAAAATAATCTATTTATTTTAATTCGTTGCAGCTCTCTCAGATTTATTTGGGAATGTTGAAGTTAACACTTCCAGCGTTCGGTCCTAAACATACTCACTTTAATTTATTTATATATATATATATTACAGGTTTATTAATAAATTTAAAAAAAAATGTTCACCGACCTCCTCTTCAAAACCAACAAACCGTGTAGCAGGAGCCCTCTAATGACTTCACGAGTGGCTACGTAAGAACCAGATGACATACGATGTCGGACTAGAATCTTGTCTTATTATTTATTTAATTTTCCCACAGACTTTCACCAGACCGCAGGCTCTTCCAGATTCAGCTGCTAGAGGGTATAATTTCATATCTTCCGTCACGTACAGTGCATCTAATGCAAATGATGCGTTTAACGCAGTTCTTATAATGTTCTGTATTTACATAACTGATCAATAACCCTTGTTATTGTTTTATTTTTTCAGCGTTATGTGCACAATATATTACTATTTATATAGCCTAAAGAAGGATACATATAATTGAGTTTCAAATCATTCCACGAAGAATAAGAGCGCCAACACTATTTGAGGCACTTGAAATGTTTTTTTCTTAAGAGAACAAATAGTCAGATTCGATCGCTAACCGTCCTATTTATCTATAACTAATGGCGGATACTAGTTTTTTGCAAAGTCTCTGAAGATTTTCACTAAATTTATCTACGATAAAATTCAGCTTCACTCCAAGAAGGATTATATATTCAATATTTTTTTTTTTAATTCGAAAAATTTAAACTGTAATCCATGGTGGGAATAGTTTTCTGAGAAACCTGTGCAATGTGGGTTTCTTTGAGGAAGGGTTACCCATAGCTCGCTGTCATCAATCCTAGTGCAGCAATGCTCGCCTGTGAAAAACACAGATTATCTTTTGTACATTTCTAAAAATATAACTACACCCGGACTTACACATGCCAATTATTAAAGAACACATAGATTTCAAGGTCATGCCAATAAACTCATACATACGATGCCCACAACAATGATGCCCAGCAATATACGTAGAAGGTTTAAAAAGAGCTGGATGAGAGATCTCCTACGGTAAAATAAAATATGATTAAGAAGAGAGACGTGATAAGGTAATGCTCCTTATCATGCCTTTCATGCCAGAACCTTCTCATTTAATCCACCACTTCCGCTGATTGTCATTTTATGTATTTGAAAGTTGTCAATAAATATACAGGGTGTCCCGAATTTAAATGGCAAAACTTCAGGAACTTATAAGGGACAGAAAAACTAAGACAAAAAGTCCTTTAGAGATTTGCTCGTTTTTGCTTAGTTTTAGAGAAAATCGCAATATAAGAAACAAAAAAAAAATGTTACAGGTAGCGATTATCACCTTTCAAAGTTCGTCAGGATAGGCAGTGAGATATGTAAACACTTAATGTTATCCTTTACATTCTTTTATTTGTTTACATTTTGGCTTCCTTCTAGGATTATAATTCCTAAATCAGTCTTCAGTCAGTTACTCAGATATTTTTGTGTGAATAGCATCAGCCACAATGCCGCATACATATTCTAATGTTGAATACGCTGATATGATTTTTGTGTATGGTTTCTGTAACGGTAATGCCTTAGAAGCGGTGCGGGATTTTGCGCTCCGATTTCCATAGAAGAGTGCCTTATCGATGAGTCTTTTCGTTAACTTTTAATAGACTAGAGACTGGGTCATTCTTAATACGTAATGAAGGCGACCAATTCCAGGCAGCAATAAGAGCAGATAATCGGAGAAGAAATTGTGTCCAACGCCACTTCGATAACAATCCTGAGACTAGCATCCGAAGAGCATCTGCTGCATAAGCAATATCACGGCAAGCAATATGGCGAACTTTGAAAGGTGATAATCGCTACCCACACCATCTTCAAAAAGTTCAGAATTTATTACTTCAAGATTATGTCAAGAGATTGAATTTTAGTAACTGGTTTCTTCGCGATGATAATTTATTTCCATTTAAAATTATATGGACCGATGAAGCTACCTTTTCAAGAGGAGGAATTGTTAATCAAAGAAATTATCATGTATGGGTTCTTGAAAATCCCAGAGCTATTAGGGAGAATAGGTTTCAGCATGAATTTGCTATTAACGTTTGGCTTGGAATTTGGAACGGATTACTGGTGAGACCATATTTTTTACCTGGAAGATTGAATGGTATACATTTTTTGGAGAACGACTTTTTTAATTATTTAGATGACATTCCCTTACAGCAGCGGATTGAAATGTGGTTCCAACTCGATCGATGTCCAGCTCATTATAGCAGAGTTGCTCGAGCTTGGCTGGATATAAATTATCCACAACGATGGATTGGAGGTGGAGGAGTAGTACCTTGGCCACCCAGATCACCTGATATGAAACCCATGGATTTCTTCGTTTGGGGAACCTTGAAGCAAAAAGTTTATTCGGTGTCAATCAACTCAAGAGAGCAATTAAGAAACAGAATCATAGATGCAGTGCACCAAATATCATCAGAACAATTTTTAGCTGCAATTTATCAAGTGAGTGCTAGATGTAATGCTTGCATTGGTGCAAGAGGACAACATTTTGAGCAATATTTACATTAAAAAGAACATAACATAAATATAAATGTAAATAAATAAGTATAAAAATGAAGACTTGTTTTTTTTTTGTTTTTTTTTTTTTTTTTTTTTTTTTTTTTTTTTGTTTTTTTTTGCGATTTTCTATAAAATTAAGCAAAAACGAGCAAATCTCTAAAGGACTTTTTGTCTTAGTTTTTTGGTCACCTATGAGTTCCTGAAGTTTTGCTATTTAAATTCGGGGCACCCTGTATATTAAAGACAACAAAATAATCTTTCGCACGAGCCTTAGCCATTCTCAGGCATTCCGTCTTCCTAAATATTATTCAATGAAAATACAGAGTTCAATAAAATAGTTTAAAAATGCAGTAGAAACGGGCGGAAATAAAATATAAATATTATATAATAAAAGAGGAGAGTAGTAATAAACAAATTATAAAAACAATGAAAAAAATAATAATAATGCAACTGAACGATTTAAGTCGCCTACGTTGTACTTCTTTGGCCTGACTGGTCAGTTGATATCTAGTTTTCAAATAAATTACATCCATTATAATGTATTTCGCTCCGTTTCAGTCCAATCTTTATGTTTTGATTAGATACTTTGTGTTCTCGGCGTAATAATAATAATAAATTTTTCATTCTGCTATTTGATTTTATTAGTTATAAAGCAGTGGAAGGACATAATGATGATAGCAAATACGCAGCAACTATCCTTTATTAAATGTCGTTTATTTTATTAACGGTTCTTAAAAAACACACTTTTCAACTATTTTGTTTGATGAGTTACGTGATAAAAGATGGTGAGTAAATTTTCTAACTATAAAGTCAAAACATTGCGAAACTGATTCAAAAGAATTAAGTAAGATGCAATTAAACTTAATTTTTTAAATAACACGCTATATCTAATATGAAGGTGAGCATCCATGTGGTAAATAAATAATTTATACCATTATGTTGCAATCATGAAAGTTCTTTACACCTAGTTGACTCTAATTTCAAGTGTTAATCATACACTTAATTAGAATTATGTGCTTTAGATAAATTAAAATTTTATTTTATTTATTAAATGCATGAAAATAACGTTTAAGCAGTTTATTTAATAACATCTTCAATAAAGATCCAAATTAGAACTCTCCCTGTGCTGTTTCTTTCCCTATTGATTTCTTTTAATCATTATTTTTCTAAAGAGAAAGATGTTATATATTTTATTATTAGCAGACCATGCATGGTGACCGAGCGTGTTAAGTTTTAGCTACTTCCAGATTTTTGGACATTAGCGTTTCCAGTTACAATCCAGAACTGACAGCCAGACATTATTTTCTTATCAGATTCACAGAATACATCCCGAACTTCTCACTCTGGCTAGAGTACGTAACCTGAAACTCATCAAGTGGTATTACAATGAGGCATTAAGTGCTTATAAGCAATATTTTTATTTGTTCACTAGCAGGGACTGCATATGCACCGACTGACGTTCCCAGTTTTTAGTTTGAATTCAAAAATAGTTTTCATACATAATAAAGACAATAAAGGCTAGCTGCGGAATATTTTGTGAAGAATATAGTTTCGGATGCAGTCAGGAGTAATTATAAACAAGTGCAAGATAACGAATGGCACGAAGGCAATCCATTTAAAAGCTTTTTTAACATGCTGATCCTTACTGCTAACTGCATCCCGAACTATTATCATTATTAGTGGTTTAGATTCGAACAGTTCGCTGACACTGCCACCTACATTATGTAATTAAAAAATTCCTGATGGGTTGACATCATTAGGACAAAAGACAGCAGGGCTGCAGGAGGTCCCAGCTCTCCTTACGGCAATCAAAACTAACCTAATAAAATAATATTTAATGTAGAACGGTTAAAAAATATTGGTGTAATAATAAAAACGTATTGAATTACATTATAGTTCAATATTTTTTAAGATGAACTCAGTTACATAATACGGTTGGTTGCAACTTCAGTTGCAACCCAAAAATACAGCAAAGCGGAAAATAAAAAAGATGAACATTGACACTTCAGATATTAGCTAACAAATGCGGAACCAAGATACGCTCTTCGATTCCTATTGGTCCTGAGGCATCTTTGGTGCTTCGGATCCGACCAACCATGGACAACGTTACACTTGACTGCCGGAGGTGACTTCTAAGATCAGGGCTATTGCTATGACTGTCAAGTTTCATTAAAAAAAAAGAAGAAAAAGTACACATAGCGATTGACAACCGTTTTCTATAAAAGCAACAATTAACAAAACCAAGGATAAAATATAATTGCCAAAATTGTAATAATCATAGAAGACAATTTCTTATGTAATGAAGGAATAAGAACCTATTTGATGACATAACAACGCAAAAGTTGGAGTAGGTAATACATTACACTCCAATTGGTGTTAGTAAACTGAATGTGAATGGGACCAGGCACCGAACTAGGAAGACCTAGTCCAGGCGAGAACGTGATCTGCATACTAACTGCAACTTAAAACTTTGTTCGTGTTTTGATATCTCTGTAAGAGGCAATAATATGAAAGAGAGTTTTATATTAAGGCAAATTATAAAAAGTGAGTACAGCTAGACGTTCTATCTTCAGTTTTATACGAGGCTGAATGAAAATGTTTGTGATAAATAGAATGATATACTTGAACTAAATATAAATATAATTTTATTCTGGAACAAAGTATCTCAATGCTATTCGGAGTAAGAAAAACAAAACAAAACTGATCTTGTATTTTCCGGTTCACAAATCTAATTTACACAGAAATTTGCCCTGACAAATAGATGAGGGTTGATCTATAATTCCTACCTACAGTCGTGGTCATGAAAAATTGCATCACTTACTTTTTTTAATGCTTAAGTAAATAACGTTGATCCTATTGAATATTTTTATTTTCCATTACATTATTGAGGTAGTATAAACAAACTCGAATAAGGTTTATCAGTTCAGTTTTAGTTTCTGTAAGGGTAAATTGTGGAATAATATCAAATTTCAAGCAACTGTTCTCGTTAGAAAAAAATAAAAAGTGATGTTACATGATGTAGGGGAATATTCTCGATAAATAGAGCATCGCCAACCAACTGTGGTCAGAGTATTGAAAAAAAATCTTTCAAAAAATAGTTCCTTTTAATGGGTTATTCCTAAATACTCTTCGAGAATCTTTTGGTGGGAAAATTGTTGGTGACTAATACTTATGCCCAAGGCTGTAGGTTCAAGCCATCTTGCCACTTGAAATCCTTGCACATTTATTTAATTTACAACTGTGTTTTTAAACAGGTGATTCAGTTTTTATCTTTTGAGAGGACCTCAACGTTGCCATTGCCGGGGAAAAATCCCAATTTAAATCCTATAGAAAACTTATTAATGATAATGAAAATATATATATATATATATATATATATATATATATATATATATATATATATATATATATATAGATATATATATACTAGTAAAACCTAGAAATAAAAAAAAAATATATTAAAGAAAACAATTAAAAATACCAGGAACCACGAAATCTCTGAAGAAACAATACAAAATTTGATTAATTCGATGTCGACCAGAATTACTGCCGTTAAAAAAGGCTATACTTGGTTCGTTATAGCATTAAACAGAAAAATAGATGGAAAGATACGATATTTTTACACACTTAAATTTTTAAAAACTGCTGCTTTATTTATTTTATTTTATTTTTTAATTAATAATTTCATTCAAAAAGTATTTAATTTCTTGTGTTTTTGTTATTTCTATATTTTTTAATTTTATTTTGTGAGTGTTTTGTTCTGCTATTCAACTTGATACATAATATTGATGATTTCTTTACAAAATATTTCTTAAAATTATATTTTAAAAAACACAATTTTCACCTATTGTTGCAATTTCTATGACCACGACTTTATATCTTCTAAAGATTTACAACTGATTTTGATATATTATACTTATTCGAGACTAGATTTCGTTAGCACAATTTTCGTGTTTCTCTTAATTCAGTACTAAACTCAGTTCAGTGTACATTGCAGACAATAACAATTAGTAAAGGGGAATTAAACATCGTTAATTAGGAGAGAATTGCCTGAGAGATAACGGAAACGGGCGGCGCCTGATGGAATGAAGAGGTCCAAGTAGCAGTAAAGTAAAAGAAGGAAACTTGGAGGAATCAGCCTCTAATTACAGTTCTAATTTAACGACGGGTTAAGGAGACTGCCGAGATCTCGGTAGGAGGACCAAAGAGCTCACTGGAAACAAACTCACAAAGGAGGTGAAGTTTTCCTCTTATAGCCCAAGCAACGAAAACTAAAAAAGGCCAAATAGGGGACATAATTCATATAGAAGCCAAGTTTGGCACAGTCGTAGGGGGAGGTGTCCTTAACAACATGCTCTAAAAATATTTATTCGATTCCGAATTTCTTTTTTCCATTTCATAGCTGGTCAAATGTGCTATTAGATCTAACTATTTTTAGAGTTATAACGAGAAATGTTCCGAAAAAATAAGGATTTCCCAACAGTACGCGGAATTCAGCGAGATGTAATGGATATTTCACATAACCTAATTGAAATTAAATATATGGTATCTGATAATAACTTTAACCAGCTTTAAGACGAAAAAAAGAAATTCGAGATTAGACAAATATTTTTTGAGTTATAGCCAAAAGAGTACCGACAAACGTGGTTTTGAGGAAAAGTGTGACTTACCGTTAGCCAATTGTTCTTTCTAGGCTTAACGACAATAATTTTATTTTTAGCAATAAGCATTCAATTAATAATAATAAAATATTCATTTTTAACAATAAACATTGTAATTGTAACAATAAATATATAAATTTTAACAATAAAATCGTGTTTTTTTTTACATTTTCAATATTCCCCCCACTATATCTTCTTAAGCATTGATTCCAGAAAAAAAATGTTTAGAACCTTTTTTGGAAACAATTTTATGTAAATTAATTTAGTAAATAAACATATTTTCGCTAGAGGCAAGAGTTTTCGAGTAATTAACAAAAAACTGAAAAAACCGACCTTTAGAGCCCCCAACACCCTTAGCTCCACCCCCACCCCCAGTACTTTTAGTATGCTGTTAAGGACACCTCCCCCCCTACGACTGTGCCAAAATTGGCTTCTACATGAGTTAACTCCTCTAAAAATCCTTCGTTGCCTGGACTAATAGTAGAGATCATAATGAGTTTGCCGTAAACAGATAATGAAGCAAAATTTCATATATAGTATATATATCTATATATATATATATATATATATATATATTATATATATATATATATATATATATATATATATATATATGTATATATTATATATATATATAGTATATATATATAGAATATATATATATATATATATATATTTGCAGAATATATGCAATCGTGATAGAGAAATGACATATCTAGCGAGAAAGCTGCAACAGAACATGAATAAATAAGGATTGAAAATATTTATTTCCATAATGATATATAATGATGAACATGATGACAAAAATCAATTAACTTAATAAAATCACAAATATTTAACGTTTCTTGCCTCCTCAACTACATAATTATGTAATGGTTATTCCTCAGTAACTATTACATTGTATATTCCTGTAAGGAAAGGTCATTCTCGTTGGCTTTGTATCCCTTCTAAATTCTCTTCTTACTATCCTTTACTCTTCCTGATTAACATCAAGCTGAAGCCCAAGGGTTGTGCAATAAGGTTATTTGGCTCAGAATCGCGTTCAACCGTCATGTGGATTCCCTAATTAGTGTGCAACAGCACTGGAACCTAGAATCTGATTTAACTGATTTAACTGTATAATTGATTTAACTGGATAAATAATATTCTTCAGATAGACTTGAACCGGGGCTCAAGAGTTAGACGTCACCTGTACACTACCCACTCAGCTAACACTTAACCCTTAAGTAAATTAACGTAATGTACCAAAATATGTTCTTTTGTATTATATTTTCTGGCAGTTTAAAATAATTTTATACAGGGTGTCCCAGACATAGTGTAAAAAAAAAAAAATGGGTAATACTGCAAACTAAACGGGGTAGAATGGCGCAAAAACGAGTGTCCTATCTCAATTTTTTGAGGAGATAGAATTTTTTTTTTTTCGTTTTTATTTTTAAAATCTTACTTTTTTCTGAAAAATTACAGTTTTCTCTACTTTGTTTTAGCGTAGAAACTAAAACGATGATATTTTCTTAATCAGCATTAAATTTTCTAAAAGATGAAATAGGTCTAGTTAATTTAAATTCACTTTTAAGGGGCCTTTTAACGCGCAAAACACAAAACATTTATTAAAACTTAAATTTTTAATATTTTTTGAAAATTCCTCACTCCTCACTGGAGAACCCTAGAAGCCGTCAAATTTCTCAAAAACTGCAGAATTTAGTTAACTTTTTATTGGTGTAACTCATGATACAATTGCACTTCACCTTTTGAGTCTAACAGACGTTTTTCTGATGAAAACACGCTAGAGAATAAATACTTGATTGCTCCACATACCTACTAGATTGAATAAATGTATTAGTTTTTTATCACTTGTCCATATGCATGATGGATAAAGAGTTGTGAAGATGGCAAGCCCTCCCTCCCCCCCCCCCCCCAAAAAAAAAAAAAAAAAAACTTATTTATAGGGAGCTAAGGGGGGGTTAACCAAATTCTTGCTGATTACCTAATGTTACATAAACGTACTTTTTTTTTTAAATATAAAAAATAATAATTTAGGATTATTTGAAGATATTAAATACATAAACAGAAAAATAACATTTCAAAATGTGCCCTGCTATTACTCATTAGCCCAGACTGTTTACATCTGACCACGCAAGAAGGACAATTTTCTTTATCCTAATTTTTACATCTAATAATATTTAATTACATCTAAGGCCCAATAGGTATTTAATTAGTATTTAATTTCTTCAAATAATCCTAAATTATTATTTTTTATATTTAAAAAAAAGTACGTTTATGTAACATTAGGTAATCAGCAAGAATTTGGTTAACCCCCTCTTAACTCCCTATAAATAAGTTTTTTTTTTTTTTTTTTGGGGGGGGGGGGGGGGGGAGGGAGGGCTTGCCACCTTCACAACTCTTTATCCATCATGCATATGGACAAGCGATAAAAAACTAATACATTTATTCAATCTAGTAGGTATGTGGAGCAATCAAGTATTTATTCTCTAGCGTGTTTTTCATCAGAAAAACGTCTGTTAGACTCAAAAGGTGAAGTGCAATTGTATCTTGAGTTACACCAATAAAAAGTTAACTAAATTCTGCAGTTTTTGAGAAATTTGACGGCTTCTAGGGTTCTCCAGTGAGGAGTGAGGAATTTTCAAAAAATATTAAAAATTTAAGTTTTAATAAATGTTTTGTGTTTTGCGCGTTAAAAGGCCCCTTAAAAGTGAATTTAAATTAACTAGACCTATTTCATCTTTTAGAAAATTTAATGTTGATTAAGAAAATATCATCGTTTTAGTTTCTACGCTAAAACAAAGTAGAGAAAACTGTAATTTTTCAGAAAAAAGTAAGATTTTAAAAATAAAAACGAAAAAAATTCTATCTCCTCAAAAAATTGAGATAGGACACTCGTTTTTGCGCCATTCTACCCCGTTTAGTTTGCAGTATTACCCATTTTTTTTTTTTACACTATGTCTGGGACACCCTGTATGGGGACAAGAAAACCTGTTCACGATGAATGAATAATGACCAGGGCCCTTCTGAGAGAGAAAAAAAACAAAAAAAAACATTGAACGAAGGGAACCAATAAATACAAAAAAAAACAATAAATTTTATTATAATTATTATTATAAAATAAAGAGCTTGGGTTAATATTTCGGTAATAAGAGATGAGAGAGATACAAATTTATTATTTTATGTTAATTTGAAACTACTCAGTCGGATCGTTAGTAGCCAAATACATTTTAAACAATCAACACATTTTCATAAATTCAAACATGTTTCGTATTTACCTTCTTTGAGTACTACAGATATATTAAAATTATGATTTGGTCCTACGTCAAGGTATTGTATGCTTGTATTTACAATGTGATTCAGGCTCAGTGGCATGATTTCTATGAGTTCTACCAACAGAGTTCGCGAAATTTGAGAAATATTGTCTAATATCTGGAAGTTTGCAGTACCATTGTTTCTACTTTACTTTCTATTGTTGCAGCTATTAAGAAATAATTTGATATAATTCTTCCATAGCAGTAAGTAATAATAAATTAGGATAAAAAAAATAAAATAAAAAAAATAAAGCATAGTTCTTCTTTACTGTTTTGCAACCGCCTAAGTCGAAGGAACACACTGACATAACTGCTTGTAGGGCTCGAGGGAATTTCGTTCAGGTTATCTTCATTGCTTATGCTACATGCGATTCGACATGAGTTCTATTATATTACAGGTAGGGTTCCACAAACGACCGACTTTTTTTACTACATAATGCACTATCCTGGAAGTTGTTACTAAACAGAAAGGTGACTGAAATTCGATCGCCTTGTCCTACCTTCAATTACATTTCAAAGACCACTTTCTAGGGAGTGTAAAAACAGCCATTTTCTTTATTATTAGTTATGCTAATCTATGAAAAAATGATCCATTAATTTAATATCAATCACTTAAATTCCCATAATTTTAATTAATTAGACGGTTATTTTTTCTGAAATCAATTGATTTTCCCTAGGTAAAGTAAAGAGTCAGGAGGTCCAGCAATAAAGCCTCGGCACTACAGCCTTAGGAAGCTCCAGGCACAAGATATCAAGCAACTGTACATGGAGAAGTTGGATGAGAACATCTGCGCTGAAGATGTGGATGTGACAAACATTGAACTCCTGTGGTCAAGCTGTGTAACTGCGATGCGGGAGACAGCGAACAATGTGTTGGGACCAAGAGAAAAGGAGATGAGGTCCCCATGGTTCGACGAAGAATGTGACGCTGCCACTAATGTGAAGAATATAGCGTATAAGAAAATGCTGAAGAAAGGGACTCGAATGGCTGTTGAAGAATATAAAAAAGAAGAGGAGAGAGGAAAAACAACTCCACCAAAGGAAGAAAAGGCAAAAAGAGAGAGAGGAACTGGAGAAGACAGAACAACTATGGAAGGGCAAAGAATCGAGGGACTTTTTCAGAAGTGTCAATAGAAGAAGAAAATACCGATCAGCTGTACCGGATACTTGCAAAGACATAGATGGGAAAATCGTTGCCTGCAAGAAGGACGTTCTGTTGCTATGGAAAAGACACTTTGAAGGGCTTCTCGACTCGGTTTACCATGAATCAGAAATTAGAGAAGACTGTTCAGTCAATAACCGGGATGTTAACCTGGAACCGCCTGATGATGAGGAGATAACGGATGCCATTGACAGACTCAAGAATAACAAGGCACCTGGAGTTGATGAACTGCCAGCCGAACTCTTTAAGAGTGGAGGTGAACGGCTGACAAAGAGATTTCATGATCTTATCTTGAACATCTGGGAGGAAGAGGTTCTGCCGGAGGACTGTAAAAAGGCAGTTATTTGCCCTGTTTTTAAGAAATGAGATAAACTCCAATGTCAAAACTATAGAGGAATTTCTCTTCTCTCATGTGGATATAAAATTCTATCCAATATACTTTTCCAGCGGCTACTACCCTACGCAGAGAGGGAGCTTGGTCCCTACCAGTGTGGATTTCGGCAAGGAAGATCCACCACAGACCAAATCTTCTCCTTCAGAACAATTCTTGAGAGGGGAAACGAACACCAGATAAAAACCCATCATCTCTTTGTGGACTTCAAGGCAGCTTACGACAGCATTAACCGGGAAGAACTATATAAGGCACTAGAAGAGTTTAACATCCCAGAGAAGCTGATACGACTGGTAAAGCTAACCATGACAAATGTGAAATGCACTGTGCAGGTTGGTGGGCAAAGAACGGAAGAATTCTCCTCAAGAAAAGGACTTCGCCAAGGAGATGCACTGGCGTGCCTTCTCTTTAACTTGGCGCTTGAGAAAGTGGTAAGGGATGCTGGCTTGCAGACAAGAGGAATAATCTATAATAGAATGGTCCAGCTCTTAGCCTTTGCAGACGATGTGGACATTGTGGGGAGATCGTTTGAGTCAGTTAAAGAAGGATTTCTGGTTCTATTAGAGGCCGCCAAAGTGGTTGGATTGGAGATAAATGAAAAGAAAACTAAATATATGGTAACAGGAGAAGCTGCTCGACCTGGGGAGACAATTAATATCGGCCTCTTCAACTTTGAGAAAGTGGCCCAGTTCACATATTTGGGGTCCCTGGTTACTCAAGATAATTCACCTGCGGCTGAGGTGAAGAGAAGAATATTGATGGCGAACAAGTGCTACTTTGGCCTCCGCAAGGAATTCACCTCCCGCCTTTTATCGCGACAGACCAAGCTCCACCTATACAGGACATTGATCCGCCCCGTCCTATTGTTTGGATCAGAGACGTGGACTACAAGTAGAAGAATAGAACAAGACCTCTTGGTCTTTGAAAGGAAAATTCTTCGAAGGATCTTTGGAGGAGTCCATACCGACGGAAACTGGAGAAGACGGACGAATAACGAAATTTATTCTATTTTTAATGAAAAAGATATTGTTCTGACAATGAAGCTGGGAAGATTGCGATGGGCTGGCCACGTGGCAAGGATGGACAATGAGGCAATCCCTAAAAAGCTCCTTACTGAACCTCTCCACGGAACTAGAAGAAGGGGGAGGCCGAAGCTTAGATGGTCTGATGGAGTGGAGGGAGACGCTAGAGATGTACTGGGAGTCCGTCGCTGGATGACAGCGGCATTGAGCAGAGATGACTGGAGGAAGATGGTGGAGGAGGCCAGGACTCGTCGCCGAGTTGTTGCGCCAACATAATAATAATAATAATAAAGTAAAGTAAATACATTACATATTGGGTTGGGGAAAAAGTAATTTCGTTTAATCCTATCAAATTCAGTTATCTCTAGTAGTCCTTGTTCAGAAAAACCATACTATATCGCTTGAAAGGTCACAGTTCATAGAACATTTTATACAGTTAAAAGGTTGTACGCTTTAAAAATGGAGCCTCCGGAAGGTCATTTATGTAAGTTTTTCATTTCACTGCGTTGGCTCATTCAAAATCGGGTAATAATAACGGTGATGACTACTTTAGTTAGGGTGAAAATTGTTTTTTTCGTTTTCAACTTCCATTCAGATATTAATTTAAATAAATATTAAATTAATTAATCCAGGTAGATTGTCATATTTCATCTCTTGAAATCGTTGCAGAACTCATCATCATCCATAAAACTGAAAAAATAATGGCCTGAGTTTCCATTTATGAATTGCTGCTGAAACAAAATTGGTTGGTTTTCATTTTTGAAACGATTGGTTACGGGTGACTAAAATAGATCATGTTCGACAATAATAATGCGAAAAAGATCGTCGTGGTCGAGACTGGATTGACGCCGAGGAAGGAGGAAACGCTGAGTGTTTGAAGGGGTCGGAAAACAATCATGAGCTGCTCCTGCTGACCTGGCCAAATCATTGATTCAACTATCTACTTCTAACAACTAATTTGATTGCAGCAGGCGATTGAGGAAAAACAACAAGCATTGAAAAATAAGAAAGGTGTTGTCTTCCAGTGACTTGCCGAGAATTGAGAGAGTTTGGCTGGGATGTTTTGACACATCTAACAAACAGCTCGGACCTTGCCCCGTCCGACTACTATTTGTTTCGGTCTCTGCATGCCTCCCTTAATGGTGTAAGCTTGGCATCTAAAGAGGCTTTTGCAAATCATTTAGTCAGTCATTTGCCCGAAAATCTTAGAACTTCAAGAGTGAATTTAGTACATAATTCGTGAAGTTGATATTTTGTTAAGGTCACTCCTAGTCAGTTACAACATAAACATTATGATATGATATATAATCAATTTATATGTTGATCTTCTTTAAGAATTAGGAGATGCTGGCTGTAAGGTTATATACAACTAGTGACGAGTTCTAGTGGGCTACTAGTAGGAATCTGTATGGGCCTCATCCGTTCCTAGAATAAACAAGAGGTTCCCTTTCGAGTTACCCACAGTGCACCAGGGACCTGATCAAAGCAAAGGGAAGAGCGGGCAAGGTATGGCAGGCAGATAGACTTCCCTCAAATAGATAAACATTCAATAAATTGAATAACGAACTGAAAAGAGAAATTATGAAATTTAAACAGGCCAAATACGATTCATATTCATCTAACACCACGACAGACGACGGAATCTTATGGAACCACACTAAAACACTTTTAAACCATCATGAGGTGACAGTGCCTCTCCGAAAAGAAGATGGGTCCTGGGCGGTGTTGGACAAAGAAAAGTCTGAACTCTTTGCTGAACATTTATCGATTGTTTTTGCACCACATACAGACTACCCAGACAAAGAACATGAAAATTACCAACAACAAACTCTAGAAGCTACCTTATAATTGTCAAAATCACTCCTTAAGACGTTTTACAAGTAATCAGAATGCTACAACCAAAAAAACCTCCAGAATTTGATTTAATTATCGCCGAGCTTCTCCAGAAAATACCTAAAAAGCTATAGTCTTTCTAACTACACTTTAAAAATTTAATGAGAATATTTCCATTGAACTGAATAAAAGTGTAGTTATTCAGTTCAATGGAAATATTCTCATATTACCATGATACATAAACCAAACAAAAACACCGATTCACCTTCTTCATACCGACCAATTAGTCTTCTTCCTCTGTGTTCTAAAGATTTAAAAAATTATTTTACCAAAGAATAGTAGACATACTGACAGATAAAAAAGTGCTGCCAACACATTCTTTTCATTTAATTAACTTAACAGTTCTTCAACAACACCGTGTAACGGATTTCATATCAATCTCACTTGAGGAAATACTATATGCTACAGGTGCATTTCTAAATGTAGCCCCATGCATTTGACAAAGTTTGGCATGACGGACTTGAAAAGTCGTGTTCCTCATACCTATTATCTCATCATTCAATCTTTGATAGATTTTTCTCTGTCCTCCAAGGTTCAGATATCTCTTGTATTCATTCACTAAAAGCCAGTGTACCATAGGGGTCAATACTAGCTTCACTTGTATATATTTTTTACACTCCCGATATGCCACTTAGTCCTGATATAGTAACAGCACTATATGCTGATGATACTGCAATATTAAATGGACATAAAGACCCCACCATTGCATCATTAACTCTTCAACACCGCTTAACAATACTACAATACTTGATCAAAAAATGGAAAATAAAACTAAATTACACTAAATCACAGCACATCACATTTAAACTCACACTTGACTCTTTTCCACCTGTCTTCATCGACAATAAACCTATAACACAGACAATCTAAATTCATTACTTAGGACTTACATTTGATAGAAGAATGACCTGGGGCCCACATGCCAAACAAAAACATTTCAGTCTGAAAAAGAGATTAAAATTTTGTATCAAATACTTCACAAAGACTAAATAAACTACTTACTTACTTACTTAACCCATATGGACATACGCCACACAAATATACGGTACTGCAAAAAATACGCACCTTAAAAAAATACAAATATTCAAAAATCAAAATACTCAGACTAATCACGAAATCACATTGATACGTTTCAAAACACACACTTCACTTATATTTTCAAGTACCCACAGTAAACGAACATATACATAACCTTCATAGACGATCTCACAACAGACTTCATGGACATAATAACATACTAATTAGCGACATGGCCACGACAGACATACATGGACATACTCCCTGAAGGCTTAAAAGAATCTGGATAAGAGATAAATAAATCTTTTTTTTTAATCCATACCAGGAGCAGATACTATTGAGTCCTACTCTCCCACTTATAAGGCTTGTATAATTACACTATGAGCAATATATATACACACACGCACAGACACATATATGTATATATATATATATGCATAATCACTCATATCATAATATAATCATTATCCTGTGTTATTGTGATGAATCAAATTGCATAAAAATATTTCGTTTTTATTATATTACTATTAAAAATGAAATCATGGAGGATTATGGAAAATAGTCGTTGTACGCCATACAATATTTGGCTTAATTTCTTTTTTTCCTTTTAAGTGCTCTATTGAATAAAAAAAGAAAAAAAAAGAAGGAATTTTAATAGGTACCAGATCTTAGATGGCAGGAAATAATCTATCTTTGTTAGAGCTGTGATACAATTACGAACTTAGATTCGAAAATAAATTATGTATAAGCGAGATCTAATATTGACCATATGACAACTGGTTTCTAGATATAAGATATTTAAAAAGTGCTAAATTATTGTAGAATAGCCACATAAAAAGATGCTGTGAATAGTCATTATAACCTGCGGTATTCATAGAAAGGAACATAGGGTTATCAAGAGATGATGGCTGCAGTAGAGTACTGATGTTTTCACTACGGTTTGTTAGCTAATCAACCGTTCATAGTTCTTATGAAGGAAGTTGTCTTCCTTATTGTGTCCGTAACTGCTCCAACGGCTATTTGTGTCATTGCACCTCAATACAGCTCTTCGTGAGGACTGTAGCTAACCTGTGACTAAATAAGGGCATATAAGTATCAGTGAGGGGAGTAGTTGTCCGGTCTGGCGGTCATGATGAAGGATATGTTAGCTAAGGTGCTTCCTTAACAGCAAGTGGAAGGGAGGCAACAGAGCCTTCCAGATTAGAGTAATAATACTTCGAAATTTAGCCTAAATGCGATAAATTTCATAAATTAAGAGTTTCAAAGTAAAAAAAAATTGGATAATAAAGATAAAAAAGTGCCCATTTTTTTCATATTTCTAAACCTTTTTTTATTGAGTGATTTTTTTTTTTGCTAATATATTCGGCGCCAATTAAGGACGCTTGTTTACAAGGACAGAGACAAACCGTTCTGGACCCAAGAGAGATGATTGTTCAAGGTCATCAGGCAGCCGTGTAACTAATAGAGGTTACAAAGTACTTATACACCTCGTTTACAAGCAAATCTAAGAAACAATTTTTAATATAAATACTTATATCTGTTAAACAGGAAACAATTATATTGCAAAAAAGAAATTATACGTATTTACAAAGTTTACAACAGGCTAAGGACACCCATACCAACTCAGTTAGTTATTAGCTATATTAAAATTGATTTTTCAATACTATCATGCTAACAAGAGACAATTTCTAAAAATTTGTTTTCTCACTTTCCTTGAGTTTTATGGTTTATTTTTTTTATTATTTATTTATTTATTTTTTAAGTTATAGCAACGCCTAACAAATAAATAACAAAATTGCCCTTTCTCTGCATATTTTAGCGCCAGTTGTCTTTCAATCTATTCTACATTAAACCGAAAATCTTTAAAAAAGTAAATTTGAAAAGGTAAGCAACAAGAAATTTGATAACAGATTAAAAGTTAATTGAAAGGTGAAAAGAATTACCGAAAGTAATTCGGTAATGAGGCTTAGAGGTTTTATTGCGTACAGAAGAACCATAAGATGAGCAATGGACTAATAAAAATATACCTGAAAATCATCTTTATATTAAAGTTTTTTCAAAGGTGTGTTATAAATTGTATAAGTGTATACATATTTAATTACGAATACATTTAATAACTGTATCAACCCAGCGTTATATTACATTTTAACATTACTTATGTGTTGTTGGTTAGTAATTTTATTCATTTTACTCGAAAAATATATCCCGTTCTCTGTTTACCAGTACTAAACTTGATAAACAATCTACTTCTTATTGTACCGCTCCAAAGCATTTCGTTATCCCTCTGGATTAATCATTCTCCTAAAAGCCATAGTTTTCGGTAAAATATTGTTTTATTAGTTTTTACCTGAAAATATTCGTAAGTTCCTTGCGTTCCTTCCTTCCATATTATTTCCTCTTCGTTTATATCTGCTTAATGTATGAATCATGTATCAGTGTGAACTGATTTATGTATTAGTAGAATCACTGAGGAATCGAATGACAAACTAGAACGATTAATGAACCCTTTTTCAGATTTATCTTCAGATCTTTAGAGGATTCACGTAACCAATTTTTATGCCAAATTAAAGTGGCAATAGCCTTTCTTCCGCATACATTTCCTAGCCTTCTTCCTTTACTTGACTATTTCTTTACAATCTCTTCCTCTTGTTTCGGAACTTCATCAGATTGAATCTCCTATTTATTCGAGAACAATCAGAGCTCGCCTTTTTTACCCACCAAACTACAACAAGACTACTCTCCAGAGATTATATTGGCATTATGTTAAGGAATTTTAACTTTATGTTACCTTTGGGGAATGACCACATACTATAATTTTTTTTTAAACATTATGATTACATTTTTCTTTTATTATTCTTTATACTGCTTAACACATTCGAGGGTTAAATTGTTTTTTTGTTTTTTTAAATGATTCCATTAAATTTAATTTGTAAAATAATCTACCTCAAAAAGTAAAAGCCGTTAAAATAATAATGTTTGATAAATAAATCTAACTAATAATATAAAATAACTTTATAATATATTTTTTATATCCTTGTTCATTAAAGGAAACCTCGGCGGCGTTGCACACTGGAGCCCGTTCCTCAGTAATTCCGCTCAAAACTCTATTTTTGATTTTTTAGCAAATTGACTTTTGTTTGCGACTAAAATAATTTACATAATATGGCAAATCAACTAGTATGAAATACGCATTCCGGTTTGTTTACTTTCAACGTTTTTATTATTTTAATGTTTTTAATTACTAGACAGAATTATTCAGTCGATTGTAAAGTGCAATGCATTTCAATGCGTTAATTTGTTTTTCTTTTAGACTTTCATATTCCAGGTCACACTACGTGGTATTCAAGTGAAGGTATATAATATAAAATACTAATTAATAAAATATTAAGGATGAAATTCAAAATTTAAATTCTTAAATCTTAAATTTGATTAATTCAATTTTTTGCAAGTTAATTGCGAAACTGCCATTTTGATATGATAATAGAAACTCTTGTAAAGACAAAAGTGCAATGGACTTGGACTATTTATCTTAGACACCATTAAATGTCATATTACATCAATCAGGGATCAGGTTAAACTAACATTGATTCAATATTAAAATTTGAATCGATTTTTCAAAATTTACGTAAATATTACATAATAAATTAAAAAAAAAAAAACATTACATAGTTATTCATTAATTATAATCCTGAAAATATGATTCATACTTAAAATATGCATATTGTTCATATTTTATTGTTTTGTATATATAGTGCGAAATATGTGTACCTAAAATATTTTATCATTTTTATGCAATAGGTATAATATGTAAATTATATTACTTTTATGTATCTATCCAATTGTTCAATATGTAGTTGTACAAATTTTGTTTATAACGATAATTCTATTAAAGAAAGTTTTATATTAAATATATAATATAAGTACATAATTATAAGTAATGCGTTTTATTAAATAAAAACTTTTTATTAATAAGAATTATGCCTTTTTTAACTCAATCAAAGCTTTACCTTTTAGTTTAATTTTCAAAATAAATTTATAAAACGGAAAAACCGCCTTTTAGAGTTTTAGACGCGAGTGCCCTATTTAAGGCCCCAGTGTGCGTTGGTTTGAATCCATCCTGGGTCGGTTGAAGTTTGTTTTTGTGACATACCCACGCAAGGAATTTCGAATTTACTTGGACTAGAATAGGTTGGTAACCTGTAGAATAGTCCTCCCTTCCTAGTTGGAGAACATCAAAACCAAACAAACAATAGGAAAAATCGTAGAAAAATAACTACATGTACAGGCAACTAGAGTAAGTGCACTAATAGATGACACTTTTAGAAAGATATCACACGTTTTTAGCAATATTTCCTCGGTTGATCATGTGAAAAATTTCTTTCTCCCCTCCTCAGATACGTGCAAATCCTATCTGTTATCCTAATTTTTAAAATTTGAAATAGTATTAATAGAACGTTGAAAAAGTGTTAATTTTCAAAATCACCTTTTTGCATTAGTAGTTGACACGCTTTGGATGCCAATTTTTAGTAGTTGACAGGGTACTACTGCCGCTGCAACAGAAATTCCCCTTCTGACGTCATCAAGGGCTTTCTCCATTTGCTGAGGCTCATAATTGAGTTTTTTTTGTGAAAAAAAAAATTTTTAAAATGAAAAAAGAGGGACCTAATTCCGTGTAGTGCTAGTAGTCGATAGATGCTGCATTACTAGTTGACACCCCACCCCCTGTCAACTACTGAATTTTTAGCTCTAAATTAGACAAATCTGGTTGTTTCCTCTACCCCTATTTTTCCTTTGCAGATAACGCACATTCAATAAAGAAGGTGAGAAATGAGAAATATCTAGTAGTTGACACCCAATAAAATCGTCTTAATTTTCATCTATAACCTCAAGAATCTAGTAAAATGTAGTACAGATACCTACTATTCTAAAGTATATTCATAAGTTGGACAAATATAAGCATTTGATAGAGAAAAAACAAAATACATTCCAGAGCATCCTTAATCGATTGCATAAGGATCGAGGCGTTTAGTCAACTAAACTGGAGTTGTGACAAACAAATTTGGTGTTGAAAACAGTTTTCCCGTCCAGGAAGTCATGGCTGTCACTCTTTGCATACAGAAATAACTGAACTACCCGCCAAAATTTAAAACGAAACGAAAGTGCAAACAGAAACCTTAAAATAAGAGATTTATTATCAAACTGTCAACTTTATAATGTATCAATATATTTAATATTGCATACTATATCTATACAATATAATTCGTGGTAAGATCATAATATTAAATTATTTGGACTTGGTTAGATAATCAGTTTAGTTCAGCTATTTCGTTTATTATAGACCTAATTTCATTCAAGTTCTCAGGACTACTGATAGTAAGACTCTCAATGCTGAAGCTATTACAGAGCTCAGTGCCCAGTAACTTGCGCATTATCAATGTGTTATGGTATTGTCTGATATTCGCGTGTTGCAGGAAAAGATATAAGAAAAAACGTCTTAGATATTTGCATACGATACAGATTGGCATCCTTCTCCCTCTATTACAAGTACACCATTCCGTGATGGAGCAGAATCAAATATTTAGATAGCCAGAATAATTAAGATACAAAAAGTGTAATAGCTAAACATTACTGCAAAACTTTGGTTTATAACGACTGCAATTAACTTCAACTACAAGATCAGTCCATGTCGTCTTCAAATGGTTATTATCCTTAGACCTTCTAATTATCAATACGGAACATAAAATGAAAGAAAAAGTTAAACTTGTTATGTTGTATTATATGGAATAGTACTATTAAAATATTAACAACCGCTAGCTTATTAAACAGATCGAAAGGTAAAGAAGGTAATGAAATAAAAGAAAATATTTGGTGTTGACCGTTAAATAATGTTAACAAAAATAATTATGGTTTATTTACCACTGAATCCGTTTCCGATTTTAATTCCATTCGTTTAAAACACCTTATTGCCAAATTATTACAATGCAATTGCCCTTTTTGGGGATTACTGCACAAATTTGCATATTTTAGGTTTTAAGTGATGGAAAGCACACTTTTTGATATTTCATTTAGAAATGTTGTTTTGCTTTTTTATTTTACATTTTGAGCATAGTTGTGATTTATTTGGAAATTAGCAACAATGACATTTACCTAGATTTCTTACAAAAAAATAAATAAATAAATAAAAATAAAATAAAAATCCATGGTTTCCAATTATTTCTTCGAACTCGTCAAAGAAATGGTATAATGTTAAACAACGTTTTCCTTATATTAACATACGAAGAATTTCTAATTTGATTAACCTCCACATTTAAACCATCTCTTTAATTTTTATTTCATTCGATAGTGGAGTTAACTTCGGTAAAAAGTACAAGTAATAGTGAAAATGCCTAAAGTGATAGCCAGCCAATCGTCAAAAATTAACATTTGGATAAGCCATATCCAGAATTGAAATCAGACGGGAAAAAATTATTTGTAATTAATTAATTGGTTCTATTGAAAATCTCCATTGGTTGCTAATTAGAACTCAATTAAGTACATTCTTTTTTTTTTTAAGTTGCACACATCATTTAACTATTCCCAATATCTTTTTATTTTAATTGGTCGACACACACAGTTACCTGCAGAAAAAAATCCCAGCGAGCGCCAGTATGGGTTACTCATTTTCTTCTTTCTTTTTATTTTTTTTTCTTATAATTTAATTTGTAATACTGATGTGTTGATTTTTAACTTATCTCAGCCAGACAATATCTTTTTAATGTGCACTTTAATTATTCTTAAGGGACAGTCTGTCCCAGAATAAAGTTTATTTTTCATTTTCATTTTTTTTCATTTCAAAGCTGCTTGTAATTAGACAACAAATATACTTTTTTTACCAGTTTATGTTAGGCCATGGTCGCTTTGAATATTTTATTCAATTAAATGCATTCGAAGCCCTTTTATGCAAAAATACACTAAACAAACATTCCTGTCGAGAGGATCCTAAGAAAAATTTATATCAAACACTGTTGTGAACACCCTCTTGAGGAAATATGTAAACAAATAGCCGCAAAAACTTTCCTACTCCAGAAACAGAAGGTAGGTATATAAAAAATCAGAAAAATATCAAAAAAAGTAGCAATAAAGTAGAACATAAGATTGAAAAAAGTATTCACAATACTTCCTAAGGAGTCCTGTACCTGTTCCTACCCACACATGAGGGTTAAAAGTCTTTTATCTCTCTTATTGCTATTGAAATTCAGAAGAAATAAAGTGGGGGTGTTGGTTGTCTCCTAAACTTCTGTATAATTATTTACTCATAAGAAATACCTGTAAGGATAAATATAAAAAAGGCATGTGTCTAATGTCTCTTTTTTTCTCTCTTATTTAATTTTGATTTAATTATTTTTTATGTTGATAGTAAGCTAAAATTTAGATAAGATGTATGAGTAGTGCCAGTTTTGTGTGTTGATTTGAATACTACACTATATTATACTACTTGAATAAGTGCATCTAACTTAATTGTTTGCTAAAATTAATACAAAGTATAAAAGTATATCATTGTAAATTTCAAAACGGATAAACGATATTTTTAATAACTATCTGCGTTAGATATGTAATGCAATATACACTTTTGAATCAGTTACAAAACTATTGGATATATTTTAGTGGTTTGTTTTAGAATGCAGGATATGTTTTACCTCAATATAAAGACCTCATTGTAAAAAATATAATATAATAAATAAGTAAAACTTTTATTATAGATACGAAAATTGAGCCAAACTAAGTTTTATTAAATTAAGGAATATACATATATGCTCCTTAAAAAATAACATAAATTTTAAAAAATGAAGAGATCATTCCTTACTGCGGTCATGGTCGGCACTGCCTCCTAATTCTATAGAATCACAATCAAGGAGTATGTGTCCTGAAATAATAAATTTTATATCCTTTGTTAAATTATTATTTTGGTCGCCAGGCGTGCCGTATGTATAATAATGCATACCACTTATGAAGCTGTTTCATTCGAACCTCTGGTAGCAACGCCCTCATACAACAAGAAAAACTTGGTTTCACCATTTTCATTAAATTTTATTATTTGTTTAGGTGGAAGTAGAATCATATTAGGTGTAGCTGGTGCCACCTATCTGCCGTAACAAAAAATTGATAAAGAGAAAAACTGTCATATGTTTTGTTGTTTCTCGTTTCCTCGGACATATCAATCTTTTCCAACATGAAATGTTGGAAGTAGAAATTTTTAGAAATTAGGGTTCTTGAGAAAAGAATCGGTATCGAGAGTCAATGGCCCAAAGTCGATTTCTAGAAACAGGTCGATACTGTTAGAGATAGTTTTTTTAATACATAATCATGTAATTATGATACATACATCAATTATTCTCCTGAACGATAAAAAAAAAAAAATAAATAAAAAAATGTAAGAAAATTAATCTAAAAATATTTTCTATATCTTATAATAACAGAGTAATTGTCCATATACTTTATCAACACTGCTAGGTAAAGAATTGTAACATTCTTTAGAAAAAAACAAGATTTGCTACTGGAAGCCTGTCAAATGGTTGAAGAAATGTATTTTCTATTGAAGAATGAAGAAAAGAATTTCCAACTACCAAAGCAGAAACACTAAAAAATGCATACAACAGCACCATTTTATTATACGTTTTTGTTATTCTTTGAATATTTTTATAATCCCAGAATAAAGATTAGTTTTTATTTAATTAAAACCTGTCGTTTTGGTTGCACATTGAAAGATTTGAGCTTTTTTAAATCATAAATGAAATCCTGAATCTTTAGAATATTTATCTTCTTAACATTAAATATTTGATAAAATGAAGAATATTTGTTTTAAATGCAATTGACTTATTTATTGTATTTTGCAGACAATAAATACTGTTTGATGCTCGCTAATTTATTACTTAGTCCATTATTGTTATTTGAAGAAAATTAGGTATCCTTTTTTAGTTCTCATATCGATTAATTTATGTAATAAAAATTTATTTTTAACCGAAGTGCCGGTACCGAAAATCGAATAATTTAGGTACTGACACATCACTGTAGGAAATTATAAATACAGTTTACCTAATGAAAGTAATTTATTATTCCTATTTGTTGCAACTTGGGTATTCACTACTACCATAAATCTTATTTCTTCTGATTCAAGGAGTTTTTATTTGGTATATATAAAGCAATGAATTACATTTATTTACTCAAGGATCAAAAGATTTATTTTCTTACCCCCTCAGGTTTAGGAAGCTGGATGATGACCATCCGAGAGATTTAGTGAGATGGGTCACCTGAGAGTTTAATACTGCTTACATAACAACTATCCAACGAAGACTAGATAGTATGGTAATTTATATCCGGTAGCTGGCTGGGCCACACTACAATGATCACAGTGATGACCTATCATCTTCGGGATCTGTCAGATGCTACGATTAAATATTAGTTGGGAGATAAGTTAGAAGTATATAAGGACTCAGCTAATCAAACTGCTCTTTCCACTCCAACACATCACATGTAAAAAAACAAAATCATACAGAATCTAAGTGGAGAGAAAATTATTAATGACTTATAAATTATCAAAACATACATTTTTTATTTATTTATTTGATTTAATTTTTTTTTATTGTTTTCCCTTACATACTACTGAGAGAAGCGTGTGGCTTCTTGATATTAAATACATTACGCACTATGCATTTTGAATAGTGTATGAGTTGCCAATTTAGGCGTAATATTATATTGTTCATGGAGGAATAGTTATACATATGTATTTAAAAGGAGAAACATAAACAAATAAAACAGAATGAAAATAAATACGATACAAAATATGTCAGTTCAAGGAAAATTGACCGAACTGAATAAACTAAATGATAATTGTTTATAAAGACAAAATTAAGTTGGTGGTTTCTTCTTTCAATTTTTGCCCTTGTATTAGGTCATTTTCCCTTTTCTTTAGTTCTATCAAATCAATGTTTGTGGCGATTTTTTTGATCCCGTGGTTTTGTGGTGGTTTGCTAATGTCTGATATAAATTTATGTAAAGGTCAAACCTTCGTAGTTTGAACACGCAAACACGCAAACACGCGCGCGCGCGCCCCCCCCCCCACACACACACACACACACTACGTTGGGAGTCTGTAACCCATCCGTAGATATCTAGATATAGAGGGCAGGAGAAAAATAAAATACCTCTCGCGGACCAAACAGACTAGGGGAAGGAACTCTGAATTATAAACCAAATATGGTGAGTCCGAATATGATGAACCTTACGGTGCGGGGAGTAGGATCCCCAGTACCCTCACCCTCCGGCGCATAGTGGAGTATTCGCCATGAAATCCTAGCCAAAACTATTTATCTATTTTTTTTGTGACTGTGGAATGCTTAAAACGTTTTATCAACAATCCAGAAATATATCAGACTAATAAAATATAAAAAATTTCAAGTTTTGACAAAAATTAGGGGAATCTCTGGAAAAATCAGGGAATTTGAAAAACGTCGGGAAATTGTTCAAGACATTTAAAAGTTATAGGGCAATTTAATATCTAGCTTTTGCAAATACTAAATACATTATTTGCGTAATAAATTTTAATTGTGAAAACCTGAATATAATTAATGTAATGGGAAAATGGATATACTATTTTAATTGCATACAACATTTTTCAATCTCTCACCACATGTAAAAATGAAACCAGATAACAAAAAATACTAAAAAATGAAATAATCTTTGTGAAACAGAAAAAAATACAATATTATATGGTTTACTGATCTTCTGACGACAGACTGATCTTTTGCTATTAATGCCGCAGTGTGACGTCACAAACAAATAGTAAGACATATAATTATGTAATAGATCAAATAAGTTACTTGAAAGAGTAAACTATTAGAAATTACCACAAAAATTGAACATTAGCCTCTCAATAACTGTGTATAACTTTGGTAAGACACTAATTACGTGAATAGCTAAAATACACAGAAAATCGTTTTTTAGACAATTATTTTATGATAAAAATTATAAGGATTTAAATTTTAATAATCTAAACTATTTCTTTAACCTATTACGACTATATTATTTTCATTACATGTCTTGAAAGAGTTTGAAATTACTTATTGCAAGCTAAACACCGACTTGGTTATCACAAAATTCACTTTAAGAGGTATTTTTATACATTTATTAAAAACAGGGGGGGGGGGGGGGGGTATGTTGGGGTGAGATTTTTTTTGCGGTATAACAAGTAGAAGGATTGAACTTTACATTAATGCAAAAATATCTGCCCGACAAAGCCCGATAGTACAACATAATCTTTTTTATTCTTGTAAACAAGTAAATTTTTTTGGCTTAAACATCGTAATAAAAAGAACTACAAGTCAGCTGTGATGATATTAAAACTTGCTAAAAACTAGTTATCACAGAGAAATACATACCTTTTCAAGCTGTGTAGAGAAATATCTGATTAATTGCTAAATTGATTCCACAGAAATCACAACATCTTTAAGCATCTTACAACTCAGCAAAAGCAACTGTGTACATACAGCGTACCCAACTCCTGGATTTAGGCTAGTTACCTCGGGCAGGAAGTGGATAACAATGAACGAGATAAATATATTTCGATGTAAACAATGCTAAGCTACCAGGAAATACGTATTGTGATGTTCTGAAGTACAATTTATTTTTTGGACTTTTGGCCATGATTAAATGGTAAATACTCCACTGAGCGGCGTCAATCACGGGCGAGAAAGCGGGCTCCGAGACGTCGTTATCAAGCAACCGCAGTGTTACAGTAGTGGCCCACTTGGCTACTGTCGCATCTAACACTTCAAGTGAAGATAAGAGATCAGAATTGTGGACTTTGATGGGATCAAAATCTGGGGGTGTCTCCAGCTTGCTGATCATAAAACCGAGGCAGTTCTCGTCACAAGCAGGAAAGTAAGAGAAACAATCACCGTGACCGTTGGTGATTATAATATTTCCTCCCAACCATTTATTAGATATCTTGGGGTGCAGATCGACGCCAGACTAATGTTTGATGAACATCTGCAAATAATTAGCAAAAAAAGTAACGAATCATGCCGAATATGGTTGGCCCCAGAAAAAGCAGAAGAAAACTTCTGGCTAGTGTGGCTAGCTCTGCTCTTTTATACGCTGCACCGATCTGGATAACCGCATTCCTAGTGCAGTCATACGCCCGAAAGGTCAATAGCGTGTACCGAAGAAGTGCCATTCGTGTCACAAGAGCATTTCGCACTGTTTTTTTTTTTTTTTTTTTTTTGCAAAAGACAGAGAAGATCTATCCAGGACGCTTGGCCATCAGTTGGTGCCAGAAAACCTGGTTAGCCAGATGACTTCTGCCAATGAAAACTGGAATGCTGTAGCAAATTACGCAGCTAACATCTGCAGAAAGCTACATAAACGGAGCGGGAAAGACGAGGCTTCCTAGTGCCTCAATAATTAGCAGCAGAAAATATACAGTAGGCACATAGCCAGTCCGCCCCCCCCCCTCCCGTGAAGTAATGCTTGACAGCAGTTCCGCGGGGTGGTGAAGAAGAATAGGGAGGTGGTTTTTAGTGAGTAATAATCTCACACTGTTGTGGTCTCTCACATGGTCCACTTCGTCTTATGCAAGATTTTTTTCCTCCTCCCAAAAAAAAACAAAAAAAAAAAAAAAAAAAAAAAAAAAAAAAAAAAAAAAAAAAAAAAAAAAAAAAAAAAAAAAAAAAACACACACACGTGTAACTAAAACAAAAGTCAGTTGAGGTACCTACCTATAAATGGTACAATGCAATACAGAAACGATGAGTCATGTTTGACTTCTATTGTTATTTTTTTTATTTCAAGGCTTGTTTCAAAGTTTAACATTTATCAATAGTTATAAAAAAACATACCAAAAAATTCAAAATCCAGTAATTTCATATTCAATATATATACCTTTCTTTTTTATTTTAAAATATAAGAATCAAATTCATGTTGATATTCAGCTAAGGAAGGAAATGCAAAGAGATATGTGTAACTAATAGTTCTAAACGTGATTTAGGGTGCAACCGAAAGAAAAAGAGGGCATGTATTTTCTATTTATGTTAATATAATTTAACATTAAAATAACTATTTATTTTGATTTTTAAAGTTTAAGTAAAATAAATTTTATTTAAAATAGTTCGAAATGTTTCCTAAATAACACGGTGTATACATGTATAAGGTCATACAGTACGTAGATTTTTTCAGCTTGGACTATGGCCATTAAAAATTCCGGAGTTTAGGATACGATTCATGACATGACTTAAGTTACGAAGAGTGACATTGAATTGAGAAGTTATAGAATTATTTTTAAATGGAAAAGAGAAAGGTATATGCATCCAGTTGTATATTATATATGTATGTTCCAATAATAAAGTTAACGATTACAGTGATATGATTGGATACTCGGTGACATGACCAATAAGGAATCTGCGAGGAAGGTTACCAGAGAGGCGTAGATGAAGCAACATGAGGCAGCTCTGCCATATCTGCTGCAACAGCACTCGGCTCTGCAATTATTTCATCATATCAAACGACATCGCAAATGCACTTGCATTGACATCAACTGTCAGGATCGTGGCCGTGGTACAGTTGTGTAACAAATAGAGTGATCGAATTAAATGTTTCTTTTTGATTTGAGAGCGATTGAAAAAAATTAAGGTTTCTCTATACAGGGAAATGAACTTGATATCTTAATGGTATATTTTAAAGTTCACACAAAATTTAACTGTTCAAAAAATTGAACTCCACAGCTAACGGTAATCAGCGTAGGTAATCAACTTTGTACACTTAGCAGTCCAATGAAAATGCTGAAGGAACCAGTGAACGAGATGGAAGATAATATAAACAACTATCTTTCAAAGAAAATCCTACGATTATAACTGATCAAGTCCCACAACTGTACCTCTTCTACGGCAGTTCTCGAAACAACAATGATGTGAAAACTGAATAATCTGACCTAAGATTTTGAATAGTTCCATAAATTCCCTCTATTTGATCGTAAAGTGTTGGGCACATAGGTTGTGGTCAGTCTCGGTGGTCAGTGATAAATATTGTGGCGGTAAGACCGCTGAGTTGTATTGCACTGTATTGTTTTATATACATTACACAGAATGCGGTCTGTAGCGGCGATTAAGACTAAACCGCCATGATAAACGGTATGGTTGTACAAAAATACAGAATTGCCACAATTGGTCACAGAACGATAATTCATAAGTATTTCATTTTAAATTATTTTGTATGTGATGAATTATTTTTACTCCCTAATCTTTGTTAAATTCATAGACATTTTCATTTAAATAAATTGGAATAAAATTAGAATTGAAGGGATTGGTGGATGATGGGGTTATGTTTCATTTTTTTAGGAACACGTCGTAAGAAGAATTCATGTGCTGAAGTGATAGGTACCAAAATCCGTAAATTTCAAAACAACTAGAAAAAGAGAAATGAAAAAGATGAAGGGGCAATGTTAAACCTTCTTGCAAAACGAAAATGTAAAAAAAACCAAAAAAAAAACCTTTAAACAGAAAAATCAAAATTGTGTTTTATTACATGATTCCTTGATCCAGCAAACCCTTTAGTCCTAAGTCTTATTGAATAGCCTTATATGAGTTCACTTTCATCGGATTTTTTTTTCTTTTTCTGATACGAACTGCATACACTACTATATCTCTTTTTTGGCCCCTAAACTCTGTATTCCCTATTAAAATAAATGCCCCTTGTTTTCGTCAAACCTTAACATGTCCATTCCATTTATTTTTCTGCTATAATTAACTGTGCTTTTGACAAAACTCAACATGTCCCCATCTTTTTGATTAAGGATATGGTTTTTTTCAAAAATGATTATTAAATGATTATATCCATTCCATTAATTTCCGAAGTTGCTTCTCTGATTTTTTTTTTTTTTTTTTTTTTTTTTTTTTTTTTTTTTTTTTTTTTTTTTTTTTTTTTTTTATGTTCCTCTCTGGTTCCGTGTGATAGCGTCATGTCCTTCTGATACATTTTCAGATGATTCTTCGACTTTACTTAAATCTCCAAAAAATCGCATGGAAATTCGGTAACCTATATCTATTTCACTACTTCCATCTTAATAGCTTATTGGATGATTAATAAACAAATATCTTTCGAAGGCATATCAACGTGAGGTATACTGATATTATGAGGCATGATAAAATCTTTTTCATTAAAATATTATCTATCAGATTGTTCGGAAAGTAATTTCGTTTTCCTCAGTAGAGGACCTAATTGTATTTCTTTACAACCAACTTTACATAACCATTATACCCAGAAAGCTGGTATATTAAAGCAGGTTTATTTAACATTTTGTTTGTTTCTCTGTAATTGTTTTTGTTTGATGCCAAATAAAGATGGAAAATCAAAAGCAAGAATTTTGGCATATTTCACTTTTTTTTTATCATCGAAAAAGTAAAAATGTAGTTCAACAAGGCCAAAATTGTGGGATTTGTGTGGAGAAGAAGTATTGACCGAATGACAATGGCAAAATTGGTTAGCAAAATAACGATGTTAACGATGCACCATGTTCTGGAAGGTCCATTGAAGGTATAGATTTTCTCTTAATCGTAAGCCAAAAACTGAAAATTATAACATGACTTATCGTGTATACAAATTTAATGTATATTTTCTATGTAATGAACTATTTAGAATGTATATTGAGAAGAGGGGGGACCTCTCTCACATGAGAGTAATAAAAGCAACATTGGCGATCATTTGCCAACGCTCTCGAAAGAGGTATAAATGAATATTCGGGTGTTAATTCCTTAATTAATTTAGCCAATATTTATCGTTTATATTAAAGGGCATGATTACCACATTACGTTTTGCCTATAAATGTAGATATACCTAATAAAGTTTAATAATAATGGGAAAAAATATGTAATGTTTATATATTAATCCATAAAAAATAAAATAAAAAAACTTAATAAAACTATTCTAAATTTTATATTCTAAAGCTGATATTCAAGATTTTGGACATTTTTTAAAGAAATATATGCAGCCTATAAAGTAATTTAAAAAGTTCATGGAATGACTTTTCAATGGAGTCACAAAATTTTAATTTATGAAAATACATGTAGAATGGTTTGTAATCGTCGCCAAAAATTTTTGAAAAACAGGAAACAACTTGGGTTTCTTATGAAGATATTCCTATTTTATATTTTAGTTCAGAATAGTTAGAATTACAAGTAAAAAAATAAAAACGAAAGAAAATTATTTATAATTAATTACTAGAAAGCGTTAAAACCCGTTGAGCGCTCATCATGGTGGCAACAAGTAACGATTTATCCCTCCAACTTGTATAACTTCAAATTGCAAGCCCTCTATTAATTCATTAATAAATATGCTTCGACAACTGTATTAATGCGTTATCTAATACTTTGGTTTAATACCAATGGTGTAATACCAGGCTAACATAACAGGATATTTGAAGGTAGACACTTCAAACGAATGGTTTGGTAACAGCCATTTATTTTCCAAATATATATATTTATTGTGAAGTTTTATCTCATTAATCCGGATCCACAAATCTTGATTCTGCACCAACTGCAGAAAATTGATAGTTCTTATAAATAATTCTGTAAAAATATTATTGATCTACTAATTTTAAATTTCAGTACATTTCAACATCTCGTAAGGTACATTTCGATCAGTGATATTCCTTGTGAGAAAAGACAGTTTTCCGAAATTTTTACAGTTAGTGCGAAGATGCCTAGAATGCAAAAGTGCTGCTTCAACTCTCTCTACCAAAAGGATCTTGCCAGGATGAATTGCACAGGCCAACAAAATTTTTTTTTGTAATTCAGCTTCCTTTTTTTTTTTTTTTTTTTTTTTTTTTTTTTTTTTTTTTTTTTTTTTTTTTTTTTTTTTTTTTTTTTTTTTTTTTTTTTTTCTAATTCTAGATCCCTAACCAAATCCTTAAGCTCAGTCTAAGTAAACAATTTAAGCTAAATTTCCTGTATAATGTATAAATTTTCTGGAATAGAATTTAAATCATTCAGTGGTTCAGGGGCCCCCAACACTCCGAAACTATTAGTCCGATCCGAAATTACTTTTTTTATCTTAAAGCTGGTTAAATTTACTGTAGGCTCTATGTATTGAAGTTTTAAAAGTCCCTAGTTGGAGTAAATAAGGAAACAAACTTCGAAATAACTAATTAGAGTTTATATGTTAAAATGAAATAAATAGAGAGGAGAATAAGGTGAAAGTTATTTTTTTTTATTTTTTTTTTAATATTCCATTAAACTGAACTTTATTTTTTGATGAAATAGATGTTTATCTGAAACGTATGTATTGCATAGGCGTATATAATGTATAAATAATCTTTCCTTGTGTAAAAATAGGTTGCTGCTACAAATAATTGATTTGAAAAATATCGAATATGATAAAATAAAAGTTATTTAAAAAAAAAAAAAATTGTTTAAGTCAACAAAGCCAAAATCTAATTGATAATCTTGCATTTAAGATGCCTCCTTAACTTGATTAAATAAATGAAATAAATAGAAGTGGGTTCTCCGGGGGTTAAGGCCGATAAGGATCAGCCCAGGGTGTTCAGGGACAACAGGGCGCAGCACTGAAACACATGATCTTCAGACGATCGTCACTTCGCACTACTATAATATTTCTAAATTTGAAATATATAGTGAATTTAGCAACATAAAATCTAGAGGGCTGCTTTTTAAATTTAATTTTTTCCCTCTCTATTGCTTTTCTTTACGTCTTAGGTTCACAACGGAATAAACTACAATTTCCAATGGGATACCGTTTTTAAGAAGAGGACGCAAGTCTCATTTTGGCCACTTCACAATTTAGCTAGTGATTTGTTTTATCGAATGCTTCTATTCATTCTGGCTTATTTAAAACCAACAAATTAAAAACATACAATTAAAAGAAATTTCCGACAAATTAATCATTCCAATGATTCCTACACAAACGACAATATAAGTAGGCAGCATTAATATTAGCCCTATGTATCTTTATTTTTTTGTCCCACAGAAGTAAAAAGAGTCGCGGAAGTAAAAATAAAGTTTATTAAAGCAAGACAGAAATCTGTAACCGTAACCGAAAAACGATTACATGGTTGTCTGTCATGCAAAGTGAGGTGGAAGATATACTACAATACAAGTCTATTGCGCTTAAGTGGCAATTAGGTAGAGCATCCCAAGAGAGAGGGATTTTGAATTTGACCCAGATAATGACCGCCCCGCCAAGGGAGAATTTAGGAGAAAGGAGCGGGCAAGAGGGGTGGATACACTGTGGAAGGGAGCTTCGTATAAATAGCTCCTGCGTATGTGCTCACACGTACGAGTTTCATTCGACACGCCTCTTCTAAGCAATGTCTTCTTCTACCCTAAGGGTGAGTAATTCACGATAGTCTATTGAATCTGTTACGGATCGCCCTCTGACCGCCACCATCCGTGAGGTTCCGAGTTCTCACAATGTTGTGGTTAAGTAGATTCATAAAAAAAATTACCCCGTTATAAATTTAAAGTTAAAAAATATACTTATTACTGCCAATAGTTCAAAAAGTAATGAAAAAACGATTACGTTTTAATAAAAAAGTAGAACTAAAAATTGACTTATATCCGGTGGCATTAGAATCACGGTCTCCAACTCGTTACAGCATCGAAACATTTCTTTCTGTAATTTTCTGTCTATTGCTTGTACAGTACCTCTGACTTCCAGAAATAATATATCCATTCCTGATTTGCTTTCAGACGTTATTTCGAAGTCATCAATTGCTCAAATTTTATTTTAACAAAGTTCCAATTGCATTTTTTCATACTGATCCATAATAAACATTTTCTTTTCTTTACAATGACTCACCGCTAATTTATTATTTAGTGTTTTAGACTTCATTACAAGTTATGACCCAAAGAATTGTTCTAAGCCTTTTAAATAGACAAAATGTCACATTAATGATTCATTAAAAATATCATATTTAAAAGTACTCGAATGATAGTTAAGGACATCAGTATTAGTCGGTTGCTTCTCTTAACATGAACATTAATATTAATTTCAAATTATATCAAATTTGATGCTCTTATCCACTCTAAATAAAAAAGGAAGGGCGTGTTATCTAAAGGGTTCCCAATATATTCCAACCAGAGCAAAAGTAAACCATCCAAGCAGAATTCAAACTTCTGATTGGAGGGTGCTAAAGTTGCAGCCTTTCTATGGCAGGCCACCATGGTCTCATAATTTATTATTATACGGTTGTTAAAGGAGCAATAGAAAGCATGAGCTCGTGTTATTGAAGCTTAAGGAGAAAAAGCCTGGAGTCCATGAACGAAGTGAAAACCCGTCACACACGTTCGGTGCACTCCACTGATCCATTCTTACTGCCACTGTAAATAAACATCAGTGATATATAATTTCATGGTCATTTGATTACAGTAATTTGATTTCATTATACAATTGCCATCAGTCGTATAGCTTACAAATCATCAAAACTTGACACAGTTTTTTCAAAGGGACGATCAAACGAAGCATACATTCTAGGAAATAATGTATAACTAAGAAATAACATTTGGAAGCTGATTTGATATTGAGATGTTTAATACAGCAGTCTTTAAAGAAAAAAAAAAACCGTTGAAAACAAATTGTTATAAGTCTTGGATAGTTCTATTTCCTCGCAACAGACGGTTTCAAACACTATTTGAACTTTGAGATCTTTATGTTTTACTTTACTAGAAACGTTTAAAATAGGCTACAGTCTGTTTAAAATGAGAATATTTTTAGCCAGTTGGTTTTAGATGAGAATCCAAAAAGTAAACAGAATGGTTTAGGGAGGTATTTTTCTTTGTATAGTGGCGTCAAGCAGTTCGAATCAGCAAATAAAGATTGCAATCTGGATCTGGGAGGTCTGGGAGAGTTGTTTTTTGTCATGTACATTTCGTTACAACAGTTGATCTTATCTTTTTATCATAAAATGCTGTGAAAATATGAAGACATTAACCGCGTGGATATCAGTTCCGTTTTAATGATCCAAGTATTTTTAAATAACTTGTATCTTCCTAAAGCGCTTAATATATTTTATATTCAACTCGATAAAATACACAGGTTATTTTCATTCTATGAATTACTTGAACCATTAATTTAAATTTATAATTCATTTTCAATCTTTGTTGACTCGTGTTATATAACAAAGACATGGACAATCAACCAATCGATAGGCTTAATAAAATTTGACAAAGACAAGACATAACGACATGAACTGACGTCTTTTCTTTCCTGGTTTTGTAATTTAGAATGCTTTACACAAGGAGATTTCCTATCTTGTTCTGTTCTATGTTCTATGCTCTTCACATTTCTTTTGTTGATAACATCAGCCAGTGAGTATAAGCACATTTTCGAGTAATCTTTCAGTAATAAAACCAATTTATCCAACTTTAACTTAATTTATTTATTAATGGTTTTTTTAATTTAATTTTGTTTTTTTACTGCGGAACTAATGATGATGTGGGTAGCTGGGGTGTGCAGTCATAGATATAAAATTCAATATTAATTTATTGTGCCAAAGTTTCGACCTACAATTTATGCTTTCATCAGGGCTAGGGAGAAAAAAACGAAAAAAAAAATTAAAAGTTAATATATTCTAATATTTTTCTTATTTTTTAAAACTTATTTTTACATTTTATAGGCTTTCTTTAATCTCTTTTAAGATTCACATTTTTTTTTTCATATCTTTTTATTTTTCATCCAGCATAGGCGGAAACTTCGGCAGGAAAAATTAATATTTTATTTGGTTTCCATGACTTCACATCCCATCTACTAACATAATTATTTATTTATTTCAAAAACAGGTTTATCTGACTTAGGATATGATAAGAGACGCCTTCTGTTTTCTTATTTGGCAAGGGTGCCAAATAGATCTGCTGTAGTCTTATTAGCAACCAATATAATAATAAAATAAAATACTAATATTATTCGAGGAGTCTATCATAAAATTTAACCATCCCCATGTAATATTGTAACACACTTCTATTTAGAAATATGAAGAAATAATTATGTATTTTATTCCTTGAATAAAATTATTGTTAAAATTTAAAATGGAAAACCTCAGTTATATATGTTGCTATATGATTATCATTCTCGCTGAAGTCCAATGAATAATTTTATAAATTGTCTTACGCAGTCATTTATATATATATATATATATATATATATATATATATATATATATATATATATATATAAAAATATATACACACTTATTTTATCAAATATCAATATTGCCATAAAATGGGTTAAGGGGCATTCTGGTATTGACGGAAATGAAATGGCTGACACCTTGACAAAAGAGGCAGCCAAAAGTCAACTATTTCCGTCTTATAAGAAAACACCACTATCATTTCTCAAATATAATATTAAACAAAACATAATATCAATTTGGAATGATCGCTGGATTAAATCTGATAAATCCCCAAGCCTGCATAAATTCATTCCAAAAATAACAAAAAATAATTTCAACATACTCAAATTTACAAACTGACACAGGTCTTAACAGAACATGGACAAACTAAAGCATATCTAAAAAGGTTTAATTTAATAAATAGTAACATATGTAGTTATGACGGACGAGAACATACATTTAAACATATAATTTACGACTGCTTATTATATGACAGGCAAAGATCCAAACTAATTATGACTCTGTTTTTCAAAGGTGAAAATTGGCCTGTGACAGAATATGATACAACAAATACAGAGCTGAATTTACAAAATTTATCTTTAGTTTGGACTTTGACCAACTGACCAAGGACTGAGAAGGTGAAAGGACATTTTATTAAAAGTCCTTTAAATATTTAAAATTATAAAAACAGCCATGGACCATATTTTTTATTTCTAATTTTCGTAATCAATAATTTTTTATTTTTTTCTTTTATATTCTAAAAAAATTGTTATATGTTCAATGATCTGAATTATTTTAATATTATTGTAAAAGTTTCAATGTAAATGTAATTATGATAATTAAGGTACAGTATACATTTGTACCCTGGTGTTTGGCAGTTGACATAGTTTTTACGCACCCCATTAAATAAGGGGTCGAAACGTAAATCAATTCGCCCTGTTATTTTTCAGTTAATCTCCTTCGCGGTGCTTCTCGGAGCCCTGCAGTTAATCTCCTTCGCGGTGCTTCTCGGAGCCTGCGTGTCCTATCCAGTGGAGTACGAAGGCTACGGACAGCTCCAGGCAGTAGCTTATCAACCCGCGGCCTACCATCAACCTGCACCAGTGGTACACCATGAACCTGAACCATATGACGTATGATGAATGACATAGTTTTTATTTTAGTTTTCTAATTGTCACAATCTACTTTTAATGCATAGATAATTGCTCGAGATATGATAATTTATAATATTATAAGTATACACATATTTTCATCCAGCATAAGAAAAGTTGAACAAGTATTGCTCAAGAGCATCCATACATCGCAAATGAGAACGTTCTAATGCATGACTTAGTTATGCTATTCGTGTAATAACAGAGATATCGCGTAATACCTAAAATATTTATATATGATAACATTAGAAAAATTATCAAAGGAGAGTATGACTTAAACTACGTATAGCAATTTTTTCCCTCATCACGACCTTTATCATCATTTCGGTCACATAATCTGTATATAAATTTACATTGTATTTACTATTATTATTATTTTATTTTTTTCGTAATTAAAGTGTACAGTTGAGTATAGGCGTGGATAAAAACAAATAAATAAACACCATACAATTTTTAATACATAAAGAGATAAGGTAGTTTCGACATTATGCATTTTATTGTTTCCACATGAAATTGACCTAATTATCATTTTTTTTTTTAATTAATAAGTTTCTATCAATATTTTATTTTGAAGGTCAGTGAGTATGTTAAATAACTTTCATCATCACCTATTTTGTTTTACATTATATTATTTTATAAAGTATAAAATGAAGTAATTATTTTTTTACTTGTATTGTAACTTAATTAAAATTATAAAATAAGTTAAATTTAAGTTATTTTATAATTATATAACATATAATGCCTTATTTTACACATCATATCATGTGTTTGTATTTATCTCGGAGGAAAATGTGTCCAACAATAAAGTTGTCTTTCCATTAACTATACATATATTCCCCATTAGGAAAAGCATTTTATATATTCAATCTGTTCTCCAAAAAATATTTGTCTGATTGTAAATTCATTATTTATTATAGTAAGAGATTCATTAGAAAGTATTAAATAAACAAACTGCATCATTGAGAAAATTGATTAAGTTCAAACATTATATACAGTCTTTTGGACAGAGCATTATACAACACGAAGTCAATAAAAATTATTTGAAAACATAGGAATATTTATAGTTTTATATTATTTGAAAAGAAATGAATATAAAAATAATTGAAGGATTAGAATTCTGTAGTTCACAGTGCAAGTGCGGCGTAGTATATAATTCGACCGAAAGTCAATGCTAAAAGGATAGATAAAAATCAGATCTCATGCATGCGGTGAATTTAAATGAATATTATCATACAAACAGTAAATACACTCAAATGGTAAACTCAGGAATCGTTTTTAAAAATAAAAGTTAAAGAATTAAATATATCCAATACGAATCCTTGAAAGAATTTATATTTTAAATCCGCCTACTTAAGAGCAATTCACATTCAGCAAGTTGAACGCTCGTTCCAAACTGGTCGCTTGTCTTTTGCCATGGTCAAGTTCAAAAGCAGAGTAAAGAGGTTACAGGAGGAGTTCATCTATTATACTCATTTATATTTAAAATTTAGTTTATTTTAGATATTTTTGGTTTTATATGTTTTCGTGAATGATGAAAATAATTTTAAATAAATAGTAGATAATAAAGTAAGGAACTTTTAATAAAATAAAAATTATGTTTAGAAATAATTAATTACTAGTTAATATTTGATGAAATAAAATTATAACGTTCTTAGGAAGTTTGGTTATCAAGTTATAAAAAGAAAATTTCATCAGCAGTGGTTGGTTTTTGGAGCATTTGGTTACCAAAATGTTGAAGTAACGATTCCTCTCCACCAAAATAAAGACTAACGTAATTTACATGAAAATCACTTGTTTCCTTTCCTCCACAAGAACAAAAGACTATCCACACAGACCGATCATCCAAAAGTTGTATCGCATCTCGCATCCCTTTATTCGAATGGCCTATTCTTCTTCTGATGTGAATCCGCATAAAATTTTTTCATTTTTTTCAAAATGTTCATTAAAACATTACGCCAAAAACTTCCAATATGTGAAGATGGGCGATCATAAGAAAAACTTTGATTAAATCGCCTTTGTTGCTGAAAAAAAAAAAGAAGGATTTTACAGCCTTTTACAAATAAAAAGGGTCAAGAGGCAAAAATTTTTGAAGTTAATAAGAAATTTTACAAAATTGTTTTCAATCTTGTTTTTGTAGTTATAGCACGAATCGTTTTTGATGTGTCCTTTAGATTAAAGTTTTTCCAAAATTACAGAAGCTATAAATGCTTTTAATACTAAATCTTTCATCTCAGATACCAGTTGAAACCATAGAGACAGATTTTGAACTTAAATAAATGAATTTATGTTTTATTTTGTATTCAAACCATTCCCAGATGATCTTTCTAACGGGAAAAAGACTCACAAATTAATACAACCAACAGTTACTCTCTAATTACGAACAAAACATCCCTATTCCTCCAATTAATGTTCCAGTTCCTCAGTAAAGAAGTGGTCTTTCGTAAGAAAAACCAACACAAGATCACAACATCTGATACATACAAAATGCTTTCAATGGAAGCAAGTCCTATTTATCCTGAGAAGTTATGGCCTTCCCCTACACTATTATCCATTATGCCACTTGTTCTTGGAGAAACTTGAGTGGAGAGAAAATTCATCTAAACCGTTTTATTGAAGAAAGCTAGTTTGCCCGTGTATAGAAGTCTTAGAAACTCAATTAACGTAATGTTTTCCTCATTTGTTCTGATTTCCTGGGGACATTATCACGTTGTATCAACCGGAAGCTAACTAAACACTTAAAGGTCTTTTTACAAAACGCTTGAAGGATGTTTTCAATTTAAGTAAGAAGTGACAGCACAAGTGATTTTAATGACTTAAGGTCAGGGTATCAATCGATAAAATGTTTCTATTTTGTACTATATGTTCGATTTGTACTAAATCGGTATCGTATACATTCTCGCAGTGAAACAGGAATATAGCTAATTTCCCCTGGAAAGCTAGTAGTAATAATGTTATATTTACACCGAACTACGTAAACTCCTAGAATCCTCCCTTATCTTTTCCCAATTTGACAGGGCTATCGATAGCTCTTGAGGACAGATTAAAGCTGATAATCAGTTGCTTTGCAAAGTTTGCCCTCAGAACCTCCAGACGTTACCATGTTTCTCATATTTATACTGAGGTAAGTTGGCTCTCCCCCCTCCTTCCGTAGAGAACACTTTCTTGGTAAATACCTCTTCCAAGTTATCAACACCCGTCACCCTTCCTTTGTTCACAGTATCCTACAATTCAAATGCTCAATCCAGTCACATAGTTGAAGATTCTATCTTAATACTCTGTTCTATAGAACCACTGCATTGCAACGTTTCTATCTTGTCCGATCCTCTACTCTCTGGAATTCTCTCCTAACTTGTATTCGCAATGTTTCTTCCCTCGGAACATTCGAAACACTCTTCTTCCACCACCTCATTTCTCTTCAGACTGACGCTCTCTAATTATATGAATATTTCATAATGTATATCATTCTAATATATCAGTCAAAACAATAGCCTATATTTATAATTTTCTTATAATACTGTTTTCATTTTTGTACATTCTTTTTGTTCTCTCAAGTCAATTTTGTTTATTTATTTCTATATTAACTATTTATCTTTAATCTTTATTTTTTCTCTGCCTAGTTTTTTGTTATGATGTAAACCTGTGTTTACTTTTATTTATCTGGTTTTATTTTAAAAATGACTTGGAATTTACATACGAAACTTAAAAGACAAGAAAACGCTCGTCATTTTCGACTACTCCAATATTTTCTAGACAAGCGTGCAAAGCTTCAAATAAATTAGAAAAGATCTATTTACATGACAGTAATTAGACCCATTTGGACGTACGTAGTTTAGCTTTGGGGCTCCATTAAACCATCCAACTCTTCTCACAACTAATCCTAACAATCCAAAATCTTTCACAAAATCTTCAATACTGCTTATTGTTTCACAAATAAACTCATCCATAAAGATCTTAATATTCCATATGTTGCAAGTTGGCCCAAACCAGATATTTATCCTTTTATAGTAAACTTCATACCCACTCGAATCCACTAGTCTCGCAGCATCATTCACACGCAATTCCCGATAATCCTTTGATGTGTCTGGAAAGAAGATGGCCAAGAGACCTTTTAATTTAGAACTTTTATTGAAGTGCTACGAGTGAATATTTCTTAATTATCTCAAACCAAAAACGAGTTTCGAAATTATTTAGATTAAACAATTCAAAAGAAAAGAAGAACCAAGAGCATTGGATAAGTGATTATACAACAGTTGGTAATTAGAACGTAATTGTAGGGAAAGAAGAGCGAGGATCCTCAACCGGACTTGGTGGGCTGGCTTTCTCTTCTCAACGGCGATAAACTCCTCCCAGGTCGTTAAATTAGTTTCTCAAGCTATCAGAATCTGGGGGACAGGTTTCGTTTATTATTTTCCTCTGGAGTGTGAGGAACTGGAAGGTCACATGTTTTGTAAAGTGAAAGAAGACGCTTTAAGACGACCATATCTGTTTAAAGGAACATCAGAATCAACAGATAATTAATTGCCCAGGATTTACGTTCAAAATAAATTAAGTATTCAATAATGTAAATAAGTATGTATTCATATCCCGTGTTTATTATTGTGTACCTATTTACGGCAAAGTAAACAGTTACTCCATTTCGACCTCTTAAGTGTAATTTTAAATACGAAACCAACTCATAACCAAAGTAATGATGTGCATTTTAATTACTAAATAAGGTAATAGAAAATTAAGTGACTTCATTTAGATTTGTAATTATAATTTTCTAAATAAATTTTAAGACAACGATCAGAATTTATTTAAACAGTAATGGTTTGTTGTTTTTAAAAACAACTTGTTTAATTAGAATGATCCGGAAACAATGAATGATAGCAAAAATTATAATAATACAGATATAAATAGTTTATGAATTTATTTAGTTTAAAAATTTAGACACAGAGTGTCATATGCAAAAGAGAGTTAATCTGATAAGTTTACAATAATTAAAAAAAAATGTTATAATTTTTTTTTGTATTTATACTTTTTCAATATTTACAAAATATTGTATAAACGATATATAAAATAGGAAAGTGCGTGGTAAAAGTATTACAATGATATGTCAATAACTTTTAGAACTACTCATTACTTCAATAACTGCACTTCAGTAACTGTTCTACATTAGAAAGTCCAACTTGTTTTCAGACGCCATAGAGGGTTTATGGGAATGGAGTGAGAAGCAAGTTGGGACACTAGTGGATCCTAGTGGTTGTGTACCTTTTCAAAGAAGGATACGTATCCTCTTTGGTACAAATCTTCAACATATGAGACCTCTAGGTCGTTGTGAATAAGTTCATTTTATATACAGGGTATCCTAAGACAAAAAGTCCTTTAGAGATTTTCTGGTTTTTGCTTAGTTTTAGAGAAAATCGCAAAAAAAGAAACAAAACAAAAATGTTACAGGAAGCGATTATCACCTTGAGACTAGCATCCGAAGAGCATCTGCTGCATTAGCAATATCGCGGCAAGCAATATGGCGAACTTTGAAAGGTGATAATCGCTACCCATACCATCTTCAAAAAGTTCAGAATTTATTACCTCAAGATTAAGTCAAGAGATTGAATTTTAATAACTGGTTTCTTGACAAAATTCACTATGATAATTTATTTCCATTAAAAATTATATGGAAGCTACCTTTACAAGTGGAGAAATTATTAATCAAAGAAATTATCATGTATGGGCTCTTGAAAATCCCAGAGCTATTAGAGAGAATAGGTTTCAGCATGAATTTGCTATTAACGTTTGGCTTGGAATTTGGAACGGATTACTGGTGGGACCATATTTTTTACCTGGAAGATTGAATGGTATCACATTTTCACATTTTTTGGAGAACGACTTTTCTAATTATTTAGATGACATTCCCTTACAGCAGCGGATTGAAATGTGGTTCCAACTCGATGGATGTCCAGCTCATTATAGCAGAGTTGCTCGAGCTTGGCTGGATATAAATTATCCACAACGATGGATTGGACGTGGAGGAGTAGTACCTTGGCCACCCAGATCACCTGATATGACACCCATGGATTTCTTCGAATGGGGAATCTTGAAGCAGAAAGTTTATTCGGTGTCAATCAACTCAAGAGAACAATTAAGAAACAGAACCTTAGATGCAGTGCACCAAATATCATCAGAACAATGTTTAGCTGCAATTTATCAAGTGAGTGCTAGATGTAATGCTTGCATTGGTGCAAGAGGACAACATTTTGAGCAATATTTACATTAAAAAGAACATAACATAAATATAAATGTAAATAAATAAGTATAAAAATGAAAACTTGTTTTGTTTCTTTTTTTTTTTTTGCGATTTTCTTCAAAATTAAGCAAAAACGAGCAAAGCTCTAAAGGACTTTTTGTCTTAGTTTTTCTGTCCCCTATAAGTTCCTGAAGTTTTGCCGTTCGGTACACCCTGTATAATAAGCAACATTGAGGATTTTGATATAACCCTCATATATTCCGTATTTTATTTTTAAAAAAAGTAAACATTATGGTTAATATAGCTTGAATAATTCACACACATCGAAGCTATTTTATAAATAGACTATGTATATTAATTTATCAGATTCGCTGACTAAACAAACGGATATTTCTTTCAAATCAGACCGATCTAACGAAATATATTTGAAAGCCGGAAATTTTACTATTTTAAACTCTTTACCCAATAAACTGATTGCCATTGGTTTGAAATGCGATCAAGTTAGCTCGTTTATTTCGTGGCACTCTCTCACCCTTTCTATATGCTATTTTGTCTCATTTTAAACGATAGTAACACTAAGAAGGCAGGGTTGGGATACAAAAGGAATCACTTCATTCACTTCAGTCCCAGTGTCACTGTCACTGTCAGAAAACCATACAGCTTAAGCAGTTTGACATATTTCTCATAGCGTAGATTTTATATTAGTCTAAGCAATTTTCAAAACTTTAAATCCCTATTAAAATTTATAAAACCATAAATTTTAGTAATATCTTTTCATGACTTCAGAGTTGCCTTTACTCTCCCTTCCCCATTCATATACAAATAATTCTGTAATTCAAAAACTATGTATAAAGCACCCAAATTGTAGTATTCAAGTATGATAGCGGTGTAATAGAATTTCGAACAGACACCAGCCTGTTGATAAATTACTCAATAGTTAGCTTATATGAGATAAACATTCACCGGCAGAACCTGAAGTAGTCTCCGAGAACTATTTAGGGCGGAACAGGTTCTTAAAAAACGATCAATAACAAGCCGTTTCTTCAGTAATTTCAGGCTAATTCTACTTAATTATTTCTCTTAATAAGGCGTAACAACAGCGAGGATGTATCTCCGTTTTCTTACACCTTTTGCTTTCGCTTCCTCTCAGTCATCGAACTGGTTTTCTTCAACTTGATTTTAAAACATTCTTTGCTTGTACTTCGTTACTATACGTACGAAAAATTCCACCTTAAAATAGTTTTACTTATAAAAAAACAAAGCCCCTTTGAGTGGGTCGGCTAAAGAAAGAATAATAGGGAACATGCTTTAGGAGTCGCCCCTTTGAACGTCGAGGCTCATTTGTTTTCTATTTTGTTTTTTCGCTTACCTTTGATTCATTTGTCTATAGGAGATAAATTTTTTTATGCCTGCTGACAGCATATGCCCTTATGTTCTTTATTTTTTTCCGTTTACCTGTATGATAATCTCCATTTAATATTTGATAAGGAAATTGTCGACAAATTTTCGATCCGAGCAACACCAACAGAGCTAGAGCTTGTCCAAAAAGCCCCTACACTTAAAAAATGTAGGCAAAACGTGCCTTTTATGCCCCAATGGTAAGTCCTAGCAACAGATTTTATATAACAATACACATTCTCTATTAAATTTCTGATGGGAAACTGTCAGTAACGCCCTCCCATTCCTCAAAAATTTATCATTTTTGACCAACTAGGCCATGAGTAAAACATGTTCCATGTTAAAAGTAAGATAATGGGCGTTCTAGCATAAATAAAAAAGAGATAAGCTAATGTTTCCAACAAAACGTTTAATTTATTTCACAAACGTCAAACTTGTGTTGACTTTTCAACACATTATTATAACGTTTAAAATTATTTCGTCAATTCAGCGTATTTATTTACAAAATGTTTCAAAACGCAATAACCTTTACTAGTCTTAGTAAATATATCAGTTCACAGTGAGGGTGTGAATATATGAATAAAAACGAATGGAAGAAAACGGAAGATATTATTTTTCAGTGTTCAATATCCATGAAGTAAGATTACGTCTTAGAAGTATTCATCATTGAAATCATTAACATGCATTTGTTTTCTATTCATTACTATTTAGTGGTACTCTTTTTGTTTCACAAAATTATTAATCCCATTATTCGTTGCAGTCCCACCCACGGTACTCCTTCAACTACGGGGTCAAAGACACCCACACGGGAGACATCAAACAGCAGAGCGAGGAGCGGGACGGTGATGTGGTGAAGGGGCAGTACTCGCTGGTGGAGCCGGACGGCAGCACGAGGACAGTGGACTACCAAGCGGATGACCACAATGGCTTCAACGCGGTGGTGACCAGGAGCGGCCACTCCTCGCACCCAGCCCCTGCACCACAACCGCAGCACTACAGCCCACAGCTCCTCTATCACCAGTAGTTCATTAGTGTATTAGTGTATTAGTGCACTAGTGTACTTTGTTCTCACTACAGCCTCTAGTGTACCTTTAGTGCCAGACTGACTAGCTACAAACCTTTTACATGAACTTTTTGAACCAAAAGCCTATTATGTATTTTTTTTTTTTTTTTATACTTTTATAAAATAAATATTTTTATATTTAATCTTAATAAAGCTTTAGTAATTTAATGGAACCCTTCATCCAGTATATGGCCGAAGCTTTACATTTTTATGCAATTTGTAAGTGAATAATCTGCTATAAACCAACACCTCTTAGTGACAAGAGACGAACTGCCGTAATAGCTGCCGACCTTTATTATCAGACCTGCAAATAGAGACAGCTATGAAGGAGTAACGGAATTCATCACTGCAGAAATACTTTGTGTAAGATTGACTCAGATAAAGCACAATGAAGGTTTACCATAGCTAATCATTTCATATTTTCTCCTTTCCATTTCCTTTCCCAGATCGACTTCCCTCAGAGCCATGTACCCTATCCCTCTCTCTCTTTGACGTCGTAATCGAGTCTCCTTCAAATGCCTATCCGAAAATATTGAGGGCAGTCCAATTCTAGACTCACTAGCTTCAGCAGCTCTCCAAGAAAACCCTCACCAACCCCTTGTGTCATATTTTAATACTGAAAATTATTTAAATGGTGTGCCCGGAAGAAGCGCCTATGTCATGGTTTCCTAATTTTTCAAGAGCTTCAAAGAACTATAAGTTACGCTAAGTGTTACTAATAAAAAGCAGTTATAGTGACATACGCCCAATTCTCCTGACCTCTAGAGGGCTTCTATACAACTGACAACCATTACACACATCACATAGCATAGGCCAGTTTCAAGAAAAACTGGGTTTCGAGAAAATCGTGACTTACGCACTTCTTTCAGGAACACATTCATTTAAAGAATGGGGAACTGCCAAACTCTTCACTATGGTGGTGATAAAAAATTTGTCATTGAAATTTAACCTTTCTCGCTGTTCTAATACACTACTTAAATTTAACGGTTTTCACTGTACTACATATTACTAGTACATGGTATGACAATAATGAACAAGTTGGGAGACTAATGGATTCGAACAGGTATAGAGTTTACTATAAAGGGCTAGGGTATCTGGTTTGAGCCAAATCAGCACATATGAAGCATTAAGATCTTTATGAATAAGTTTGTTTATGATATGATAAGGAGCATTGAGGATTTTCCAAAGGATTTTGTAAAGATTAGATATGAGAAGAATTGGTTTATTGGGACCCCAAAATTTCAGCAGTTAGAAACGACAAGCAGTTTCTTGTCTTTTAAGTCTAAGGTGAAATTAAGTTAAACAAAATTAAAGTCAATCTAAAGTTTTCTTGCGTTGTGTAATCTTCCAAACATTATTCAAGCTTCATCCAACACGAGAATTTTGTGTTGGACAAAGTTTTTTATAAAATAGTATATAGCAGCGTCAAGCATCATCCATAACAACGCACGAGCACCTCAAAACCATGGAACACCGTCCAAAATATATCTTGTTGGGAATTAACAGAGCCTACTGTCTTGATAACAAATACTATTCATATGAAGCTAACTAGGGTAAGTCATAGTGATTTTTTTAAGAAAAGAAGAAATATTGCAGGAATATATCATTTCTATAAAAAACAAACTAGATGACATTTAAAAATAACCATTTTTAAAAAGTCCCAGTAGCCCAAATATTTGCGAAATCTAAGTAAGATCAAGATATAGATAAAATTAAAAAATAAGGTTAAACTAAGTCAAACAATATCAAAGTAAATCCTTGCTTGCGGAGTATAATCTTCCAAACATTATCCAAGCTGATGATCCCTAAACGTTATCAAGAAATAATACATAAGTGCAATAGGCCTCTTCCATGACAATTACATCGAACATAAGTTATTACCAGACATTACAAACTGCATTTGTTACAACCTGAAGGTTCTCTAACAAATTTTCAATCTTATTCTCACAATACTGATAAATATATTCAACTTATAAAAGTTTTTCAACCGGATATCAAATCTCCATATAAATCAATATCTTGAACTTCGAGAGCTTTTCCATAATTTATAATTTAGTTGTTTATAATGATTTGTTAATAAGAATTCTTCTCCTTAGATTTTATAAAGCCAGTAACTTATGATAATAATAGTAATTTGACTTTCACAATTTAAAAGAAAATCTTGCTTTGTAAACCTACAAGAAATACGATTGAATCTTCAAAAATATTGCAATGATGCATTTCAAATTTGAGAATTAAATATATTGTCATAGAATTAAATCTTAAATAATTACAAGATTTTTCCTAACACGGATACGATATTTTTAGAAATCTGATTTACACAAAAGAGAACAGTTAACTAATTTAGTAAAACTAATTTTTTCTCGTGACAAAAATATGTCAAAAAACTGAATTATATGTATATGTTATGTATTTATATATTAAATAGAAATGATATATTATATAACCAATCATGCTACAGCAAACGGAATTTGATATTTAGATATTGATTATAACCAATAAAGGTACAGCAGCATTATGTTTAACTGAGATACATCAATAGGTCGTTTAAAAATAAGCAAACAAATAAATAAAAAATGTTTAACTTAATAAAAGTTAATATACCTTTTTTTTTATTTTTTAGTAAAGAAATTATCTATAAAGTATTAAAGTTCAAAAAATATTTAAGTACAAGTTAAGAGTAGAGCCTGTATCACGAATTTGCTGTACCTGTATTTGTAATATTATTGGCTTTCACACCGAAGCGCTCGACGAACCCATCACCAATGTTTTTTAAGAGGAATATCTCCGATTCCGACAAGCTATGATCGAAATGAAATAATACTATTGGCATTAATATATTTAGTGCCATATTTATTTCAATCAATTCGATTGAATTAAAAATGTCCTAGCATTTTTCTGATGTTGAATTAAAAACTAAAAATAAGAAGTTGAATTTAGAAGCTTAGATGCCATAATTCAAAATAAAAAATAAATAAACAAAGCATTCTCCTGTCAGAATGCCATGATAGAATCAGGTAGCCTATTTTCTAGTGATAAAAATACTGGACCTTAAACAGGCAACCGAGATAAATTTAAGTCAAATTTTACTTCAATACGACGAACACATCAGAATATGCAGCGATATTGTAAACTGAATGTTAGAAAAAATAAACATTTAAAAATTTTCAAAATCAGTTTGCAGACAATAGAAAAATATGTCAAAAGCTTTCTGATACATCCTTTTAAGTGTGGAATACTACAAATAGCGTGGATACTAAAAAGGTTGATGAAAAAAAATATTTTTAGTGTTTATTAAAGATTTATTTTTTTTATTCTCTTATTAATTATTATAATAATGTCATATTTTGTTTATAAAAATTTTGTTTATTTTTTTAATTAAAAGGATTAAATTTCTTCTATGTATTCATAAATGCCTTTGAAAACAAGCAAATAAAAATAAATAAAAAGCGAGCGTTGATAATAGCTAGATTTTAAACCAAACAAACAAATCATAAGTAGACAAATAAACAGTAGAATAAAATAAACAAGTAGTCAGCACTGATTACAAATAAACTTAAAATAATATATTACTGTCTTCATCTTTTACTAATAATTACCACGAGTCGTTGAAATGTACGGTCTTTCATATCGAGGCTGCGGCGGGAGAGATGTCCTAGGCTTTCCAGGAGACCTTTTTTACCTTTTAAACAGTTTTAAAGAGAAGAATATACAGTTTGTAATTTCAAAGCCATAAAGTAAATAACGTAAATAAGTATGGATGTGTTTTAATTCAAAGCATATTAATTTAAACCTTTAAGGCGTTTTCTTATTTTAATTATTTCTTTGATAACTTCGGAAATCAAAAATGTATGTGCCCAATACATAACTGTTACTTATCGCCCTCAGATAGATTGTAATATTTTCCTAAAATAAAATATTAAAAAAGAAATAATAAAAAAATTCTATTATGGCAACATAAAGACGCAATCTATTCTTCCAAAAGAGCAATGACCGCTAAAACAGAGTGGACAGACTTCTTATAACTTTCCCTGCTCCTTTCAGGGCCAAGGTTGAGAGAAAGTAACAACATTACCTATAGATCAGTCAACTTTCTTAAGAACGATATCCGAAGATTACACCCAGCCGGGGTACATGATCTAATGGAGGCCATGTCATTGTCTAAGGTGTCCTGAATTTGATTAGTTTGCCTTAGTGATTACATCGACGTCTGTAATAAAGGTAGATTATAAGATAGGATATCAATATATTTTGTATATTTTAGATCATCGGTAAGGTTTACGTTTAGGGTACAATTTTTGTTACATGGTCACATATAAGCTTACTGATACTAGGCGAGAGAAGAAATCGCTGTCAGACCAACTAAGAATATGCTATGCTATGGAGAAACTGCGTCACATTCGGTAAATAAAAAGATAAGAGCTAAGATTAGTTGAGCTCTGTATGCAATCTTACCCAGGAAACCTTCAAGTATCAAGAAATGTACAAGACTCACGTGTACCACACGTCCAGGAGACACCGTCACAAAATATATCATGGGAGGAATTCATCACCGAGTCTATTGCCTTTATAATCAATCCAAGTACTAATATAATAATGATTTTTTAAAAGAAAATACGAAATACTGCAGCAAACTATCGTTTCTATAGAAAACGTTCATGATAAAATTTATAATCAACCATTTTTAAGATGACCCAGTAGACCAAAAAAAAATATTGATATTGTATTCTTAAATAAATAAATGACTTGTGTAACGTTGTCTGACCTAAATATAGACTTAAAAAATAATAATAAGTAGAAAAACCTGGTAACTGTCACAGAAGCGAACTTTATTTATAAAATACATTAATAATCTTTCCAATAATATCATGAATCATGAAACACGGATAAAAAGGAATATTCACTTTGCAGTGCACCATATAGATTCAACTAAGTTTTGTAGCTTCTTGCGCAGTTGTTTAGTCCTATTGTTGTTTGCTTAGTTTATTTGTAACAAGACGTACATTCACTTTTAGGATTTGTCGATGTTATTGGGCATAAATAATAAAATTAGGTGATACATTTAACAAAAAGTTTATATTTCATACGTTTCTGGCTATGCAAAATTTTTATGAAGGTGTAGCAAAATTTATTAACAAGTGGCAATGTGTCATGCCCGTTAATGAATTGAAAGAAGCCAGACATCAAAACTGCAGATTTTTCCCATAAAATTTATAACAATTATTTATTCAATACATCAATAATAATCAATATATTCATAATAATTTTTTTTTCTTTAAAGATAAATACTTCGAGCCTTAATACACCTTATAGTTATTTAAAGTTCAAATAATATCATAACTTTAAATATTACTTGTTTCAACTTTAGAAGACGCTACTAAGTCACCAAGAGTCACAGCACCCCACGTTTACCTTAAGATACGAAAAGAAACCATCCGTTTATCATGACAATATCCCTATTCCACAAATCTACAGAATACAATACCTAGAACTTACTTTTGGCAGGAAAATGACATGAGGTGCTACTACTGAAGGGGCGCCGGTACTATCTTTTCTCATACATATCGTATAAGTTTTTTATAGTCCTGTTTTATGACATCTTCTAGTAAATGTCATCGGCAGCAAATAGAAGATCCGTGCGCTACATTGAAATTCTCGACTTCAGGTTTGAAAATGTTCCTAGCTTCGTTTATCTTGGCTCTACAGTCAATAATAAAAATAAGATCAGCAGTGCAATAGATATGAGAATTATGGTAGGAAACCGAGCCAACCAACTATGCCAATTATTTATTGAATAAGTTATACTATCGAATAAGTCATTGAAGTCGAGAAAACAGTTGTCTAAAAAGACTAAACTAAAACTATACAGATCATTAATAAGACCTGTAGTTACATATGGAGCTGAAACTTGAAGTTTAGCCCAAAAACACTTCTAGAAGCTGAAAGTTTTTGAAATAAAGGTAATAAGACGAATTTGCGGCGCAACACAAGTAGGCGGAATAAGAAAAATGAAGACGAATGAAACACAAGACATGTTAAAAAGGGAAAATATTGTAAACCTCATTTAAGTAAAGAGATTAAGGTAGGCTGGCCATGTCAGAAGAATGACAGCAGATAGAATGCCGAAGAAACTGCTAGACATGAGAATGACTGGAAAGAGAAAAAGGGGAAGACCGCGAAGCAGATGGGAGGTTGAGTAACAAAAGATACCGCAAAATTAAGAATAAGAAATTGGAGAATGGAAGCGGAGGACAGAGATAGATGGAGAAGAAAAATCCAGAAGGCCAAGGGTCATCCAGAACTGTAGCGCCGAGGAGTAAGTTCATGACATCTACTGATTGTCAAATTTGTATTTAAAAGGTTCAAATCAAAGAATGAAGGTGGAAACAAATTTTTAATATTATTGGTTTAAATATATAAATGTTTCGATAACTTCTAGTTACAAATTACATAGAACATAGAAATACATTATATAAATTAAAAACATAGGTATTAGATAAAAATAATGATTTAAAAATATTTATGAATACTCTGAACTACTAAATTTTGTAGATAATACGTTATCAGTTTTGGGAGAAGGCATCATTAATGGCCGTAATAAATCGAAAAAAGATTAAATTCGGCAACCAAAGATATTGAAGGCCCAGCAGGAAAAAAAAAAAAATATCAGGAGGAAGGTGTAGTCCTGAGTGGCTTCCCAGTCCGCTCACGTCTTCTCCACTTAATTGGCAACAATTCTTAGTTGAATAATGTTTAGCTTCTCACACTCGGATCATTACTGCCCGATTTATAGTGGCAATCGTACAAATCATTATTTGGCATTATTTTATTAGAGAATTATATTTTTGTTAGATGAGCCAAATGAAAGGAAAATACTGCAACATGCTTATCATCATTTATGTTCTAGTAGAATTATTGCATTTTACAATTGTATTATACTTACAATTAATATTCCGATAGCTTTATATTTCAATTAAATTAATCATTAACTTTCTTTTGTGACCTCTTGTGCGTTCAGGAAGGAAGGTTGAATTTCCAGCTCTATTAGTCGATATTTGCATCCAAATAAATAGGTTTTTTAGACGGCCGACATACATGCTAACAATGTCGAGCAGTGGGCCATTCGTGAATCTATCGGGACAAAAGTCCAAAATTGAAGTTTGATTTTTTGATGCGGAAAGTGGTTGATCTAACAGAGTAAATGTTGGAAGACATGAAACGAAGTGAATCAGGCTAAGGCAATGTCTAATAAAGCAGTTCATAAAACAATGAACTAATACCACCAGAATCAAGTAATTAATCTTTCAAGCACTTGACAGTGAACATCGTAATAAGTTTTCTTATTTTTTTACATTCACGATGAAATGCATTCAAAATAGGATGTATTAGTACTTTTTTTTTTTTTTTTTTTTTTTTTTTTTTTTTTTTTTTTTTTTTTTTTTTTTTTTTTTTTTTTTTTTTTTTTTTTTTTTTTTTTTTTTTTTTTTTTTTTTTTTTTTTTTTAAATTTTACGGCATTTAGATATTCAGACGGTACGCCAATTAAAAAGTTCAACACAAAGAGATAAAGGGAACATTTTCCGAGGAAAATGTCCCGCACAGTAACCAACTCTGACATTATGGATATTTTATTGATTTCGTCTGAACCTTTAATTACCTCGTACAGACCACTACCTGAAAGAAATATGACTTTCGGTAATAGTGTTCTCAATTTGCTTAGTGGATGATACCCTTACTTAGTGGACAAGATAGTGATGATAGTGATAATCTCGATCTAAGTGATTTGTCTTAATAGACAATAATTTCCTTTTAAGTTTAAAACAATATAATGTGTTAGAGTTCTGCTCGTCTTACGATAGAAATTAAGTATTAAAGGTTATAGTTTGATAACACGTTGCCCTGATTTATATATATTATAAATTCTATTTATTTATTACTGTACAAAATTTCAGAGAAATTTTTAGTTGTTACAGAGGAGATCAGAAACAAATATTACATTATTCATACGATCGCTTTCAGACTTTTGTCCCGCTAGATTTACGAATGGCCCCACTGTGCGTTGTTACTATTCCATTTAATAAATTATTACCTAATTAATTAAATGTTAATAAAATTTATTGATTAAATGTTTATTAATACATTTGATTATTATAAAACAATCAGAATTATTTTATTTACATTGTTCATAACAAGGAACTCATCTTCCTCTATCAACAATCACAACACTAGTTTTCTTTTCAACATACTCAGCGGAAGCCAGAAAACCAGCTGATGAACTTCCAGCCGCAGCGTTTGGAAGCTCCATGCGGAACTCCACCTTTAGGTAGACCTCGTTGCATACTCCAGCAACAGACTGCTATGTCTGAGTCCCGCCTTCCCTGATAACGCTCTTCCATTTTCCGAATATCCTGATGAAATCTTTCACCCTGCTCCTCACTACAATCGCCCAGATTTTTTGGGAATTCGTCTAAATGCAAGTGGTGGAAGTGGATTTTTACGCTCATATTGCAACCTAGCTTTTGCAAGTTCGAAACCATACACTTAACGAGCTCGATATGGTCATCAGATTTATTGTTACCTAGAAAATTATTCATAACAAAAACAAATGAGTTTAGGATTCTATTTCAATCATTGATTTGACGAAATCAGGATCTTCCACGAGTTGTCTAACCTGCGGCCCGTCAAAAATACCGGCTTTTAATTTTTGTGCTAAACCCTGGAAACTTGTGTGTAAGAGAAATGAAACATCCGCTCCTTTTATCAAGTGCATTCACAAATCGTTTCATCATGCCGAGTTTAATATGAGGTGGTGGAAGTATGATGCGGTCTCGGCTAACTAAAGGCACATTAATAACATTTTTGTTCTAACTTTCAGCTCTTTCCTCACTGGCCAAACCTTTTGTGACCAATGGCGTTGCTTGTCACGACTGTCTCAGAGACACATAAAACAAGGGAACTTTGTGTACCCCACTCGTTGAAGTAGAAGGAAGTTTACCATTTTTAAGTCAACTCAAATGACCCAGTTGTGGTCTTGATATTTAATTTGTTCCATAACCTTAGAAATATTTGTGTATTTTTCTTTCAAAGCCGTTGAATGTGCAATGCACCAACATCGTTACAAAAGACTAAATTCTTTACTCGAGCAAAATACGATAACAGATTCTATTTTCGGGTACGATAAAAAGTGATGTTAAAAAAGCAATTTTTTTTCTTTTAAATAGATGCTGAAAATCCAGAATATTCTTTTGGAGTGTTCAGACCCCTTACTAAGTCATTTAGTTCTTTCTGATCAAATGGTTGAGGTTTTGAAAGGCTACATTTGTAATCTGGATTGGAGTCATCACGTGATATATTTTGTTCGCATTCACAGAGATTTGGATGATCAAAGGATTTAGATGTGCTGGGTTGAACCTCTCGTGATTCTAATTGAGGTCGTTTAGCATAAGATAAGTAAGGATATGATCACTTACTTCGATTTCCAGGTTTGATTCCATTTATTTTCACAACGCAGAAGTAGCAGTCTTTATGATGGTTTTGAGGTTCTCGCCAAATCATGGGAGTTACGAACTTCATTGCATCTCTTTCATAACTGGACCATAACCGTAGACACACAACACATTTTTGGCAAACACTGTGTGGAACCCATGGCTTGTCCATGGAACTCATGCAGTAAATAATGACATTGTATTTGTATCTCATTTTCTCATATGTTTTTGTATAACCTTTCAAGATGTATTTCTTTCTCAATTTATTGAACATAATTATAAATCATTCTGATGGATCGTCTACTCCGCCGTGAAAGATTGGACATCAACCCCGAATCATCATCAATCAGCAAAGAATGGAACCACTGGTATCGAACCTTCCAGAACTTCTTACTCACAACAGGCGCAAATGAAACGGACAGATACCGGCTACTAATTAACCACTTATCACCGAATCTATAGGACGAATCTATTTTCTCGTACCTGCCCTGCCACAATAGCTGTACTAGGTGTATCAGTGAGGAAACTCGCAGTACTACATGAGACGCTGTGCCACCCCGGAGAGACTCGCTTTTACCACTGTGTGAGATAAAAACTTAGCTTACTCCTTAGAAAAAATTAGGAAGGTTATTTCGTCATGTAGGATCTGCTCAGAAGTAAAGACGCGCTTCTTCAGGCACGAAGGCCAGCTTATCAAGGCCATCCAGCCTTTCGAACGAAATTAGATTTCAAGGGACCACTTCCTTCAAATTCATTGGAATAGATATCTTTTAATAGTCATGGATGAATTTTCTCAGTTTCCATTTGTCTACCCTTGTCATGACTTATCTTCAGCTACAGTCATTGCCAAACTGAAAGAAATATTCTCTTTATTTGGAACCCCGGGATACATACATTCGGAGAGGGGGACATTTCCATCAGAAGAACTTAAAAATTTTCGAGAATCTTTCGGTATTGCTAGTAGCCGGACTACACCGTACAATCCTATGGGTAATGGTCAAGCAGAGAGCTAGGTTGGGATCATTTGGAAGACAATTCAGCTTGCCTTAAGAACTTACCGGATGGACATAAGATGCTGGGAGACGGTTCTGAATGATGCGCTGAATTCAATACGCTCCTTGCTTTGTACGACAACAAATACGACACCACATGAGCGTATGTTCAATCATGTTCGCCGCTCAAGTCATGGAACATCAACTCCGACATGGCTCATGACTCCAGGACCCGTCCTCATGAAGCATCTCGTGAGGCACTCGAAGTAGGAGCCTTTAGAAGATGAAGTCACATTACTGAAGGGGAACTCGGAATACGCCCATGTTCGCCTCTCTAATGGACGAGAGACCACTATCTCGACCCGACACCTGGGACCGTTGGGTGGTGAAGTTGATAGACACCCTCTTCCTGAGGAGTCAAAACAACCGACTCCAGACTCCATTTGTCTTCCACCAGACCCTGCTCAGTACTTGGAACAGAATCCTTCCAATCAAGATATACCTCCTCCAACCGTGGATCTGCCAGTTTCAAGAGTCGTTCTCCAAAAAATGTGTGAATGTGATACCATTCAATCTTCCAGGTAAAAAATATGGTCCCACCAGTAATCCGTTCCAAATTCCAAGCCAAACGTTAATAGCAAATTCATGCTGAAACCTATTCTCTCTAATAGCTCTGGGATTTTCAAGAGCCCATACATGATAATTTCATTGATTAACAATTCCTCCTCTTCTAAAGGTAGCTTCATCGGTCCGTATTATTTTTAATGGATATAAATTGTCATCGCGAATTTTGTCAAGGAACCAGTTACTAAAATTCAATCTCTTGACATAATCTTGAGGTAATAAATTCTGAACTTTTTGAAGATGGTATTGGTAGCGATTATCACCTTTTAAAGTTCGCCATATTGCTTGCCGCGATATTTCTAATGCAGCAGATGCTCTGATGATTGTTATCGAAGTGGTGTTGGGCACAATTTCTTCTTCGATAATCTGCTCTTATTGCTGCCTGGAATTGGTGGCCTTCATTACGTATTAAGAATGACCCAGTCTCTCGTAGTATATTAAAATTTAACGAAAAGACTCATCGATTAGGCACTCTTATATTTGGAAATCGGCGCGCATGCTCCCGCACCGCTTCTAAAGCATTACCGTTACAGAAACCATACACAAAAATTATATCAGCGTATTCAACATTAGAATATGTATGCGGCATTGTGGCTGATGCCATTCACACAAAAATATCTGAGTAAGTGACTGAAGACTGATTTAGGAATTATAATCCTAGAAGGAAGCCAAAATGTAAACAAATAAAAGAATGTAAAGGATAACATTAATTGTTTACATATCTCACTGCCTAGCCTGACGAACTTTGAAAGATGATAATCGCTACCTGTAACATTTTTGTTTTGTTTCTTTTTTTGCGATTTTCTCTACAACTAGGCGAAAACGAGCAAATCTCAAAAGGACTTTTTGTCTTAGTTATTCGGTCCCCTAAAAGTTCCTGAAGTTTTGTCATTTAAATTCTGGACATCCTGTATGTATATATATATATATATATATATATATATATATATATATATATATATATATATATATATATATATATGATGTTTGTTTAAGCTAGTATGTAGGTATATAAAACAATGTTCGATGATGACGTAATTCCCAATTATGCTATCTTTTTCTTATTCATCAATAAATTATTTAACAATAACAAAAATAAATAAATTTTGATTGTTTGATAAATAAACCATAAAAAGACAGAACAGTATTTTCCCTAAGAACCCACTTAAATTGTAGCAAATCTAGTTTACTTTAAAAGTATGTAGAGTGACTACACCTATCAATGCTTTCTTAACTGTCATATTGAGCAAAAAAAAAAAAATTCTGAAAATTTTAGCATTAACAAAGACTTTTTCCCTACTTTCACAAATTTTCTATGTATTCTATGCTATCTTTTTCTTATTCATCAATAAATTATTTAACAATAACAAAAATAAATAAATTTTGATTGTTTGATAAATAAACCATAAAAAGACAGAACAGTATTTTCCCTAAGAACCCACTTAAATTGTAGCAAATCTAGTTTACTTTAAAAGTATGTAGAGTGACTACACCTATCAGATGCTTTCTTAACTGTCATATTGAGCAAAAACTGAAAAAAATTCTGAAAATTTTAGCATTAACAAAGACTTTTTCCCTACTTTCACAAATTTTCTATGTATTCCCGAATTTTTCCCGACCATACGAAATTCCCGACATATTCCCGAAATTCCCGACTAGTAGACACCCTGTGTTACAGAAACATTGTTGTCATATTTGCATCACATGTTTCAAATTGAGATAGAAACACCAAAAAAGGCAAAGGAAAAAAAAATTTCTATGTTTTTGTTGACCAGTGTTATCATTCCCATTTAAACATTTAAAAAAATATATATATATCACTATGATTAATACCAACTGAAAGCTGTTTTACTCATTATACATACTGTTATATTTTATAAACAAGAGGTTGGTTACAAATATTTAATACTTTCTTAGTTGTATTTCATAACATTATATTTTTAGTTTTATAAATAAGTTCCATCTTAATATTCTTATTTTTAGAGTTATAATAATATATGAAGCTATGATAAAAACCAAGACTGTTTTTAGTATTAAAAAAAAAAAAATACTGAAATAATGATGAAAAAAGTAGCCAGCTTTTAATATTATAAGGTTTATCGATACAAGTGAGAAAAAAACTTTTAAAAGCTTTGCAATATAACTGAAAGTAAAGCGATTGGACTGCATTCCCTGGACTTTATCTCAGTAGGATAAAGCAAAATTTATTAGCAATCATTAGTATAAACTCCACTTTATTATTATTTTTATTTTTAGCAGCATTTGCGCCCACAGAGGAAGAAAGAAACCTTCACAGATCTGTTAAATTACAATCTAATCACATTTATAAATCCTAGAAAGCAGAAGAGTGAAAAACAATTATCAGGATTTATATTCCGATCGATGCAGTCGAGTCTTACGGAGGAACTACTTCTTTTGAAAGCTTCAAAATTTACGTTGATAATCTGATCGCCTCAAAAGACCAGAACTTCTTCAGGTAAGGATTCCGTAAATTTCCTGATAGATTGTCTAAGTTTGTTGCTGCAGAGGGAGCATATTTAGAATAAAAAATTCTTTCATTTTGTGCAAATTTTTTTTATGTTAACAAAAAGTGCGGATTCATAATTACGATATATTACTTGTACAGGTGTTGAATGAATTTGAACATAAATAGATAAAATAAATAAATATAATAGAAATATAAATAATAAAGTATATATGTATTATATATGATGATGATGATATAAATTAGTTCATCTTTTGATTTCTATATTTTTTAATATTATCTAAAATCTTTCATTAATGAGAGAACATTCACAAAACACAACCTTCAATGAATATTATTCAACTACAAAATGTGTGAGAATATATAAATTTTTTTCAGATATATAAAAGCCCATAGATAACTAAACATTTCAACATACTGTCGTAACTGCATTTCAAGATCCAGAACGCAATGTCCAACGGAAACCTGTCCAGCACTGCGCACAGTGGGGCAAAACAGCCAAAAAACTTTTTCTCGAGAACGGTTAGTCCTATCGAAATGCAAATAGTCTCAATCGATTTAGAATGGAAAAATACATTAGAATTATAACTAATTTGAAGTTATATTACATAATTTTATTCTTTAATAGAATTGACAACGCAAGTGCAGATATTTTAAATTATTTTGTAAAATTGATTTTAGCATAATTTTATTCTAATTTAACTTAATGGTCTAATTCAATATAATGTTGGTTCCATTTATCAATTTTCACATTTTTATGTCGATTGCTTTAAAATGACCTGGTTTAGAATGGTTCAGGATTCGTTATTATTATACCTATTTAATAGAAAGAGTGATGGAACGGCTCACATTATCAATTAGAGTGCTTCGCTACTGATGGTAAGGTGTTTATTCTTTAGCTTCAATGCCTCATGCATGTTATGTAGGAATATGAAGATTTTGACAGCTTATAAAACACATCCTTGTTCATGGATGTACTATGGAACATTTCCTAGTGAAGTGTATGTAGACTATAGTACTTATGGTGATTGTTCATAACTAATTCATAGCTAACTTGAGTTATTTAGGCAGTTAAAGACGGATTTCAGAAAAATATCCTTGATGTATTTCCGTTGCTAATGGAACCTATCACTGCTTTACAAAATCAAGTAAGTATTGTAAGTAAGAATAAGTATTGGGGTAGTAGTTTTGATAGTTCTCCAACGCTGGAATTCCAGGATACAGCCTAGGTGTAGAATATATTCCATAAATTTAATTCTAGCATGAAATAGAAAAATTCCCAACTTAACTGCTTCTTATTTGCGACTTAAGTTAACTTGTCCGTATTAAATTAAAACAACCCTCCAAGGCGTCTGAAAAGAAGATGGCCTCAGGACCTTCTAATATAGTACTTCATTATATAGAACTTTTATAAGTGCTACCAATGAGTAGTTGCTTTAAAACAAGTGACGTGTCATTTTTATCAGTATCATCATATTTACTTTATGTATTATATTTATATATACAGTTGTAAATTTCAATAAATAACTAAAAAAAAAATTAAAACAAATTTTAATTTTAGTTTGTATAGAGGAAAAAACACTTATTCTGTATTCATTGTATCACTCCCGAAAATTGCTAAAGTTTAGATCCTTCACTAGAAAAAGCATGCCGATACCAAAGTATACTTCTGTTCCGAAAATAAAAGCTAAAGTTTATAATGATCCTTCACTAGAAAAGCCCTTATCTGCATGCTTCTCAAGAAATCCCTTTTCTTTTATTAGCTCTCTATAATTGCCCAAGAAAATATAACCTAGTTCTCCCCCGAATGAGTTTCATACTTAGACGAATATTTTGAGGCCGTGAAGAAAGACCGCAGTAATGTAAGAAATCATTTGTTTATGTTAATGCAAAAACATATTTGATACAGTCCATTTTCTAGAGGCCGAAGTTTGTCGCATCGGACACTAACGTCACTAATCCCACTAACGTACTAATCCTAACTTTATAAACAATTCTTGTTTTTATGTACAGTTGTCAATTAAATTTATAGAAATATTAAGTAGTAGTAAAAGCTATACGAAAAAAGTAATTTTTTACCGGAGCTCAGCGGAGCTTTTTTTGTAGGACCACTCATGTTAAAAAAATCTGATTACTTTTTCCCTCTCGCTCTAGTATATTTTTAGATTATATTTCATTCTTTGGACCAATCTAATATTTTTCCACTATTCTTTAGTGTTTGAACTACAGATCTGTCAAGTTTCATAGGTTTATCTATAAAAATAAATTCACAGTGACCCAAACTGTAGCTCAATAGAAATAAGCCCTCTGGGTTGAGTAATATTGTCCAACTTTAGAAGGTCAAATCAGACCTCCAAACCTCAGAGTCTCAAATAAAAATGAAATCAAAAAAAAAAAACTAGAAATGTTTGTACCAACTAATAATGAATACAATAGCCCATTAAACACTACAAAAATAATCATATAATTCGCAAACAAATTATCAAATAATTCATTTTTAGAGTTTTTTCTGTGTTTGCCCCACTGTGCTGCGTAGTATAACCGCGCTTATGAAGTGAACTGAGGCAGTATTCCCAAAAACCTTTTCATTTACATCTAATATGTTTTTTCTTCCTCCAATGGGAAGAAAGTTTATTTTTTATACTCCCATAAATGGCTAGAGTGGCACTTAAATGGTTATGTTTGTGAAAGTGGGATCTGCGACCTTTAGGGTTTTAGTGAATAACATAATTTCCAGCGTCAAAACATTAGTCCGAAATCCCGCGCTATCCTAGAAACCTGATACACTGAAGATTTCAAGTTCAATCTGGGGGGATTTAATTCCTCCCTATGCGTATGACCAGTAAAACCCCTGATGAAGAAAAGGCAGGGAATGAGAGATTTTAAAAAAATGAAAAGGATTTAAAACTAATACTCATGTTTACTTTCAAGTGGTTTTGCTGTTAATTTTATGGAATACGAGAATATACAATGACATTTTTACCGCTTTAGGAAGATGTCAGATACGAACTTCAGGTCGCCAAGCTCGCTCAAGAGATAAAGAAATTCCCAGAGTTCTTTTAAGCGAAGACAGGGATTTCTCATCAAAGTTTTTAACTATAACTTATTGCGAGTATAATAATGAAGGCAAGCCGACACCCGATACAACCCGAGATAATGTATTTGTCTAGGTAGAAGGTATTAAGTGGCTCTAATTGAGTGATGCCCAAATTTATAGAATATATAAAATATATCGCTGTAATAAATATAATTATAAATTCCTCTCACATTTAATACTAGCAATATACATATTCCTTTTTTGAATGAACCTTATTTTTAAAGTAACCTTGTAATCAAATCGTTCAATTTACATTTCTTTTGAATCACCACGTATCTAATAATGTTCAAAAGATTAATAACAATCGATAGAAGCTATTTTTAAAAAAATATTTTCAAGTAGTCACATTTGGCTATTCTCAGTTGGCTAGCGGTTCTTATTTTGGTTATATTAATGTTATATTTTAAATAAACACACATGGTTAATTTAATTTGAGATACCCAGTTTGGTTTATTGGTATGTAAATCTAAAAGTCTTTCGAGGCAGATATCTTAATGTTACAATATCGATAGAATTCAGTTTTTTTTTTTTTTTTTTTTTTTTTATATAATAACAGAACCTATTAATTAAAACTTTTATAAGACACTGAAAACAAATAAATCTCAAAACGAGAAAAATGAAAACAATTCATTTCTAAGTCTAATTGGCCGAGTGATAAATCGATTAAACTGAAAAACATCCGTTTTGTTGGGCTTTATCGAGTAATGAGCGACTTCCGCACGAGAAACCTTCTCATCCATATTGATGAGAGCACATAGAGGAAGGTCCTGTGGATATCTGATCCAAGATACCATCTGTAGTTATCCTTTATCTTGAAAAGAACTCCAGAGATCCATCTCTCTCCACGAAAAAGAAACAGGCGGCCATGGACAGAATTTACGAAGAATCCCGATGTAGACACCAGTAGTGTATTTTCAAATACTAAATTTGACCAGTACTACGAGATATTGTGAGTTGGTTGACTACCGGAGTTGACAGATTAATAACAGACAACTGAGGAGTACAAATTTGTGCTGAAAGCGGAGATTTCTGTTTACTTTTGAAGGCCTGGACCTATCGGTACAGAGGGAGGTGAATTCGCCAAAAAAGCTGCAAGAGGCACTAACTATTTAGATGAACGTATTCAAACAAATATAAAAACCTTTACATAGTTCCTTTGTTCTTCCTCTGAGCTCTGTAGGGTCCAGATCAGTAGAAATATAGAAAGGATAATAAAAAGATAAATCGCTGATAAGCCAGAGGTTTTACATTTATCCTCCAGATCTGACCAAACTGTTTCCTAAATACTGCAAGATCCATAATTAATTACCTCTATCGAAGAATGTGGCGGAGCTACCTGAATACAAACTGTAACTAAGCGTTCTGGATAGAAAATAAAATCATAAGCCTAATTAATGATTAAACAGTTGACAGGCAAAAAGGTACAAGCAAGGCATCTGAATGAATATAGAAAGAGTAATTTTCTGACACTAATCCGGACAAAACAAAATTGTCGAACTGTCAAATATGTCCGATTAGTATTTCGGCGCACCAATAAACGGTATTATACAATATATTTAATAAGAGCTCACAGCGCAATGTTATTGAGAGGAAGAGCCTACTATATGTCAAGTTCGGACAACATTTTTGAACTATCTTCGTTTTCTAATGCTTTTCATAAATATTTTGCGGATTTGATAGCATTTCATCACCAAAAATTTTTGTTATTACCAATTTAATTACAAAATATTAAATCACTCTCACTTGATGGTGATAAGCAGTAGGGATGATAATAAATCCATTCATACAATATGCACTACAAAATTAGAAATTATTTTCTGTTATGAATCATTGATTAAGCCTTAAAAACAACGTTGAATGGAAACAACTCCATGAATAGAACATTTGATTAATACTCAAAAGTGCTTAAGTATTAAAAGCAACATCTAATTTAAATAGGCTCACTGCTAAGTTTGGTAATATCCTACTACTTAATTTCCTTTGTAGTGTTAATTGATATACCAAGTGTGGTGATGTAAGTAATATAAAATGTAAAATGTAAAGGATTGTCAACTTTAAATGGACGTAAACACCGGAAAAGCGTAGGTGTACTTACAGTATTATCCAGCTAACGATATGGCTACAACGATCGCCCAAGCCAATGAACATATTGATGAAGCCATCAAGGATACTCGACGACCATGAAGTGGAGGTGCATCAATAGTGGTTCTGTTCAGTACTGCAGGTTATGTTTATGTGCAACTTAGGACGGTAACCTTCAGATAAAAATATATTGGAAGTGTACGCATTCCGAACCCCCACGGCTCGGTTCGAAAAAAAGCAGTGCGTGGGAGGTCATTACGGTTTCATGAATTCAAACGGAAATCGATTCGGTTTTCGGTTCATAACTCATAGTTTTTTTCAGTTTTTCTTCGATGATTTTTTTTTTTATTTTTTATTATACCCTACAGTGGGCTGATAGGTCAACGAACAGGGCAGAAAATTTCTTAGGAAAAATATATTTTTCAGTAACATTTTGTTACTTGTTTTATGAATTGTATTATGTAATAAAAACACAAGGAATGGGTAATTTGGTACAAGCATTTGGTACATAATACATTATTTAAGCCTAATTGAGGCAACAACTAAATAAAATAAAAACAATCTCCATAAATTTAAATCCATAAGATTGAAATAATTTGAACATAAATATAATGAGATTCATATACACTGATCAAGAATGAAGAATCAATAATCAAGAATTTTATATTAGGAAGAAATGTGGGATGAGGAGGTAAAACAGAGGGATAAGAGAAAATGTTTATGGAGAAATTGAAAAAAAAAAATAAATAAATAAATTGTCAGATCTTTAATTTTTAGACCACTTACTCATGACTTATATTATGAAAGTTAAATAAAAACAATTACTTTTACTTCATCACTCTTCCTAAACCTGAAATTTGACAAAATAGCTTAAAATTAGCCACTTCTCGCGGCGGTCTAGTCTTGACTGCTACTGTAGACTGCCTTCAGTGTAACGTAGATAATACAATGCGGTGCAATACAGCTCATTGATCTTACCGCCACAACAGACCCTGTGTGACCAGGCTTTAAAATATAAAGACTATATGAGAGACATTGAAGTAGCGTAATGTTATAGTTGCACAACATAGGTAAGTAATAAGTTCGGGATAGTTTATGTAAACTATCTTGCTGACAGATCCTTGTAACATATTTAACTAGCTGATTTGTTGCCTATTCGTTAGCCTACTTGTTCGTTGTAAACTCTCCTATCTTTTTCCCGCTGAAAGTATTTTGAATGCCTGGGCGATTATTAACTCTGCGCTTCGCGAACTTCCTGATCCTCGTGATAAAGTGGTTTAACAACTTACGAAACTTTGATCTCACAGGACAAGGTTTGTTTTAATTTATTCTGTTCATTAGATTTTAGTTAGTCTACAACGTTTACAGATGAGACGGCAATTTTCACTAGACTGGCAGCCACTACTGAGCCATGCTTCAAGCACTAACCTTCAATTATAGTGCTGGTTCAGATTTTGCAAGAGAGGAAAAAAAAATATAAATTACACTTTACCATCAAGCTTCTACACAAATTTACATAAAGAAGGAGACTGAATCATATGTAATTAAATGTAGCATTTCTTTAAATATTTATGCATATGCAATTAGTATATTTCTAATATACAATGTAACAAGATATGATATCATTCCATAAAGGTGCTAAGGTGACCTTTTACAAATGTTATCTTATATAGACGTATTATGAAACCGCAAAATATATCCTGCGGTGACTCCCCCCCCCCCTATTTATAACTTAAAAACCACTCTAAAACATATTATAACCGTATAACTACTTAGTCATGTACATGACCTAGTCTGTACTACTAAATATTTAAGGCTCTTGAAACTTACTTGAATGTCCGATTTGAGTGAATTTAACTAAAATCTTAAAATTGAGAGAGATAACTAATGTTTAAGAGAAAAAACTTAATGGCTCAGTAACTGAAAAAAAAAGCATTAAGTAAATTACATAGGTTGTTGAATTAGATTATCTAGAATCAAATGGCCATCCAGCTTTATTGGGCAAACAAGTAGAATCTATATTTTAACGGCCCGAGGAGTGTTATTGGATTCTGGATTTATTTGTTTTCCTCTGACGATGTTATGTTACTTATTTAAAAAAAAGTAAAATGGAACATGTATTCAGCTTTATTTATAACAGCATAAAGGTTCCAACAGCTATGTTACCATCAGTGTCAGTTATTGATTTACTTCTTCCTTAACATTGGCTTAACATTGGGGGCTTAACGTCCTTATGCACTCGCAACTAGGGCAGGAAGGACGGGTTATCCTACAGGTTAACAACCTATTCTAGCCAGGGTGGGTAAGTCAAGATTTATTCGTGGGATTGCCATGAAATAAATTTTAACCCGCCTAGGTGGTGTTCGAACAAACGACCTTCTGGTTACGAGTGTGCTGAGACCTACGATCCAACTCACTCGGCCAGCGAGTCACTATTTTTCTACTGTTATCATTTCTTTAATTTGTCGTTTAAAATTATTTTGTTCATGGTGAATAATATTGGGGGGAATCAAATTTAAGAGAATGTTTTGTTTGCCTGTAATGTGTGGTGAGAACTGTTTGGCCAGGTTTATTAGGGTTTTTAGTTAGTTATAGACGAGCAACTGTATTTATGTTGGTAACACGTGTTTTAAGATATGGTTCTGATGTACCGAAATAAGAATTGTCACAACTATCTTCACACGGTATTTCGTAAACAATATTAGACTATAATTCCAATTAATCTGTAGCTTTGGTTTTGGTAAATAATTTTTCAATGGTGGACGTATTTTTAAATGTAACAGTGTAGTCAGTTTTATGGTTATTTGTGAGCGTTTTTCTGAGTCTTTCAGATGGTGTTTGTATGTATGGAATAGTGTAATATGTATCTTTTATTGTTATTTTCATGCTGTTATAAATTATAACAATTTTAGTCCACAACTGACCTGGGGAATTTTTGAAAAAAAGTAGAGGAATTTTCCAAAATTGGTGGTATTCCCTGATGCAGGTACAAAAAAGGTTTTCCGTATTTCGTTGTAATATACTTTTAAATGGATAAATGATTTATATGAGGTATAATAATGTAAGTGTATATTATTGGTCTGAATGTATTAAATTGGAATAACATGTGTTAAGATTTAGATGGTATTTTTAGTTTATTGCGCGATTTTTAAATTTTTCAATGGTTATCATTTATTTAACATCTACAAAACTTTATTCAGTAATCAAAAATCATAAAAATGACAACCCGGTAAGACCTATTGTTAACTCTCTCACGTACGAATTCTGTGGATAATTTTATTGCACGATTTATTAGATTTTTTGCGGTGCTAATTTTATAACTTTGGGGCCATTGGCTAGTGAAATGTAAATAACTTCCAGAATGTGTTGGTTTTATCCACCATTCTGTTTCTATTGTTCCATTAGGGTTTTGAATTAAATGTAAGTCTATAAACTGTATTTTACTATCATTTTCAAAGTTCATCGTAACATTTAGTGTATTTGAAAATTTGTTAATTTCGGCTAAAATTATTTCGTATTTATTGTCTTCTATTGGTATAGCAGTAAGGATGTCAACTATATATTTAAATAGAAATGAAATTTTAAAGGGTATTTTGGGGATTACTGAATCTAGGAGATCCTCCTAGGGCACCTATGAATATTGGAATTTGAATGTAAAATTTTTCATTAAATTGAAAGTAACCCCTCCCTTTCAGTGCACAGAGCTAATAATTTGAGGAATGGGTCTTTAGGGATTGGTGTTTGTGTTCGAAGTTTGTGCCAATGTTTTTCGATTATTGTTTTTACTTTTGTGGTGCAGATATTAGTAAATATCGAGGATGCGTCTAGTGAAACTATTTTATAGGCTTATGGAATCCGGATGTTAGTTATTTTATTATGGAATTCAAATAAATTTTTGACATTATATTTATCTGTGGACAAGTGTTTTAATATATTAGTTTAATATATTTTATATAATTAGTAGTATATATAATTCGTATGTGGGAGAGTTAATAAAGAAAACAATAGGTCTTTCCGGGTTGTCATTTTTATGATTTTTTATTTAGTTAGAATTTTGAATATAGTTTTGTAGATGTTAAATACATGATAACCATAGAAACATATTAAAATCGCGCAATAAACGCAATATATATATAAAGTTGGAAAAATATTGACGGATAATGGGTAGGTGAAGAACAAACGCTTGATTTATTACTTCTTTAAGAGTTTCGTGGCTAAGATCACCTATCTTCTGACTCACCTATAATTAAAACGGCAAAATTTAGAATAGGAACGGAATCAGAGATCTATAGATAGCTAGGCCTTGATGAAGGCTAGTGGGTTCGATGACCAGTTTATGGAAAAACGCAGCGATAGACTAAGAAGATATGATATATTTTAGCAATTGATCTGTTATTATAGCGAACATGGCAACTAATACCTCCAGGCCCCGGGCTTTTCTCATTTGCATAGCGGCTGGCCCTGTTTGGGTTTTCCGCCACCAGGTTGTGCGGGTGGCGTTTTATAAGGCCAATCTCCGGGTACCGGCTTCAAACATGTCTCTGGTCTTCTTCAGGGTAAGTAAACTTTCAACACTTCATATCGTAAAAAAAAAAAAAAAAAAATAATCAACGTGCCAATGAAAATTAACTTTAGGATAAAGACGATCAATTCAATCGAATTTATTTTTTATATTTATAATACAATGTATAATAATTTTTTTTTTATAGTTAGTAGACTAAACTGTAAATATTCAAGAAACTGCAATGGATTTAACAAAATTTATGACATTATTAATGTTACGCTTTGACACTTGATGCAATATGTTTTACATTACCTAACAGAGCCGAATGCAAATATTAAGTCAATCAAGTTTTGATAAACACTAATATTTTTACTATTTGAGATGCTATATACCAAATTATATTTATATATAATAATGAATTTAATGAGTTTATATAAAATAATGAATTTAAAAAATATTGGTTAGATAAACATTTAATTTTATTAAGTTATATGTAGGATTTCAACAAATAAACAATCCTGTATAAATTTGTGATACCTTTGACCTATCAGGTCTAAAGAGAAATAATCGATTTCAACGATTATTAAAAAATAAAATCATTTAAGTCACACATTACTTATTTTTTGATGAGTTATGTTTAGTAGTTTATTAAATGGGTTTGGTATAGTTGATAATACGTTTCAATAACAAGGTTATTAATTTGGAGATATACATTTAAGGTATGAAATATTTGTGACCAAAAAAATCAAGAGGGAATCGAAGCAGGGTTAAAGGGCGAGAGTACTTGTTATTTATCATTCTCTAAATTATTAATATTGTGTATAGAGAAAAAATAAAATTATCAAGACTTATATCTTAGAATTCTACATATATTCTTCGCGAGTGACGATAAGAAATGAAAAACCAAAAAGGGTAGGTAGAGATATGTATTTATGATGGCATGTATAAGGGAATCACAGGTATATGGTAAATAAAGTTAGGATAATCACATTGCGAAAGTAAAATTGTCGCGTAAAGGCTTAGGTTTAATGATGGACCTTATCTAAAAAAAAATAATAATAATAATCAACATTAAATTATCATATAAACCTTTCAGGGCTTATCCTGAGACATAGAAGGATTGTGTCGGAGCTGATCTTGTGGGTTCGGGTTTCTATGGGGGTAGAGTAGAGATATGTTGGAATCAAACATTTGGGTTCGCAAGGTGTAATCAAAATATCTTACGTGAGCCTCTATTAAAAGATAATCTTCATTTTATAAAAACATTCTGACCACATCACCTAACAGTGTTACGCCCAGTACTTTATAAATTGTAGCAGAGCATATTTTCACGGCTAGTGACAAAACGGATAATTAATTGGTAGTAAAACTTCAGAATTAAAATATAAATTATTACTATTTGACAACTAATTAATATAAGCTTATTGTTTTTAATAAGAACAATAAACTTTTATAAAATATTTGATAAATTTCGCCACCAAATTATAATCACACATTTTATGTGATTTAATCAAATATCAATTCGCTCGGAATGCACTATTAAAAGGCTAAGAAAATCAATTGTATGTAGCAATTACAACGAAAAACAATCATTAATAACGTGAATAAGCTCTGAACATCTAAGCTAATTTAAAAGTAAACTTCATTTTTTTTTTTTTTTACTTTCAACTAAGCAGCAGGATGAAAGTAGTGATTAATTAGAGTATTTATTCTTTTTATAGACTTAGTCAGCATAGTAATGTCAACAAGTTAATCTGCAAATTGATATGTCAGGTAATAAATACATTGAAAGCTGACAAAATAGTTGTGCTTATTTTTTAGTCAGTATTAAATTACATTCAAATTTTTTTCTACGTTTATTTCATTATTTAAGTTTTTTAAAAGTGTAATATGATAAAGAATAATATATAACTTACATTGTAGATTCATATTCAAATGCACTGTTTTTCTTTTCTTTTTTTAATTAAAAAAAAATGAATTATTCATTTTTATAATCACAATATGGGATTTCATATGCAATAGAGATGGTTGATCCTCTAGGCAGTATATTAATGATGTTATCATAATGATGCTGTATTTGAGTACTTAAACTGTGTAAGATTTTTATCTAAGTCTATGCAATTTAACTATAATATCTATGGGGCTTGAAACTCATTCAGTGAGCTTTTAATATATTTGAACTAATTTTATTTGGACATGAATAAGTCTTCAGGATGGGGGTGTGTACTTTTTTGGTGCAACGTTTTTGTCATATTTAACAATGTATTATTATTATGTGTATTATTTGGACACTCTCTACCTCTGTAGGTGTTGCTCGGATCGAAAATTTAGCGAAAGTTCCCTTGCCAGAAATTTAATGGAAAATATTTCTTATATATTATATCATTCTTATATTCTTATATATCATTTGCCGCTAGGACCTACCGTTCAGAAGCTATATTCGTTTGAAACAAAAAAATCGAGTTTGAAACGACTATTTTCTCTCCTAACTTTGTTGATTTCGAATAATCATTAATTGATAAAGTAATTTAATTATTAATTTAAATAATTTGATCCTTTTATTTCTAAAATATAAATTGGGAAAAGTAGTAGATTACAGATAGACACATCCATTGGTCTATTGTTTTTGCCAGTCAGGAAGGAATTCATATTATTTTTTTACAAAAATCTTTACTTTTATTATTCCTAAATGTATTAAAGCATTCCAGCCATACTTGCTCTATAGGCAAATTTCTTAAACAATTTCATAGATAATACTTATCTTTCTTTATACGCGGAGATGGGAGTTCTCTTTTTACAGAATTCTGACAAAGCTTTGTGTCCTTGTCGATGCCGCTACGGCGATAGTGTGTTCATGAGACACGTACTCTATTCTTATCAGCCCCTAGGGCAATGTCGTTAGGCACTATTGTAAAGTATGAATCGTCGGTGTGCTTTTTTTTAAGTATGCTCGATGCCAACATAAGAATAAAAAAAGAAGAAATAAAGAGTCTCAAGTAATAATTTTTGCTGCTATTCAGGCCTGTGATTAAATTGATTTTAAAAAATTCTTACCTTGAATTTTTTCCTGATTACCATCGGCGACTGCAGATGCACGGTGACTCGGGTCCCATTCCCAAAACGCTGGAAAAAATGTTTCCTTCTCCTGGAACGATTACAGACCCGTCCCTACGAAAAAAAAAAATTAAAATGTGAACTTCTTTAACAGGAGTTTTTTTTTTTAAATAAAACTAGATTATAACAAGCAACTTATAAACTGCTAATACACATGAACTATAAGGGGAAAAAAACAAAATATTTTGCAAACTATAAATGTTATGTTGTAGCGACAAATTGCATCTGTGTATATGTTTATGAGTGGTATCTGGGTCATTTTCAAATAAAATGGCAAATTAGCTTTCCATAAAACCCAAACATATTTACAAAAAAAATTACTTATTCATACTAGGATGTTGCCACACTACTTGAGAATATAAACCTGAGTTGGTTCGTCAAAATTCCGCTTTCTTGATTTTTAATGAATTATAAGGAAAAAAAAAACGTACGTTACTGGGTTTTAACTTGTCAGAATTATGTTTTTTATTCAGGCTTTAGTAAAGGATCCTTCAGGTTGTTAATTTAAAGTGATTACCAAGAAGAGCAATAGTAATAAATTTTATGTGAGAAATGAAAGTGTTTTTATTCAAAAAAATGTAACGTATTTTTATTGAAAGTACGTCAGTAAATTAAAATACAAATCAATACAAAATTTTTAGTAATATGTTTTTCTTTATCAAACATTTTAAATTAAAGTTCTAAGGCCAACATCAATTTAAACAAATTAACTCAACAAGGTAAAATCAACAACATTGAAATGTTGGATGTTTTTTTACAACCATTCAAGGTGCTGGGACAGCCAATTGCCATTTTATTTGATAATGGCTCATCTTTCCAAATATTCGTGTGTGGATTTAATAAACAACATCCCTTTTGCCTAATAAGGAGAAGGAACTTTCTCCATTTAGTAGTCGGCAAAATCCCAAGTAGAACTATCATATCTATGTGAACTATCATTTATATGATGAATTATCATATCCTGAATAGATGAGTTCAAAAAACCAGATTATATAAAAAATAAAGAGCGCGATATTAGTTTATATTTTTTTCGATAAGTATGTACTAATTATTATGCTCAACGGAAAACATTATGTTTGAATAGTCTAATCTCAAATCTCTTTATCACAGATGAAGAAATTACACCTAATCGTTAACGGTCCCTTTGTATGTCCAAACAATTGCTAGTCACAATACATATCATATGTCTAAACAAAGACCACTCAAAAGTTATTCGTGATATAATTACCTAAATAGAGTAGACAGTAGGCCAATTCTGGAAAAGATAACCACTTCGTGGGATCACGATCCGATTCAGGAAGCGCAGTCCTATAGACCTATTGTGCACTGAATGCTTAACAGAGATTCGTTTGTGTTGAATGAGTCGTTTTACGAGTGTTCGTGATATCAAACCACATGCTTCTTCAGTCAGTAAATTAATCCTTTGTTATATATAAGAACAAATCGTTTGATTTGTAAATAAGTATAAATATTATAGCTGATTGTAATTTTCTCTTCATATACAAAGTTTATTTCTTTTGACACAAAATAGATTTAGACCTATATTTAAACATACAAGTTAAACATACATGCTTACATATACACATATACATAAACATGCGTGTATACAACCGATTACTTTGTGCCGCAATCATGATATTTGTAGTATTGCCTAATTTTTCATCAGAAAATAAATATTCCTCAATTTTTCCGAAGTATTAAAAGTTAAAAAGTTGAAGTTAAAACCATCAAAGACAATTTTGTTTTCAAAATCTTTTGTTCTATTTAGAAAACATCGATTTCAGAGGCAAGTCATCAGCAGGGGAGATATAAACAGTCAGGAAAATAAATAGAACATTCAAACATTAATTTAAATAAATAAAATATTTCATTTATTTGAGGTATTAAAATAAAGTTCTCCTTTTTTATGTTTGAATTATTATATAAATTCTTTCTCTGAATCCCGAGCTCAAACTTTGGCTATTTTTAAAAATATCTTAGTAAATCATAAAATAAAATAATGAGTATTAATTTTAGTTTTTTAATCTTTTTCTTTCTTTTAATTTTAATGTGGGCAGCAAAATACATCGTATTTTATAAATTTAATTACGGAAGAAAAACTTGTAAAGAAAATTCCCGTTTGTATCACTTCAATGAAGTTCTAAATTAGAAGGCCCCTCAGGGATTTTTTTAATAGACACCTCGGTGTGTTTTGTGGAGACTAAAATATTAGAAGATTAGACTAAAATATCCGAATGCAACTATAAAATATTTACGAATAAATCATCTGTTTCTTAATTATTTATTGCTAAATGCATGACCGGCCTATACATAAACAGAAAGCACATAATAGTTATAACTATAAATTATATTTTATTTTAACTTTAGTTAAAATATATGTTTTTGTAAAGTTAATTAAGGCTGGTAGACAACCGATTGATTACTTTGTGCCTTAAACAAGATATTTGTAGTATTACCTAATTTCTCATTCATCATAAAGTTGGAATACTACAACAGATGGGTGATAGAATTTACAATTATTTTTTAAACATTTTTAGGCTTTAAATAAAATAATAAGAATGAAGAGCAAATGTAGGAATGGATTAATAACAAAAGTATTCAGATATTTTGTGAACATTTTTAATTTCTGTTGATATAAATTTCGATACGATAAGAAAAGGTTAAAAATTAAACCCTAAATTTGCAAAATGTTGACTAATTTTGAATGGCATTATGAATGTCAAATTTCAACAATGAAAGTTGGATCAACACATAACTTAATATTTGCAATGTCCAAAGTAACACAAACTAATTAATCATGTAGGCACAGGTAGGTGAGTCCTGATGGAGATACTCCTACACGGCGCCTTATTGATGTAACTAATTACATTGTCAACAGCGTCATTTAATAGCGATCAATCATGCACAGGAAAATGATTCGTTTTTAACAGTGAAAGTAAAGGAGTACAATTTCAAAGAGAACTATGGAATATTTATCACAACCTTCCCTTATAATTATAATTCTAGCATCAAGAAATAATTTAACTTATGTTTAGAGTAATCCATTTATGCGTTAGTACTCATTAAAATGTTAATTGGCAATGAATTGATAAAATTAAAATTTAAAATTTAAAAAAAAATTAAATATTCACTGATAATGAGACTTACTACTATCTATGCATGTGAGTGTGTGTATATATATATATTCATTGTTTTAGAACTTTCTAGCCCATGTTATCTAAGCAACTAGTAGGTACGAATATTGCAATGAAACGCTAAACTGATTTACTAAATGAAAAGAAGACGGCAGAAGACCTAACATTGTTATTCATGCTAGACTTCTAGACTGAATCAAAGCATTCCATCATAATATTTATGGCTATCAACCTGTAGTTGTAAGATATTTATAATATATAAATTAAATATTGGAAACTCATAAACATTTTTCACATGAATGGCATTTACATGAAAAGTAGTCCTCTGTTATTATTTCTCAGTTCAGTGACCCAAGCAGCTACTAAGATATACATGAAATGTTGGGCGGGCCAATTTCGCAAACATCCAGGCAACCTTGTATCACGCTTCCCGTTTCGTGTCAAGTTCAGGGTCCATTTTATTTTTGTTTTTGTAAAGTGGCTTTCAAATATGATTTATTAAAATTATTTAATAATTCGTTTAAAAAGCACTCTCTAGCCTAGTAGAGGAATAAATAAGGTGACATCTACGTTACCAAATCCGCTTAGATTCTGGATGGAGCTATTTTTTGAGAGATCATTTAAATTGAATAAATAAAAGTAATGTAAAATAAATATTATCTCAGTTCGTTGCAAATGTTTCGGCCATCATCAGGAAAACAATAAAGAAGATATGAGATACAAAATATTACCGTACTCAAAAATAAACAAAATCTTTAAATTTTTTTTTATATGCAAATATTTTCCACAACATTGATGTTCATCATCAGGGCAGATTATGAGGAAAATCAAAAATTAAATAAAAATATCAGCAAGTCATATTTACTTACAGTCCGAAATACACCTCTCATATAAAAATACATTATCATTATGTCGTCAAGTGATTAAATATTGTTTTTTGATTATTTATTTTCATCTTAAATATCTGCTTTGTAGCCCTGATGAATCCTACTTCTGAACCGAGTTAAAAATCATGTTTGTATGGTCAATAACAGTAATGGGTTCCATACCTTTTCAAGTGAATTCCGCAACAGAACATTGCAAAACGTTAAAATTTGTCCAGTTACAAGTTGCGGGTTGTATGAAGTACATTCCCTCAGATTTCATTGCATGGGCTTGGGGACAACAGTCTCATAACTTTGTACCGTAGGTACATAACCTCACAACACGATGTACAGTTTACTTCAAATAATTATGAAATTCATTAAGCGATTAATGATCGTCATCGTCAGTTTTTTTTTTGTTGTTTTTTTCCGGTATAGCTCATTTGGCCGCCTACTTCTAAATTCATAGTGGTTTAGGATTGTTTTTTTTCTCAAGTGTCTTCCACTCGGGTATGACTTAAACACATTGATTATAATATTCGGGTGAAGTTTTCCATATTGTGTAAGGAAATGAAATTTTGGATTTCATACTCAAATTTCTAAACGGTAATCATTAACTAAGTGGAATTAGGATGATTAATGGATTAAGGTCTCAAAACTATCAACATATTCCATTATCGAAATCAACACTAAACCTTCAAACTTCACCAACAGTAGAATTAAAAATGCTTATCATCTAAAAGAACATTAACTAAAAGTACAATTTATCATGAACCCTATATATCCCAAATGGGAACAAATATTTAGGCATTTGAGGTCTCTCATGTATTCAGTTATTGATGCTGGTGGTAGTAATGTAACCTTTGATTCGACTCGTTTCACGAAATATTCCCTCTAATTAGAGCTAATGGCCTGGGAAGCGTTTAGATTCTCTTAATGCTTGAGATGTCACAGCGAAGCTGCTTTGGGGCTACAAGTCAAGCACCTTTCTGTAGGGAGTTATAGTCATTTAAAAAAAAAAAAATTATACGAAACAAAAAAAAAAAGTTTTATCTTGCATGAAACTGCTGCCAATCTTATTCTTTATATATGTAAAACAATGTATAAAAAAAAGGACATTATCCTATAGTGCATGCAAATATTTCGTGTAAACAATGTATTAAAAAAAAATTACTTTATTATAACATAGATTAGTCTAATCCATATATCAAACATCTTAAAGGAAAATATCAATCAAAATTTAATTGGTAATGTGCTTAATCAAGCAAGAAAAAGTTATTTCGTTTGGTACAACACACAGAAATATCTTTTTATGAAGCAGTTTCAGAGTTCTTGCATTGTCGGTTGGAAAAACATTATTATAAACAAATTTCATTAAGCCTAATATTGTTATTTTGATTTGTTTCAAAGAAGTTGCATTGATATATTAAATAAGTTGTTGTTAATATAATTATAGAAAAAATAATGAAAACAATGCCGAAAAACGGTGCAAGTTCGCCCCAATGTGTATATAAAAGGATCCATTCTTTCATTTTAGACGGTTTAATTTGTGTATTGATAGTTTTTCTACACTTGACAGATACCAATTACAACACATGGAAACATGCAACCTTTCCAAATCTCACCGTTTGTCCAAATAAACATCACTGGTTTTATTTGTGATGTAAAATTACCTATTCCTCAAAAACACAAGTAATTAAATCAGATAAGCCATAAATTCTATAGGATCTAGATTCGTCTTACAATAAATATTTATGCAGTATTATATTTTTAGACAAAGTAGTGAATACCTATCGACAATTTCATAACAGGTGGTTTTCAAAAAAACATCGGCTTAAATTGCACGGATAGAATAAACAAAAATGAGAAAATATTTTATTTCATTAAGTAAGAGATACACCAATGGTTGAAACTAAATACTACTACAATAATCATTATTTAATATGATACCGAAATATAAGCAATTTTGATCTTTGACCAAACAAAATCTACTACAAAATCTAGTGATTTTATCTACGTAGCGCGTAGGTTTATGGAGCGCATTATTTAATGTAAAAATTTCGAAATTAGAAGCTTATAAAGTCAGAATAAATTCAATGTTCAAATCTGCCAATGTTTGGATATGGCCTTTTGTCATTGGATGGCTGGATTTTTAAACTGCACTGGGATCCACATGTCGCACCGCATATTTATAGTTTTTTTAAAAGCAATTTAATTGAAAATAATTAAAATTTATCATAATTTTCTAGCTCTATATAACACCGTATTTTTGCAACCTCTCTCGAATGGTGCTCGCCACCTGTCGGTAGGCTATCATACTTTACTACGCACCACATATTTATCGCTTTTTTTATGAGAATTTAATTGAAAAAATGTACAATTTATTATTGCTAAACCTTTCATGGACTAGATTAAAATTTGGTACAGATTGGTTCAGTAGTATTCAGGGTTAGTTATCACAAACTAAAAATGTCCTTTTGTATAATAGCATAGATATAGAATAGTGTAAGGAAAGGTCATTATCGTTGGTTCTGTTTCCCTTCTACATTCTTCCAGTGGTTTCCACAAAAACATCGGCTTAAATTGCACGGATAAAATTTAAAAAAAATGAGAAATTATTTTATTTCATTAAGTAAGAGATACACCAATGGTTGAAACTAAAACGGAATAAATTCAATGTTCAAATCTTCCAAGGTTTGGATATGGCCTCTTATCGTGTTAAAAGATGAAATTACGCGTGTGTGTTTTGAGAATTCTTGCTCAACTGAGGATGGCCGGCAAAAACAATGTTGTTTGTGTGGACACACGATTATCATGTAATGGCAAACATAAAAAAGTTTATAGTATTCAGTCATGAGCATTTTGTAATACAGATATTACAGATGATATCACACATTTTTTACTTGATTATTTACTTTTAAAAAAGAGAAACAAAAGTATTTGAGCGATTATCTCCAACCCTAACTGACTCTCGAGTTGGCATGGGAAAATTTTTTATCTGATAAGAGTGTAAAGTAATAAAAAGATATTTATTTATTTTTAATAACCGCATTTAATGCAGATAGGGATTAGGTACCTCAAAATGATTGTCTAATTTTTTCAAACAAACAATTCATTGTTTTATTTATTTATTAAAATCGGTGAATTTTATAGTTATGTTCGAATTATTTCTATTTTAACTGATTCCGTTTTGTTTTGAAGTCATATCTCCTGCAATTGCAAATTTGTTCTTACAAAATACAGTACATATTCATTTATTTGTAATTAACGCTTTGTATAGTATTGTAAGGGATCAGGTTTCTCAAAATGTTTTGCCTAATTTTTGTAAACAATTTTTTTATTATGTGTATTTTAAATATGAGTGGATTTTGTGGTTATATTTGTATATTTCCGTTTTAACTGATTGTTATCTCTTAGACCTGAGAACTGAAGATGAATGTTTAGCATTCGAAACTAGTTTTCTAACAAAATAATCCCAATAGAAGTGGCAATTACTTCATTAATCCTAATTAACTTATTGTATTGTGTTTAGGAGTCAGACCTCCAGTTTTATATATTTTTTCCCCCCAAAATACAGTTTTCTCTGTGTCAATAAAATAATAATTGTTAGATATAACAAAAAAATGTTCAAAAAAATAAATCGTTGTATGTATGTGAGTATGTATCACTGTATTATGTATAAGAGTAAAACACTAATTTAGTAACAAAATAGTAACGTTAAGTAAAGTAATTAAATTGTATTAGTGAATGGATTTTAAGGTCAACTTTTAGCAATTTCAAAACGCAAAACCCTACCAATCCACACACTTCCAATACCCTATAAACGGATTCCCCATGGCCCATTGTTCACCAATGGGTTACCCAACTACCACGCATCGTCCCCGCAGCACATGTCAGTGTCCTCTCTGATGCCATCAGGATACAGACTATGGTTATTCATTAGCTCATTGATCAACAGTTCCTCTCCAATCAGCTATCCACTCTACATACAATATACCTGGGCTTATCTCACAGCAGCCCACGTCATCTGACTATGAATCTTTGTAGGAGGAAACCCTATTTAATTTAAGGTTATTTAATTTTAAGATATTTTAGATATCAAAAAACCATTGACCACTCTTCCTAGTATAGACATACATGAACTATGTATACATAGCTATTTTTTTTATTTCTTGCATTCCTGAATTTATTTCAATGAGTTCAACATCATTGACGACCAACAATGTCGAGATTCGTGGAATTTCCATTGTCCGGCAATTTGGCCCATATTTTGATGCGCTCGCAAAGCCTACAAAAAAAAAAAAAAAAAAAAAAAAAAAAAAAAAAAAAAAAAAAAAAAAAAAAAAAAAAAAAAAAAAAAAAAAAAAAAAAAAAAAAAAAAAAAAAACAACTTTACGAATCAAAAATGTAGGAAATGTTTTCTACTTTAATTGTGTGAATACTAAATTTTGCAAAAAAAAAAAAAAAAAAAAAAAAAAAAAAAAAAAAAAAAGGTTACTTTTTCAAGATATAGTCGAAAAAAACAAAAAAAAGTTACAGTATTCGGTCAAAAAGTGCCAAATAAATAAGGTTTTGGGTAAAATTTTTGCCTGCAGATTTCAAATTCGTTTATAGCGATCCAAAAAACATAAAGGCTGAGCAAATTAAAACGACAGCAAAACTTTCCTTAAAAAATCTTTATATGCCAGGCCTACTATGGGAATTCCTATTAATTTTTTCTCGACGAATGAATGAGTTCGGGCTGTGGCCCAGGTGCTGTCTCTTTCCTTTGCGCTAACTTTCGATCGCATTGGATATCTTGGAATGTTTTAATCGGAATAATTTCATAGTCTCGCTCTTCTCAAATATTTGAAATATTACTTCACTTTTATGGTTTCCCTCATCATTACATAATCATTACATTAGCAATTTTTTCACGCACCACGTTCGTTAGCTGTTTTTGTACTCCTAAAATTTCGAAAATCACTCTTGCAAAGACCAGAGATCATGTTGGAAAGTATGTAAGCAATTTATCAATAGAGACTTTAAGGGTAAAGGAGATTTTTTTTTTATTTTTCTTCTTTTTTTTATAATGTTGTATCAACTATCACAAATAAAACAAAGGTAAAAAGTCAAAATTTGCAACAACAACAAAAAAAACATTTGTTAAAGAAACTGCCATTGGATTATGAAGTCTGGTTTCGATACCGATTTATGTTGCACTTTATTTCGAGCTGACGTACTCTTCCATAAATTAGGCCATTGTAAGTTTTAAAACGTGTTATCTTTTTTAATATTCGCCTTGTTTTGTTTTAAAAAAGTATTATTTCTATTGTTTCCCTTTTTGACCCAATTAGTTAATTAAACTTGAGTTTGTAATTACAGTAAAAGGGAGTTTAAATTTACATCGAGTTATTAATTTTTTGAGTTCACAAATTTTCGAGATATCGAGTTACCAAAAATATTTTTTCGAGTTATCGAGTTTTTCCTATTATATGATGTGTTTAATAAGGTTCTTGAGGTTCAGTCAATTGACTGAATTATGTTTGTGTGTATAAGGGTAATTAATTTTAAACAACTTAATGTTTTAAGTAATTTATTTTCAGAAAAATTATCGAAACGGAGATACTAATGCAAATAAAAGAAATATGTAATAAACTGCATAGTTTATGATAGTTTGTAACTTTCTTCTGCATATATGTAGGGATGCGACGATCTATCACACATCAGTTTCTACTCCTGGTAGCCATGGATAATAAAAACAAATGACAATAAATATCTGTCTTGTCTCCGAAATGAAACAGTACAGTCTCAATGTCTAAATGTCGGCACAGTCTCCGAAAGTGAGGGTAGGGTTGACTGGTTTGTACATTTTCATGATTCTAGGAAACTTCAACTTGCAGAGCCTCAGGAAATTTTACTTACATATAGTCTCGTGAGTTGTGCAGAAAAAATTTTTACTTCGATTGTTGGTTCGAGTAAACGAATGCAATTAATCATATAAAAGTAATCGGAAAATGGGTTTCACTTCGATCGAGTTTTTCGACTTATCGAGTTTTGACTGTATCTATAAGTATGTTCTCTAAGTGTTTTATTTTTCTAAAGAATGTAGATAGTTGCATATTTTCGGGTTTTAATTGCATATTTTTCCCAATACATTTGCATACATCTATGCATTTTTTTTTTCAGTTTTTCTTGCATATAATTCACAGCTCTAGTGATTACTAACGAAAAATGGCTTGCACTTTTATATATTAGTATTTATATATCAAAAAACGCCTTACAGAATCATAAAATTAATAGAGTTAATTTAATTTTGGGCAGGTTCAGTCAGAAAATCCCTGAAATCCAATCCGACACGAGGTCAGTTCTGCTCTTCTCTTGTGCAAGCAATTATATAAGCCGGTCAAGACAGCGTAATTACGTCCTAGCTATCCCTGTGCTGGCGGCGTCGTCTGTTTAAAGGATCATCGGTTATGGGAACCACAAGACAAAGGTGTGAGGAACGGTTGTGGTTTATCGTCTGATTAAATCAACACTTCAGCGGAAAGGAGTAACATAAAAGTGTATACAAGGAAACGGTTTTTTTTTAGTACCTGCTTTTAACTAAACTATTACGGTTGCTTTATCTCAGAAGCAAAGATTGATTTATCCATATAATATTAGTATTTCTAATCATCCAACTGTCACGTGTATTTTAAATTACGTTAAAGCCAGGATGTCTTATATTCGTTCATAACCATTTTCAAGTCATGCATACATATTTAAGAACATTTAAATTATTTTTTTTCTTTTTTTATCGGTCTGTTTTTTATTGATGGGATCCCTCAAAACAATCCATCTAATTGTGGTGTACTATATATAATACATTTTGCCCTGAAAAGGGTTAATAAACAAAATGTAAATGTATGACTTCAAAGATAAAGCAGATTCACCAGAAACAGGTCTTCAATCAGTGATAACTATCGATCAAATATAATGCACGATTAGCATCTACAAAAAGAGAAGTAAATTAGCACATTGGCGCTATGTCGAAAGTGAAGTTAGGTAACTGCCGATAAAGAATATTTCAAATGAAGTAGCGAAAATTTTCCAATATACAACAGAACGAGTCATCTAAGAGGGAAGTCAGTGAAAGCGAAATTATTGAGGTCTGCGATCTAAGACAGATATGGAATATCAGATGGTGATTCTATAAGAGCACAGTCATGTCGGGAAATAGCTTCTTCACCCGCCAAATGTCATGTCCAACGCAAAGGATGTGTATTACTACATTATAAATCTTCATGCAAACAATATATTCTTCACAAGTAAAGATTTAATATAGTTAATGGCGTTTGTAAGTCCATTTCAAAGCTTAAGTCAAATAGCGGAGATATCCACTGTTGTATCTGATACCGCTTAGCAGAGGCTGAAGCTTTCTAATAAATTTATTTATTTATCAAAGATATATAATTACGGACCGTAGGTATTTAAAAAACTATAAATTAAAGTAAATAAACTATAAATAGGCTGTTAGACACGTTCAGATATGTTTAGCTCAATAGATACATTTCATTTTGCAATAATTCTGGTGAAAGCATTCATTTTTCATAATTATTATGTACAATAAGAGTAATATGAAAATAAATTTTAGTTTTCTTTTATTTTAGAACTGAAGTTGAATTTGCTGTAAAATATACTAATCAACATTATAATACCATGTCAAGAACGTGTTTTACTCTACTTAGAAATACGAAAGAGCATTTTTTACTATTGTGACATAAGGGTTAATTTTTCCTTTCATGTTTGTTAATTTAACACAATTTGATTGGGCGTACATATGGGAATATACTGAGTTACAAAAAAATGTAACTCACCTAGAAAATTGTGCCATGGTGCACCTAGAAAATATAGATTCGTTGGTAATGAATTTTGTATTATTATAACAAGTATTAAATTTATTTAAAAAAACAACAACATTAAGCAGCACAATTTGCAGCAATAAACAAATGAATCAATGGTTTTATTGAGAAAAGCCACTGTTTTTATAACTCTGAGTATGTGTTATTAAGGTGTTAATAAACTACCGGTAAACACAGAACATATTATAACAGAAAAATAAGACGTTAATATATGTTTTTCATTATTTTAAAAAATGTAATATATATATTTAAAAAAACCGTTGGCTTGCCATTGTTTGAAAAAAATTATTTTTGTTTCAATGCATCTGGTTCTTACCTTAGAGAAAATAATTACTCAAGGTCCTTGTTTAAATAAATTTTAAATCGTTAAAAAAAAAAAAAAAAAAATTCTTTTATAAAAACCATAAGGTCATGATGGAAAATGTTAAAATATAACATCAAAAAATTAGTTCTCGACGTTTAAGAGGTACCAACAGGTTGATCATAAGCCTCTTCGATGATTGTGGGGGAAAAAGAGAATGTCTTTATATTCTACTCTTCAGCAATACTTTCTGATGAATCATCATATTTCAGACGCATTCTTAAGAACTTAAATAACATCTATTAGAAAAAAAAAGAAAAAAAAAGAACAACATTGCAAATCCCACATAGAAAACTTTTTCTCTTCAATCAAGATTATTGATTTTGAAATAGTTTCAATAGATTAATAATTATTTAATGACCAAGTAAATGTATCTCGTTAGGGATAACTAATTTCGTTCATTGGGCTGTTACCGTCAACAAACTATTGCCACAGAGAATTGTTTACTCTTCGTTAAATATAATCAGGTCATTTTCCAATTTAACCACTCGGAGAATATCTAGGGCACTGTCAAACTGATTAACTACCAAGTTTTGTTTCGCACTAGGTCAAATTGGTAAACCATTAAAATCTGTCATTATGTCTTTATCGCCGCCATAGATTTTTTCTGCTAGAAAATTATCTTATTATTTGAAGGATTATATAACAATATAATCTAATAATCACTTTATAATTACCGTGACACAGCTGTTCCAGTCTTTACTCATTCCTAGAGTTTGTAATACTAATTCAATAATATCTTGCTTTCTTACCATCCAGAAAGGTCATTATATATACATTCCATGTGTCCTAAATCATACAAATAGATTTAGAAGTGGGGTCAAAATGAACGCGGGCGGGGTCAAAATAAAATTGCAATTTGCTGTCCCAGCACTTTGAATGGCTATGAAAAAAAAAAACATACAACAAATATTTCACTATTGTTAATTTTTTCTTGTCGAGTTCATTTGTTTAAATTAATGTAGGCCTTAAAACTTCAATTTCAAATGTTTGATAAAGAAAAGAACAAAATAAATTATTAAAAATTTTGACGTACGTTACTGTCCACAGTTCAAGTTTTCAACTTCTAACCTTCACAAAGAGTATAGGAATTTGTTTTCATTTTAGTCTCTTCGTTATTTCTTGTTAAATTATGTGTATATTAATTGAATATAGAACTTTCTTTTGAAAATATGAAATTTTGGGGGCTTGAGAAAAGATTTTCTTTGTGTCCGAGAATTTCCGAATTTATTCATTTGATGTACGTGACCGGGTGTAGAAGAGTGGGTTCTGGAGCTAGGAGAGTCGGGACAACGTCCTAACACCCTCCAGACTATGTATTGTAACCATACCCAACCAAGGGCTCAGGTCGCTGTATTAACCAAAATAAGACGACATTGATTCTCAAAACATTGTGAGTGCCTTAATTCGTTTTGACATACGTTACCATTGTTTTCTCACATTGAATTCACCACTTCCAATCTAACTTTTTACAGTTCGTAGTTTTCTACATTACAAATGTTTCAATCCCATTATATTTGAAAAAAAATTGTAGTTAAATAATCTTTTTCTAATTAAAATTTCTAATATTTGACATACGTTACCGTTATGGTAACGTTTGTTAAAATTTTTGTAAAATGCATTAATTTATGGTTCCATTTGTTAAATTTATGGTAAAAAAAAAAAAAAAAAAAAAAAAAAAAAAAAGAAGAATTATGAAATACATATACATGTACAATGGAAAAGACTGTGATCGCTAGAAATGAAAATTAGGTCCTAGCATTTTGTAATGTTGTTGATAAAACATATAACAAATACTTTTAATTTTGTTTTTTTAAGAGTTTTTCTTAAAATGCAATTTTTCTACATGTTTCTCTAAGTTACCATTAAGTGAGAATATATTTTTGACGTACGTTACCAACAATTAAAATTAAAAATAAATAAATAAATTAATCAGTTAATAATAATTTTTTGGTAAGGAAGGATTATTGAAAGGGTCTAGACATTCTTAACAGATGTTAATAACTTTGGGGGGGGGGGGGGGGCAATAATAAAATCCATAAACGTTTTAACAAAGTGAAAAAAAAAAAATTGGTAAAGTACGTTAAATTTTTTGGAAATTTTTTTTTCCAGTTCCGTCAGCTTCACACCCGAAATCGCAAAAAAAAAAAAAAAAAAAAAAAAAAAAAAAAAAAAAGCCCAAAATTCCGGTTATCTATATTAAAAAAACGCCAGACCACTGAACATAATTGTCATATTTTGCCAAAACATACACATTTAGCGTTCTAGCGTGGGTGTAACAGATTGTTTAATATAAATTACATACATAGTATCTATTAGTAAATTTAACCAACATTGAGATGGAAAAATAAATTTTGGATCGGACTAGTAGTTTTAGAGTTATAGCAAAAATGTGCCAAAAAAATGTGGAGTTTTATAAAAGTACGAAATGTTTACGCTCTGGGATGTGTATTTCAAGAGACACGATTAGAACTTCATATCATCATCATCATCACCGATTACGAAGTTGTATTTTTCATTTCGTAGGTCCTAATTTCCAGCTACAATTGATATTAAATACTTTCCACGAAAAAATCTTCGTTTTCGGGTTATAGGTAAAAAACCCGATCCAAAATTTCATTTTTCCATCTCAATGTTGGTTAAATTTACTAATAGATACTATGACTGTAATTTATATTAAACAATATTTTACACCCACGCTAGAACGCTAAATGTGTATGTTTTGGCAAAATATGATAATTATGTTCAGTGGTCTGGCGTTTTTTTAATATAGATAACCGTAATTTTGGGCTTTTTTTTGTATTTTTTGCGATTTTGGGTATGAAGCCAACTTGCGTGGTAGCAAACATCAGATTCGGATTCAGCACACCAAAAAACATAAAGATCCGATGAGAATAAAAGTTCGTCATTTTTTTCTTCGGCGAATCCTTGTTTCACTGGACTATTAGTTAAGCACTAAATAGAACGCAACGACTTCTACAACTGTATGACTCCAGTTCAATACAATGTTATTGCATGAATCCCTTCCGAGATATTTTCAAAACACTAAAAAAGAAAATTATCACTGTTTTTTTTTTTTTGTTGTTTTTTTTGCTTGAGACCCTAAACAGTTTCATTGCTCCTTCATATTCAAAGAAAAAAAAAAAAAAAAAAAAAAAAAAGAAAAGAAAAACCTAAAAGGTTTCTAAAAAGTACTAGAGTTTCAATTACGAAAACCTTGAAAATTTATACACTTTTTATAATTTAATCTAAAAGTCTTTTGAAAAAAATCATTTTTTTTATTAAAACTACTGAAGTAAATTCGATCATGAATGAGGAAATTTATTATAAAACAGAAAAACGAGAATCATAAATTTTTTATAGAAAGAAAAATCCATTATTTAAATTCTGTTTTAAAAAAATCACTAAAAAATGTGAAGTACCTTTCGATACTATATCGTAAAGGTTTACTATGTTAAAACATATCGTGGGGTTACAAGTGAAGCACTAAGTAAAAAGGAAGTTTTGAGTAAACGCCAATCAAAGATTTTTTGCTTTGTCTACTTTAGTTTTGTCATTATTTTATCAAATAAGTCAAAGATAAAATTGCCAGTGCTTTTATACTTAATTGATAAAATTATATCAGTACAAGGTAGACAAAGCAAAAATTCTTTGATCGGTGTTTACTCAAAACCAGGGCTTTTGACTCGTAACCCCCACGATATTATATACGTGTGAATTTTACTGTGAGCAAAGGAATGTTTTTTATTTCAACTTAGGATTTAAAGAATGATTTTTTAAACCACTGTCAAAAGAGGCAAGATAAAATATGAACGTTTTATTTATTTAATTTAATGAGACTCATTTACATGACGTTAATTAGACTTATTTTGGTGTAGGGAGTTAAGCTTTAGGGTCCGCTAAACCATCCATCTCGTATCAACTCCTTTTTTACACAAAATCCTTCGAAAAATTTTCACTGTTTCTGATATATCAGTACCACAAATAAACTTATTAAATGATCTTACTGTTTAATAACCCATACGTTACTGAATCGGAAATATCCAGATATTTATTCTTTAACTTTAACCTCCAAGCCCACTCAAATCACTATTCTCATCTTATCAGTTTCTTTCCTTTCTATTCCCGATAGCTTTCCGAGGAGTCCTGAACAGAAAATAGCCGAGTAACACCTAATATAGAATTTTTATTGTAGTGCTACAAATGGGTAGTTGCTATTCAAGAATTAGCTCATCAATAATTTACTTTTTGTATGGTTGTATACTTTTAAATATAAATAAATAAATAAATTGTTTAATAGTTTCCCAAATTCAGGTAATTGTGGAATTCAAAATTTTTAGATTTGTTCGCCTTCCTTCTGTAACAGATCTTAATTGCATTTGTTTAAGTCGTTTTTTCTAGGTCTTCGAAATTCTGAATTGATAACTCGGGTTCCACTGGAAATGAGTCTACACTTATTTGGATAGATATGAAAGAATATAACAAGGAAACGAAAAAGGCCATAAAAGTGTATCCAATTAATATTTTGCATATCTGGTACGTAAGTAACATAACTCAGCACACCGACTTACACATGCCTATCATCAAAGAAAACATACAGACCTACTACAAAAGATTTCATAACATAATTAAAGATTATCCCAACAAACTCATACATGAAATGTCCACAACAATAATGTCCACCAATATCCGTAGAAGCTTGAAAAGGAGCTGGATGAGAGATCTCCTAGAATAAAATGAAATTATTAACAAGAGAGATGAAGGTACCACAGGGCAATGCTTCTTATCATGCCTCGGTTTACAGCCATCCCATTCGCTGGTTGTCATTTTATGTATTTGATAGTTGCGAATTAAGACAAAAATAAATAAGACAAAAAAAAAAAAATTGTTCATATCTATTGGTTCATAAATTTTATTGGTAATCCAGTCAAGAGCCTACAACACTACTTTAAATAGCATATTAAATTGCACTCATTGCGTTATGTCCCAAGTCCTGAATAAATATTAATATGAAAAAGAACTGAAATCAATTTTATCTGAAATTTCAATAATTTAACGACTATAAAACATAAAAATGCCATTTATGGAAAAAGTATTTCGCCAGTTCTAGGATATTAACAGAATATTATGAATCGACTCATGAATTATTATCTTAGGCTTAAAATAAAATAAGCAAAGGAGATTATGTGGTCAGGTTAATATATCGTCGAAGCTAGCTAGTGCTTTCCTTTTAAGCCGACGAAATAATAACGATGAGACTGAAAAATAAAATGAGCAAAGACTTTAAAATTCATATTTAGAACGTAGTTCTTGTTTTAATTTTCTAATCTAAAACTATCTGCTAAATATATTATATATCGTTAAGAATTCCACGGCGATGGAAGGAGGCCGCTAACGGAAACGAAAAAAACCTTTATTTTCTTACATTAATCTTATCAGCCCCTTAATACTCGCAACAGAAAATTAATATTTTCCTTCGATCTACTTCTTAGACGCTTCGACCCGTCATCCGAGTATAGATAAACCAAATGCTGAAGTATTACTTTAAGAATTATTACTGGAAGACATCTGACAAAAAACTCAAAAAAACTCAATTTCTCCCTGACTGGGCAAAAAAACAATAGATTTGATTTTTGGATATGACAAGGTGTTATATATGTGCAATGTGAACCAATTTTTCAAACACATTCTACTGCTTTTCCCATTTTTCATTTTAGAACTAAAAGCATCCAATTACATCAATAAATAATTATATAAAATAAACAAATAATCATATTCGAAATAAAGAAATTTGAGAAAAAGTAGGAGTTTCAAACCTGACTTTTTTCATTTATACTCACTAAGCTCCTGAACGGTAGGTCCTAGCAACAAATGTTCAATAACAAAAAATATTTCCAACCAAATTTCTGATCCGGAAATTGTCGGGAAATTTTCGATCCAAGCAACAACAATAGAGCGTGTAAATATGTTTCACATTTTAAGGTGACTTTCTTCAAGGTGACAACATGACTTTCTTCATTCAAGCCAATATGCATAGCTCTTAAACGGTAGCTCCTAGCAACAAATTTTACAAAACGAAAGATAATCTCCATAAAATTTTCGTGGACAATCCAAGACTGCCAAGAAAACTGCCGTCAAATTTCTGATCCGAGCAACACCAACAGAGCTAGAGTGTGCCCAAAAAATCCCAACACATAAAAAAATGTAGGAAAACGAGACTTTTATAATTCAAACGAATATAGCTCTTAAACGGTAGGTCTCTGCGACAAAATCGTATATGACAACAAATATTTTCCATAATTTCTGATAATGGGAATTGTCACCAAATTTCCGATCCAAGTTACAACAGAGATAGAGCGTGTCAAAATGTTAAATTTTTGAATGTGAAAAAAACACGTCATATCAAAAACATACAGATCTTTACATTATCTTTGCCTTTCAGGTAAAAGACAGATCTATATTAACAATCGAAAGAAAATATATTTTTATAATTTAAAAAACAGCACCAGGTGGAATTTACTTATAATTTTTTGCTTAGCTAGATGTCTCATTTAAATAAATTAGTGATTGCTGAAATAGTGACGGATATCACAGTGATTTGATCCGTGAAAAATGTGTTGTTCCCATCTAAATATAATCATGGAAACAAATGTTTTTATAACATTTAAAGATTGAAGATTAAAGGTTGACATAACCTTTTATCCATTCGAAATAAAAATAAACATAAATGTTTTAAAAAAGTTTAGAACTTGAAATTTAATTTCTTACGAGATTAGGGACTGGGCATGGATCTTCCCTCATAATTGTGAAAAAAAATCTTCCAATATTACATTCAGAATCTTTTTATCAACAATTAGAAAAGTTGATCGATGTTAACTACAGTTTTACTAACTTCAAAACATAAATATGAATACTTATATTACAATGTGTGCCTTATCCAGATGTGTACAAATCCAGATGCTTCATGTTAACGTTACTGACAACCACCAGACAGACAATAGATCACTCCTCACAAGAACTTCAGGATCTTGATTTGGTGGTGGAGTACATTAGAATATATTGCAGAGTGCGTCGTGGCTGATGCATAATGCACTCTACTGCACCCCGATTATCAGTTGTTACTACTACTGATACGTGGCGTATTTACGGCCTGTCAAACATAAAAGGTGTATATTGTATTTACGAAAAGTTACAGTAATCTCGTTAACTTCACAACAAATATAAAATAATGCAATGAAAATTGTCTGATAAATGTTTTAAAACAGTTAACATCGCACTCAAATAAAAAGATATTTGTAGTAGTGAAAAAAGTTGTCATGAGATACTTAGTGTAATAAATAGGTAAAATCTTTATAGCGTCGCTTAAGTCCTGATACCTCATAACTTGAAAAATGTCGAAATCGAAATTCCTAAAATTTGTGATAGCCTTTATAATTTTTTTCCATAGGATGGCAGAATTCATTTCATTATAGACATTTTTAAGGACAGGATTCAAGTTTTTTTTTCCTTAGCTTTGAATTCATTAAGAATAATCAACAATTTTATTCAGCTAAATCTTTATCTTTAATTTTTTATGCATAATAATAAGAGAATTAAAAACTTGCAACAAACTGTAAATATTTTATGATATAATCAAATCACTTAATCCGTTCTTTATTAAATGATAATACTGATATAATTTTTTTTTATTAATTTACTTTCAAGATATCTTATTAGACTCTGTGAAAATCATAGCTATGCATATGATATGCAAGCCATCCCAAGAAAAAAATGTAGGAATTCGATGTAAGAGAGGCATAATGATTAGGTGACAGGTTAACCCTGATGAGTATGATGAACTGATGATGATGATGGTGAAATGAATAAATGATGATATGTCGCAGCGGATATGATGATACGGGAAGGAATCTTATAAAAAAAAAAAAAAAAAAAAAAAAAAAAAAAAAAAAAAAAAAAAAAAAAAAAAAAAAAGGAAGAACTCAAGAAGATAGTGTGTGGGAAGTGTCCATATAAAAACATTCCAATGATGTGTAAAACATCCTGGACTCAAGGAAAAGAAAATCAAATTATTGCCAAGTTTGTTCATATCTCAATGTTTTAGCAAATACATCTAAAACATTTTATATTACGGTAACAGTAATTTACCAATACTAATCCGCAATACCGAATTAAATTAATATCTTCCTAATAAGGAAATGACTGTAAAAGATGAACTTTAGAAGCTCATTGGCCAATGCTACTTGGATATTATATCATAATTATAGCGGAAGGCCTTGAGGAGATAAAGTAGCGGACACCGCCTCCTGAATAGCAACCCAGCTGGCTAATTAGATCGCTTCGTTTCACAGATCGCGGCAGCATCAATATATTGAGCATACTCCAGTCCCCTGGTTCTCCTCATTAATATTCATATCTCGATCCTATTAACTCTCGATACCCAACAGTAAATGATCGTTTCTTCATTATAGTACTACTTGATTGGATGTTTTAAGATTACTTGGTGAATAAATAGTAATTATTTACAAGGTGGCACGGTAATTAATAAAAGAGATGATATAGTATATTTAAGAAAGCACTTTTTATTATTTGAATGCATTTAAATTAAAATACAATAATAAGCAATAAGAATTAATCTCTCGTTTTTTAATCTATGAGAGAGACATTTGCAGATATCTGTGTTAAATAATTAATAAAATTAAAATTACTTTTTAATTATTTTGGCAAACGTTTCTACCAAATTTTAAATACTGACTCCTGGGCTACAACAAATGTATGAAACAAAGTATAATAATAATAATAATAATAATAATAAATAAAAATCGAGCTATATAAAACAATAGTCCGCCCAGTACTAATTTATGGCTCGGAGGCATGTGCTATTAAGAAGGCGGATGAAAAACGGCTCCTGGTGTTCGAAAGGACGATACTGAGGAGGATATATGGACCCATCAAAGTAGGCAAGACATGGAGGAAAGGAAAAAATGTGGAATTGTACGAACTCTTTGAAGAGAACGAGATCTCCAAAATCATAAAAATGGGAAGACTTCGATGGGTTGGCCATCTGGCCAGAATGGATTATGGTGAGATTCCGAAGAAGGTGGCCACAGAAGAGATTTTTGGAACAAGGAGAGTGGAACGACTGAACGGTCATGAAGATGGATGGATGGTGTGAATGAGGACGCTAGGACTCTTCTCGGCGTGCGGAACTGGAGGACTGATGCACAGGATAGAGCCAACTGGCGGAGGCTACTTGAGGCGGCCCGGACTCGGTGACGAGTTGTTAAGTTTTTTAATGTTTATAAAAATCTGAAAATGACCCGTACAAGGTTATGGGAACATTGTACTGATAATAGCCAAGACAAGTTATGCTCATGTGAGTAAATATTCTTTAAAAAATGTTTTTAATAATTTAAAAATGACTATTAATTAATGAACAACTAGAGCTATGAAATAATCTAAATAGTAATACAATCTGGTCTAACAAAAAAGTAAAATTATATATTTAAAAACACAATCACTCGATGCACTCATTCAAAAAGTTTGTATTTCTTATTAGTTTAAAAAAATCGTCATGAAATGATAGCTGAAGATGGATTAAAACAACTATTTATCCAAGTATTATTTATAGCGCTGGTCCAGACTCTACAAATTATGATCCCACACTGCGCAGCGGTAAACGAGTATAAAATGATTATGATGATGATTATTTATAGCCACACTTCTCATAGGTTTTTATTGATAAACAGTTACAGCATACAATATGGCAATAACCTCTATATAGAAAAAAATGATTTTTGTTATTTCTGGTTTTCTTTAAGTAGCAGTAGCTATCTTCGGAGTACAGATATAACTATCTTAACCAGTAACGGTCACTTCAGAAACTTAAGGTCAAACATGACTAGTACTAGGAAAGGATGTAGTATTTAAGTTTTAAAATGGGATAATCAAATGAAGAAGATTTTATTTTTTATTTTTAGCAGAAAGAACGTTTGTAACACAAAAAAAAAAAAAAAATAAGAGCGGCCAAAACGCATATCTCGTATTTTATAAACCGGTTATGGTCAGTTCAAAATACTTGTTAATTAAAATCAGATAGTCCAACATAATGGAGCTTATATGGCAGCCTGAATTCTAATGAAAAGCTACATGACTCAAAAACTAAAAATTAATGAAGCAATTCCACAATAATTCCTTAAGAATCGCTACTCTTAAGAACGATCTTGCTAAAAAAAAAAAGTGGACACTATTTCGGAAAAATATATTTAACGGCTACTGGAAAGGGATATGAGAGAGGCTTTCATTAGTAAATGAATCTTAAACCCTTTTAAAAAATATTTCTCCTGGAAATATCACAAATAAATGGAGTAGTCCCTTATTATTGTTAAAAATTGTATTACCTTGCCCATAACTGGTGAGGTGACCATAACTAGTGATTTACCTGCAATAGAAAATACAAAAAGAGATCATATATTGGGGAAATATACTACAAAAGAATAATTTCTAAATTATGAGAAATTTATAAGTAATATATAAAATAAACAAAGTAATAGGAACTATTACTGGAGGTTAGAAGGGGATGGTATAAGACAGAACTGGCCAGATGAGGCTACAAGCCTTTGGAGTTCGGTGGGGGCAACCCACAATGGTACGCCTGCATCAAAGCACACCCTCACACTAGGTCGGGGGTTTATCGATAAGCCAGCAACATAACTTGAAAAAAAAAATATATGGTGTATAATCCAAAAGAAAATACTCGGGTTTAAAATTATATGAATGCCTAAAGTAGCTGAAACAAATTGTATTAATTTCTTTAGAGGATTTGAAAAATATAAAATAATGACTCATCGACAAGGAAACCTTATGCCATTTTCAGGCTTTAGTGAGTTGAAAAAAATTATGATTATGAAGTATGGATAGCGAATAAAAAGGGCATCTGTAGATTTAAAAGGTAAAACAAAAAGGTAAAAGTGATACATCCACTTTACAAAATAATCCACTTACAAGCCTACTCTTATCTCCCGATAGATAGGCGAAGAAGAAGACCATAGCCAAAAAAAGATGTGTGGATGTAAAGTCGCGGGATGTGATGGAAGTCATGGCTACCATGAGCTTCAAAAAGGAGACTGAAAAGATTGCAAGAATGGAACCATGGAAGTGCACTTTCGGGAACCATAAATTAATGGAGAAAAATAAATGAAGCATAGTGACTCTTCTCCATAACCAATTCTATAATCTAAATAAAAATAAAATTTTCGTAAATTAAGTAGAAAAAGAAATTACGTAAAACTACGTAGTTAGTCTAGGTCAACACAAAATTTGATCAGTTGGAAGCAATTAGTTTGGTATGGTTTATATAACGGTTAAACACATACATTTATTTTTCGATGTATAAGCCTTCATCATCAATTAGTTTAAGCGTTTGATATATGATTTATGATTTTTTTGGGAAATCAACCACAAGAAAATAATATAAATATTCCAGTGAAGTGTTGGAAAATAATGTTTACCAATGTGACAAATTTGGACATCTAAATCGTTAATTATTCGCGTTCCTTGTCATTTACTTAAATTAAAACATGTTATAAACAAAACAGTGGAGTTCTGACACAATAATATTTATTTTTAGCAAAGAAAAATTCTGTGAAAAACCTCCCCCTGAGGCTGATAACAGACAGTAAGATGGTTAATAAAACAATATAAAAATCTATCTAGTGAATAAGGCTGACTTACCAAAGAAGGCTGGAAGGTAGGCATACCATTCAAGGTTTTTCTAACCAAACTATACTTATATTTCACTAAATCCTGACTGCATCTATAACAAACTTCTCTACAATAGATTAGACAGTTTTTAATGTATAGTACATACCATTATACATACATACCAATTCTTCACAGTGCTTTTCATACATAATAAGAATTTTCAAAAATTTCAATTTAACCAAACCACGATAGAACGTACTAATACTAAGCATGTATATCCGCTAGTTATCAAAGGAATAATCCGTTATCTATTTCAATATAATTGTTTCAAAAAAAATTAACGAATAATGGATGACTATATTTAATTGAACCTATCGCATGAAATACATTCAACACGAATCCCACTCATTAATTTATTACGCTTTGGAGGCTCAATAATTCTACTGTTAATTGACTGCCTGTGTACGCCACTTGCTCTTGTTTGTCATTAAGAAAAAAAGAATATAATAAATTGGATAGGAGCGGATATATAATATATTTCTGATATATTCGCTCTGAAGAGCTCAGGTTCAGGAGAGCGGTAAATTATTTCAGAGATAATACCCTGCCTAAAATATGTATAGCCAACTCCTACTGATTGGTATATATTTCTCCTTAAGTCTTGTTTTTGTTTCCTCTCCTCACATGAACTTGCTTTCGTTTTCGAAATTATTAGTTAGCAAATAAATCGAATCGGATATTTTAATATGATTCATTTAAATTAAAACTTGATTGATTTGATTACGGGATTATAATGAAAGGAAATAAGTTGATAAGAAAGTAAGAAAATTAGGTTCTAATGATTTATTTAAAATAAATATTCATCCTATATCTTTTCAGCTCAAGTAAAAATAGACTACTGTTGATTACAGAGAAGACATGCCAGAATCAACTTCTAAATTCATGAGCTGAAGATAATAATTCTTGAATCAAATATAAATATTTTTGAAATAGTTTCATTTTCTTTATTAAATACTTACTTAATTAAATGGGTTTGTTTTCTGATTATCTCACATATATTACATACAAATAAACAACTGTAAATTTAAAAAAGAATGAATTGTAAAAACGAAACATTGCGGAATGTAATAATGAAATCACCACTTTTTCAAGGAAACTTATTTTGTGGATTTTTTTTTTTTTTTTTTGGATTCTCAAAATGTTTACGATTAAACCAATAAATGAAAAATAAAAAATAAAATAATAGAGTATTCAAATTATTTTTTAGATCTTTCATTATCTTATTTATAATCACCTAAATTATAAAGAGATGAAGATTGTAGGGGTAGGCAGTCATAGAAACACAGCAAATCAAAATAATATTTTAATTTATAATGCCTTTTGATTTGCTGTGTATCTATGACGGCCTACCCCTAAATACTTCATAGTCAACTAATACCTTATAAGTACTTAAATTATAATTTATAATAAATATGTAGCCATATTTATATGAGTTAAGATCAAGGATGGATCACCCGCATATGCATATGATAAGCCATATAATAAAATAATTATAAGTTGCCGCTATTAAATATATTAGGTTAAGGCGTATGTAGATATTGAGTGTTGTAACGAGTTAGGGTGTAACTAAAGAGCAATACCAATGTGTACTTTCCCGGCGAGCTATTGTCTTATCACTAGAATCATTATTTCTATGGTTTAATATATGTATTTTGTAATTTCGTTAAATCAGTTTAAAAAAAAAATAAAAGAGTTTAACACCCTACCATACGAAATTATAGACTTTAACTTATTCTTCCGAACCAACTTGTTAATTTGATCAACATAACACGCTTTTTCCGTATCACTCATTTAAAAAGATATACTAATGTTAATGTCAAAAAAGTTTTTTGAATAGAACCAAAACTTAGATGGCTGAATAAGCAAGGAACCTAATCGAAAAGGCTTTGGTAACCATAAGATCAACCCTCCTGATCAGGACACAATTATGCCAGAGAAATTTTCTCTTTAAGTGTCAAATGCTGTTGGTAGGAGAGACATGGAATTATTCGCCTTTCGCTTAAGGACTTATTAGCATGTTCTCCCGCTATCCCAGACTGGAACTAGGGACGTTGGCCATTCCAAACCGAGAGTTACTGTGCCTTAATTAGGAATCTTCCATGTTCTCTTAATGCTATAGCTTGTTAACTCCCTGATGTACCAATTCTGTTTAATGCAGAAGTTTTAAAGTATAATAGACATATTGCTCTTGAATAAGAGAGATAGTAATATTTGATCGATTATGATTAAAAAAAAACAAAAAAAAAAAAAACAAGTTTCATTTTTGTAGACATTATTGTCCTATTATATAACGTAATACATATTTTAGAAGTCGTTTCCAATTTACAGATGACATTAATATTTCAGCAGCACATCATTCTTAAGTTAAGTCTTTAAGAGCCTGCTTTGAACTTAAAAATAAGGTTCAGATTCATTTGAAACATAAAATTTAACAATTTAGTTATATTTTTTTTAAACAATCTGTAAAACTCAATATAATAAATTTAATTTATTAAATAGAAATGAACTGATAAGAAAACTCAATTCTTATTGAGCTTTTACCTCTTAAAAATTAGGAAATGAGTTTTCAAAACAAATTAAATAATCCTGAGTGAAGAATTGCTATCGATTAGAATATATATATTATTTTAAGTTTGGCTATAGAAAACTTATAACAATTTGTGCGGTCTCAATATGACGTAATATCAAATTGAAATTTTTACACAATTTTATAATCATGATTTCGCCACTGTATCAGGGATTCTCAGATTCTTAAACTTTATTTTTCACATCAACCTAATATATATATATATATATATATATATATATATATATATATATATATATATATATATATATATATATATCTACAACTCAATTATAACGAGTATAGTTATAATTTAGAAGTAAATTCACCAGTAACATTGGCATAATCATGAGAACTATTTAGTCTCGAAAAGTTGCCAAAATAAGTTGTTATTTTATTGACTGAACCTTAAGAACCTTATTAAACATCTAATACATGTTTAATAATCTTCTTGATGTTCAGAGAATAAATAAATGTTAAAAAAATGGTATAACTATATATGCATGTGTGTGTGTGTGTGTGTGTGTGTGTTTTTACTGAACCTCAAGAACCGTATTTAACATCTAATTTTAACAATCAAGAAAATATAACCATATACATATATGATTATTAAAATATATCAAAAAGAAGAGCACTTCACCATATTATAGAAGCGCCTGTGGATTATTAAACACATTGTTAAATCGAAATTAATCGAACTAACGGATAACGAACTAGAAAACAAATTTATGCCTGACCTGTTTACATACTCGACCCATTTTCAAAAAATCGTTGGTTTTGTTTGTACAATTTTGAAGAGAAGAACTCCAAATGTTGCTGATTGGTGTGTTTTTTTGCGTCGTAAAATTATCTTCTTCTTTCTCTCCCTCTTCTGTCATTTCTAATTAGAGAGGCATCAACCCAACAAAGAAGTTTTCGCAACTGTTTGCCGACGAAGCCAAATACCAGCATGGTTCCATTCACACCAATAACATCAAGACCAGACACTGTTATGATAAATACATTATAACCTGATCCAAACTTGAATCGAGATACCACCACCCTATAAACTAATTAATAAGCAATATTATCTCCATGTTTTTTTATAATAAACATCAAAGAGGCACATCGGTTTCCTTCTTCAGTGCTTTAATGGATTTCCGAAAAGAATTAATCAAGAGCACAGGCCTGAGGACTACACACATATTGAAAGCATTTATAAAATATATATATATATATATATATATATATATATATATATATATATATATATATATATATATATATACATATCGCATTCTATAAAAGATAAAAGTAGACCGTTAAAACTGGTGATACAATCGTGACAGTTACATTAGCGGCAGCTATTTAGCTATGCCAGTCATTTCTGTTATAGAAAATAAAAGTAATGTAAAAACGTTTAGCAATCCTTTTATAACCATGACTAAGATCCGTGAAACGGTTCTGCATAAAAAGACTAAATATCAATTCCTCAGGTGCTCCTGGAGTTATGTCATTGTGTAATATGCTTTTAACATGGTACTCGATATGTGTAATATACTTTAGAGGGATACATTATAGATTTCATACAGTGATGGTCCTAACATACATAATTTATTCGAGTTCAATTACATTTTCTTTCTATTCATCAATCTTCCTCTCTAACTATGTCAATATTTCCAATGTAGATTAAAAGAATAATGATTGAAAACAAATATGGGGCGATGGTGGGTCAGGAACAGAAAACAACGTACTAAATAAAATAAAGAAATTCTTGGGTTTTGTGCTGTTTCCAAAATCAAAATTCAAGTATTTTATGAAAAAAATAGAGAAATATACTAACCTGCAAAGAAAGAACGCCATATCAACCAAAATGGTCAAAATGGAGATTTTTATTTTAATCGATTCCAATACATTATGAAATTGATTTAAAATATTATTTCAAATAAAGTCCTTAATTTTCCTTAAGATTCATCAAAACATACAGCAATTTAAAAGTTTCCTCAGCTGTAATTTTCAGATATAACAACAAATTAAAAAGTAGTTTATTTTGTTGTTATAATGAAAAAATAAATTTTAAAGATTTTCATTGGTATACTCATATGTAAATCCTAAACAATGAAAAAAATCGATTCTACTTAATAAGATTTGACTGAAATCATATTAAAAACTTTGGGGCCATTTTTCTCTTTAGGAAAATTTTGGTTGATACATTCTTAGCTATCATGGCAGTATTCAGGTTAATCCTTTACTGAAATATATTGTAAACAAAAATCTCATTGAGCTATTCATTCGTAATTGACCATTCAGCCATTGATATTTCATTAAATATGACCGTGAAATGAAATATTTTAAAGATTAAATGAGATTTTTTTAAAAACAGAAATTCAATTGATACAAGTAAGTAAAATGAGGAGAAAAATAGTCTACCAAAATTTGGTTACGGAACTTTGTGAACAAGGACACCAACAAACATAATCTTCTGTTAATGGCTACAGCTTTCTTCTTGATCAAAAGTCATCTAAAGCCTTATAATCATAGAGAAAAAAATTAAGCCCAGTCAACTATAGGCACGCGCTCATGATGAGTGAATGGTAGGCGCCAATGAAAGAGAAAATAGTGCCGTATTTTAAGTATAGTGGAAATACTAATACAGAACACCACAACCCAAGGTTTCACCAAGACAATCATTAGTGAGTAAAGTCCATGGTCCAAGGCCGCTCCGATTCGCCCCCCCCCCTCCCTTGTCAGCGCCCCTGGGAAAAGATCATTCTTATCAACTGGATAAAATACGATAAATCGCCAAAGAAAAATTAATGTATGTTATCACGGGCACCACCAATAGCTCGGGCTTCGGGGATTTCGTTCCATTCTTATCAACTGGATCCCTCATCAAAGGGAAAAAAAAAAAAAAAAAAACTATAATTGTTTGTTAAATATTTCAATGATTTGAGAAGAAAATATAAAGCAATGCTCAACATTTATTCATAGCATCATTAGGAATATGAGAGGTAAACATATTACATAACTAACTATAATTAAAGTAAACATAAAACTATAATCTTCTACAGAATAAACATAAATAATTTTCTAATTATTTATATATTTACAAATAAGGACTTGAGAGAGGATTGACCATTTTCATGGAACTGAATCGATAGGAGATGGTTAAAGAGTCGCTGTTTGAATGTGGGAATGTTATTTGAATAAATGGTAGATGGAGGAATGAAATTCAATAGTAACGAGGATTGGGTAAGGAATGATTGTCGAATGTAGGTTTCAAATGAAGTAGAATCAAATGTAAACAGAAATATTTTTTAATTATACAAATATAATTAACAAAACCACCTTCTTTATACCAGAACACCTCATATCTTGTTATTTATACGATTCATTTTATTTATACAACTATTTTTTTAATGATAGAATTTTATCAAGATTTACATATTAGATAATATATGTTGGAAGCGTTGGGCACAGGAATGACAGTACGCCGTTTATCTTAATTGGATATCGCAATGTGGTTTCCCAAGATGTAAAATAGACTTCCGGAGGTCCAACTCACGGAAGGTTTGCTTCGGAAAAAATATATAGGCCCAAGTCGGAGTGCAAACTGTTAATACAAACCGTTTTGTCAATGTCTTTGGACCCAAACTTTATCACTGTGCTCGAAGCTATAGTTCAGGGGTCTCCTAACTTTTCAGCCTTCGGGCCATACTGATTACTTCAAAGGGCCAACACCCTTTTAATTTTTCTGCCAGTATTTATAATTTCTAGGCTAGTCACCGATTACGCACCCTGAGGAAGCATAGGCTTGCTGAATTCTCTAGTTTAATCACTATTGTGTAGTACTGTATTTTTAAGGCCACGACACTTGACGACATCCGGTGGTAAAACGCAGGAATATGTATACGTACCCTCTCTATCCATCGCTAACAGATAGCTTTCAAATCGCATTGAATCTCGTTGGTTCGAGAAAGTTTAGATGTATTCCACTCACTTATAGATGACAGTAATTCAGCTCGACCGTACACATCTGAACAAAATAAGGGCGAACCCGTGTCATTCGGGGCGAAAGCTCAAATGTATACGCACATAAGGGTTTGTCGCGTAGCGTAGGATTGATGACAATGGCGGGCCGTACTTTGGAGACCCCTGCTATAGGTTAACAGAAACGTGAGGCACGTAATCCACTTCAGGATGTTTCAGGAACTCGTGCATACGATACAACATTCTTATGAAGACCATTTTTGCAGCTAAAGGCTCGATGGGAGGTAATACTAACCGAAGTAAAATGAAAACGCATGCAAGTGTGCATATGACTGGTTAAATATGGCTTTCAAAAATTTATTCTATTTACATACTTGATATGTATCTAATGACTAAACCTGAAACGAATGTTAGCTTATCTAAGAATCGAACAGGGGGAATGAACCCCTAAGAACGAACAGCAGATGTGACGATTTGGATGATAATTGGTACCACGACTGGCCCACGCCGACAAATTTATAACCTCAGTCCATCCTATTAGCTCGCCTACTCTGGTCGTGCTTATTAGGAGACGGTTTTCGTAGCTCTTGCCTATATCATTGGAATCAATTACCTACAAATAAGTAATTAAATTCCCTTATTATATATTTTTTTCTAACCTCCTTTTCACTTTGATAGATTTAATATACAAATACAAAATATAAGTCCACCCCTTTCTCTTCACATAATTCATTTTAAGGAAGTTCTGTATAAAGGGACAATTTGAAATACGAATTACATACAAATCCTTATCAAGTGATGGGGCTCACTAGGTCTTTCGGCTTTTTAGTTTTGATTGATGACTAATATTATGAGTAACGCTGGCAAACCAATTTGGTGCGATATAAACTTGGCAGCCGTGAAGAAGTGGGTGAATAAGTCAAAATTGTGCACTTTTTAGTAGGTCATTTTTATCGTTTTCCTGAATACTGTACAGTGGCGTAGCGAGGGAGGGGCAAAGGGGGGCATCATGCCCCGGGCGCTACTCACAAAGGTGCGCCAAATGGTCCGCAAAACAAAAAATTGCTGGATAATTTTTATTTTTAAGCCTAAATTTAAAGCCTAGCTTGAGCCTATGGCTTTATTTATTTTGCTTTAATGATTTATTAATTTGCGAGTATATTTTATATATAATATTATATGGTTTTCGAATGGGGGGGGGGGCGCTAAAAAGGTATTGTGCCCCGAGCGCGAGTTAAGCTCGCTGCGCCACTGACACTGTAATTACTCTAAAAATACCATTTGCGTCAAAAAATATTTTAAGGCCTTATGCGAAAAACAAATCCTGCTTTGACAGTTAATGGCTAACGCATTTTTACGGTAATTTCAGTTATTCATTTCTTCAAGACAACTACTGAATCATGTAAGTACAGTTCAAGCACCGCCTACTAATTTTGATCCATCAGAACTTATTTCTGCCCTAAATAATCTTAACAACCTTGTCCGACCTCTTATCAGCCTCATTACTAAATTAAACCAAATAACACAGACAGTATGCCCCCAATATGGCCCCTAATTCTCTGACTGTGGGCTCCTTATCAATCCTACTATGGAATGTTAACGGACTTATACAACGAAAGACTGAATTAGAAATACACCTCCATCACAAACGCACAGACATAGCCTTACTGACGGAAACAACACCTGACACCTCGAAATAAACTTAGCATCTCTGGTTATACTTTATACAGAACAGACCATCCTGACAACACTGCACACGGCGGTACTGCCATTGCAATCAAATCGACACTGAAACATTTTTCCATTCATCTTGACTCTACTCCTCAGATACAAATCACAGGAATACACTTACAGACCAAACACAAGAACGTGACGATAGCTGCAATTTATTGCCCCCCAAAGTACATAATTACAGAGCAAATGTTTACAAAAAATCTTTGAAGCTCTTGGTAGTTCGTTTTTAGCTGGAGGGGACTATAATGCAAAACATCAGTACTGGGGTTCGCGACTGTGCACTCCAAGAGGTAGGAACCTTAGATCTGTTATTCATCGACTGTCATTAGACGTGCTTGGTCCAAACCAACCAACTTACTTACCAAATTCTAGACACAAGAAGCCTGACATATTAGACATATTTGTGACGAAAGGATTAAGGACCGTACCCTGTTCAGTGAAAACCGAAGCGGATCTTGGCTCTGATCATTCCCCTGTAAACCTGATAATGGGCGTCGAAACATTTCTTAAGGAAAAGAGGCCTTCATTAACAGGTGGTATTATGGATTGGGACCAATTTAGAGAGCAACTAAATTCTAAACTGTCCATCCCAACTGCTCTCAAAACAGAAAAAGAATTGGAAGAGGCAGTTGAACTCTTTACAACATCAGTACAAGAAGCTGCATGGTCTTCGCAAACACCAAGGTATAAAGAAACTATCCATTTACCTAACTACCCTCAACATATTAGGGATCTTATTAGAGCCAAGAGACAAGCGCGCAAAAAGACCGATTCCCTTCTGACAGACAGACGTATAATAAACTCAATAATGACCTTAAACACCAAATACGAAAATTTAAACAAAATAACTATGACAATTATTTTTCAAACTTGACAACCGATGATAACAGTCTATGGAATCATACCAAACGCCTCTTGAAGCACCGTGAACCATCGGTCCCACTGAGAAAATGTGATGGTTCCTGGGCTGTCTCGGACAGAGAAAAGTCAGAAATTTTTGCCGATTATCTTTCAACTGTATTTAGACCACATGATGACTTAACTGACGCACGCCATGAGGAACATTTAGAGACAATCTTAGACTCACCCCTACCAATGTCACTTCCTCCCAAACCTTTCACTCCTACTGAAGTGCAAAACCATATCAAGCAATTACCAAAAAATAAAGCTCCTGGTTATGATCTCATCACAGCTGAGATACTCCAAAAACTACCCAGAAAATCATTAGTTTTTCTTACAACCCTTTATAACGCTATTCTCAGAACAACAAAATTTCCCTTACAATGGAAACATTCCTTGATATTAATGATTAATAAGCCGAACAAAGACAAATACACACCTTCTTCCTACAGACCTATTAGTCTTTTTACCGCTCTGTTCTAAAATACTTGAAAAATTACTACTGGACTATTACTAAATTAAATTATTACTAAATTACTGACTGAATTAAATACAATACCTGATCACCAATTCGGATTCCGCTCATATCATTCAACAACACAACAGTTACATAGAGTCACAGATTACATATCCGCTGCTTTAGAACAAATCTTTACGTTTCTGGGGCGTTTTTGGACGTTTCCCAGGCTTTTGATAGAGTATGGCATCAGGGGTTACTAGTAAAATTGAAACCGTTACTACCACACACTTACTACCTTATCTTAAAATCTTTTCTTTCAGACCGCTTTTTCTCTGTTCGCCAGGGCTCAGATATCTCCTCCATCAAACCTATTTTAGCAGGAGTCCCTCAAGGCTCAATTTTAGCACCTTTTCTATACTTAATACATACCTATGACATACCGAAAAACAATAACGTATTAACTGCTACTTATGCAGATGACACTGCAATCACGACTAGAGACGCGGACCCTACACAAGCCACCTTAACACTTCAACACAACCTCAACGAGATTCAAACTTGGTGTAAGAAATGGAAAATAAAACTTAATTATGACAAATCCCTTCATATTACATTTACACTGCGACGCAAGACCTGCCCACCTGTTTACATTGACAACCAACCTTTACACCAAACTGAAAAAAGTGACATACTTAGGACTTACGCATGATAGAAGACTGACATGGGGCCCACACGTCAAGACAAAAAAACAGACGTTACAGTTAAGACTGCGACTTCTATACTCAGTACTTCACAGACGCTCAAAACTACCTTTAAAGCAGAAACTTAACATTTACAGTTACTTGATTAAACCCATCTGGACGTGTGCATCGCAAATTTATGGACCGGCCAAAAGAACACATATTCAGAAAATAAAGACATTTCAATCTAAATTCCTAAGACTGATAACAGACTCCCCTCCTTATGTGTCAAACTGTCAAAAAGTATGGCTGTGGCACGTCCTGCTCTGCCCTCTATGTTATGCTTGGGTTAAATACAGAGTTGTAGTTGAACCTTCAATGTGTGTGTTTCGGTAGTGAGCCGGTTGTTTCTTTTTTTCCCTGAGTCAGAAAAACTGACAGGTTATGGGCCCAGATCATTGCCCAGTTAATTATTAGTGTTGATGTTATTGTTAATTATGTTTATTAGTGTAGAGTGAATAGTGTCAAGATTAAATTTGGGAATTTAAAGTATTAGAGTCACCAGTAGAAAATGGCCGCCAACAATTCAACTGTTTACCCGCAACTAAATGATTCAAATTTCAAAACTTGGAAGTTTCGTCTTATCTCATTGCTGGATGAGAAGGAAGTTAGAGAAACCATTGAAGATGGATGGGCATCGGAGACCAATGAGGCCAAGAGGAAAGACAAGAAGGCGATGAATATTATCATCAATTGTGTTACCGACCGCCATATTGATTACATTAGCTGCGCGAAATCGGCCAAGGAAATGATGAAATCGCTTAGTAATGTTTTTGAGAGGAAGAGTACCATCTCGAAACTTCTTGCCAGGAAGAAATTACTTACCTTGAAATGTACGACAAGTTTACAGGAGCATTTCAATAAATTTGACGTCATAGTCAGAGACATTGAATCCATGGGATCCAAGATTGAGGAAGATGATCGCGTCTGTCATCTTTTGTTGTCTCTCTCATAAATTTGAACAAATTGTTACCGTGCTAGAAGCGATGGATAACGATCTTACTTTAGATTTTGTAAAGTCAAGACTTTTAGACGCTGAACTCAAGATGGATATGCAAGATGGCGTTCCAGATGAAGCGTCATTCAGCATGAGGCCAAACTATGGAAAATTTTCTAGAAAATGTTTTGAATGTGGAGACCCTGGTCATCTAATAGCTAAGTGCCCAAAACTGAAATTTAAAAATATTGTCAATTATGATAAAGCAAATATTGATAGATTTGGTAGAAGAGAAAAGAACAGACCTGCACAACAGCGACCAAAGGACAATCACAAAAAGCTCTCAAGGGGTATACATGTGATAAGGAAGATATAACATTTGTTGCTGTGAATAACAGTAAATGCGCTATGTCTTCAGGCCAAAATATGAAAAATAGAGAAATTAAATTTATTTTGGACTCCGGCTGTACAGACCATTTGGTGCGTATTGACATGAAACAGTTCATGTCTGATGTTATAGAACTGAAAAACCCTATCAGGATTAATGTGGCTAATGGGGATGTACTTATTGCAAAGGAGGCAGGTATTCTCCGTTTGCTCAACAATGGAGTAAAAATTAAACTTGAGGCATTCATTGTTCCTGAATTAACTATGAATTTATTATCGGTGAAGAAGATTGTGGATTCAGGGAAAGAAGTTATCTTCAAAAAGGATAAGGCCTTGATTGTCTACAATGAAAATGTGATTGAAGGACAGCTCAGTGGAAAGTTATATGTAATGAACTTGTATATCAACGAAGAATGTCATATCACATATTCCAATCCAGACCTGTGGCACAAAAGATTAGGCCATTTAAACCGTAAAAGTTTACAGCAAATGGGTTTGCCTTTTTCGAATGATGTCTGTGATGCATGCAGACGAGGTAAGGCTGTTAGGCAACCATTTAGGCCTTGTGTGGAACGCAAATCAAGAAGAATTGGAGAATTCATCCACACTGATATAAGTGGGCCAGTTTCTCCAGCTACACTTGATGGAGAAAAATACTTTCAAGTTATTGTCGACGATTTTTCTCATTTTTGTGTAGTATATTTACTATCAACTAAGGATGAAGCAGCTTATAATTTAATGAATTTCATTAAAGAATTGGAAAACAAATTTGGACAAGTCAACCGAGTAAGGTGTGACAATGGAGGTGAATTTAATAGCAGTCACCTTAGGAGATTTTGCCAAGAAAAAAGGCATACGGATCGAATACACTGCGCCATATTCTCCTCAAATGAATGGTCTCAGTGAAAGGATGAATGGGACCTTAATAAATAAAGTCAGAACTATGTTCATAGACACAGGATTGCCGAAGTTTCTGTGGGGTGAAGCTGTGAGAACAGCTGCCTACCAACTTAATAGATCCCCAACTACAGCGTTGAAGGGGAGAATCCCAGCAGATTTTTATAATGGAAAATTTGATTTAGAAAAATTAAAAGTTTTTGGAGCCAAGGCCTGGGCACTGCAATTACCTAAGAAGGGAAACTAGAGCCTCGTGCTAAGCCATTTATTTTTGTGGGGTACACTCCTAATGGCTACCGTCTTTGGATCCAGAAACAACAATATTCAGACCTCAAGAGATGTCACTTTTGATGAGAGAAACATCAAGTTTCAAAATGAAAAAGAAGAAGAACTCTTAACTAAAATTATTGAAGAAGAAGATGAAATATCCAGAGAAAATGAAGAGGTTCCTGTTCAAGACTTAGAGAGTGACAGTGATGCAGAGCCATTTTCTGGATTTGAAGATGAAGAGGATGAAGAAAGCAGTAAGTACAATTTAAGACCTAAAAGAAGTATGAAGAAGCCTAAAATACAAAGAATATGATCTTTTATCAAGCCAACGTTATGACTCCCCATTCTGTTGAAAAGGAAATGTATGAAGCATTTTGTTATATGGGGAAGTTAGACCATTTGGAAGATGGAACTATCCAAAACACATTATCAGAAAACAATACCGACAAACTATGAAGAAGCAATAGATAGAGGATGGTCAGAAGCAATAAAAGAAGAATTAGACTCTTTAAAGAAAAACTGACATAATTGGTGTAAAAATTCACCTTCCAGTCGATATATCGATAACGTTTCTGTAACCTTATTATTGTCATTTTATCATTGGAAAATAAATGTTTATTTATGTTTATGGGAAGGCACGCTCGGTTGTCAAGACCTTCTGGTTTGTTTTGAAGATCCACAATTATCATTATCAATCGTAAGGTATAGACCATAAACTTGCGTATGCGAATAGAAAATATCATTCTGGTTGAATATGTACTGGTGTTACTAAAGGATTAGCAGGAATAAAATTTTCAGGGTCTCCTAACATTCGAGGTTCTAAAACAATTAATATTGAGAATAAAAATAATGTAATTATTACTCCTATTAAGGTCAAAGTTATTACTCCAATAGAGGTCAAAGTTTATTGTACATCCATCAAGAAAAAATTCATGAGGTATCACCCTCTCCCAGTTCCAAAAACGCCCTTCTTCCTTTCCAAAGAGTTTAATCCAAACCATATTCATAATATCAATGATTATGATTAATAAAAATAAAGGGAAACAAAATATGATAAAATGTTTGTTATAAATTGCATTCTATTCTGTAAATAAGAAGTACAGTAAAAAAAACGTAAGGTTTTAGCCCACAACAAATTAGAAACAAATTGAAGCACTATATGCAACATGTAATTAATTCTAAAAATGAGATGAGAATTCATGCAGCAATAAAATTATAACAAAAAGGAGACAATTATACGGAATTTTTTTCAATAAACCATTTAATTTTTGTATTTATTAATTATGTTGTAGCTGAGCTTCTTTCTATCATGTCTACATCTGGTATTAACATTGCCACTGGAGCCTCGATTAACACTAGCAGAAGAATGGAACAGTTACTATACACCTGATTTGAATGTAAGTTTTTTACTATTATATCTGCACATTAAAAAATAAATAAATAAATAAGATAACAGTTAATCACAAAGTGTAATAAAATCTTTACTATAATGAAAAGTTTGATAACAATGAAAACATAATAAGAAAATTACAGAAAGAGAAAAAATATCTTTATAATAAAACAATGTATTATAAAAATAAATAAAAAATTGACTTACTCCTATTATTTTTATTGTAATTGGAAAACCAGCTAGAAATTAACAAAGTAAACCAATGTAAAATGTAATAAAATTATAATGTAATTACAACTTATTGGCTTGAATATAAGCTGCTTCAAGTCATCAATGAACTGTCATACAGATGATCGATACAGAAAAAAAAATGTTATCGATAAAAATAAGGACCATTAAAATTAATGTCTAGCAGCCTAGATACCTGTTCCCATTTTCCTCTTATAACATCGAAAAAATATGGACCTTAAACATATTGTCTGGAGTTAGTGGGTGAATTATGTATCAGGAGGGTTACCCGAATTTGATCTAGAGCATAAATACAGAAATAAATCTTCTGTTTAGCTGATCAGTGCCTAACCCACTGAGCTAACCCATATAGAAGCTTCTGGAGTGGCCATAAAAAAGAATAAAATACATAAGTACAACCAAATAATGTTACACATATTGTTAAACATTGACTTTTAAAAAATGATGGTTTAAAATTTAAAACTAGAAATAAAAAATAGGTGGGTTTTCTGAAAAGTATATACTAAACTTTTCTTTAGAATTTTAAAAAGTTCAAATTTAAGCTGCAAATATTTAATGAATTAATAAGAGGAGAGTTTAGATTTAAGTGAATATGGTATATTAACAATTTCAATCTTCACAAATATATAAATAATTTCAATAGCAAAAATATTCTATTATAATAAATAAATTTAGCAATATATTCATAAAATCATATAATTTTGTGTAACAATATAATTTTTAAAATTTTCTATTTTTTTTTAAATTTTTTTTTAATCACTGATGAGACTCATGTTGATTTGAGAGTATAAGACTTAAAAAAATAATTTATACATTTTTTTAGGGACCTGGTACTTATACTTTTGGATTTGACCTTGAAGATGCAAAAAGTGGTAATGTTCAATATAGGGTTGAAGAAAAGTATGCAAATGGAACTGTCGTTGGTAGCTATGGTTTGGTGGAACCAGATGGAAATGTAAAAGTTGTTGAATACGTAGCAGACCATTTGGGTTACAGGTAGTCATTTATTTTAAAAATATATGTACACAGCATGAACATGATAGCTTGAATCTTTTAAAATTTTGAAATTCAGATATCCAAACCCATTTTCTATTACATACAGGAAATACTTAAATGCATCATAAATTTCCACAATAGGTTTTGGGAACTCATCATATTAAAAATATGACTTCAATTTCAATAGTAGTAAAAAATAATTAATTAATATATATATTTTTTTTTAAATCAGAAAAATGGATTTTTACTATAATACTTATATGTATAATGTATAAATAAAACAAGAAAGCAGCTATTAATTACCAATCATTCTCAATCATCTAAAGATACTATTTCTGTAAGCCTTATAACCTGATGGATATCCAAATACAATAAATCTAGAAGCAACAATGTCACACAAGTCTTTTAAGACTCTAAGTTATGAAAATTGTATTTTCTCTCTAAGTTGGGTTTAGAAGAAATAAAAAAATAAAACAGAACATAGATAAACTATGCAGTAGTTAATGAATAGAATTATCTCAGTTTAGATAAAGGATCAAAAAATCATGTAAAAAATAAAGAAAAAAAAATTAAATCTTCACCAGTATGTCAGTCATAATCTAAAGTAACATATTTCACTTGTTTGATAGTAATTAATAATTCATTACTATAAATGAAAATCATTATTATATGGTAATAAAATGATTACTGATGATAAAACACCATAATACTTATACTCATAATACTAATACCTCTTATACTAATAGGGAGTAAAAATGATAATAATTATAATGAGTAATCATGATAAAAATGCTAAAACAAAAATAATAAGTAATAAAAATAAGCAATAATAAAATATTTGCATACTAATGATAATACTAATAGGGAGTTCAATATATATTTTTTTTAATTGGATAATTAAATTAAAACTAATTCTATTTGGTTAAATAGAATCTAATTTGGTCAACCAATTCTGCTACCTAGGCACTATTCTCGAAAGCAATGGGAGAGCGACAGAGGAAGTGAACAAAAGAATAACCGATGGATGGAAAGCTATTGGAATGTTAAATTCAGTCCTCTGGAGTGCCAAAATATGTACCAATGTTAAAAAAATAATGATAAGGCCCTAGTCGCAAGAATAATGCTATACAGCTCAGAAACATTGAAAAATTGCAAGGCAAAAGATTTCTGACTATAGAGATGGATTTTTGGAGGAGATCAGCAAGAATCTGAAGGATTCAATGAATCCGAAATGAGATTATAAGAGAAAGAATGGAAGTTGAGAGGAATATCCTGGAGGAAATGAGATTGAGATGCTTCGGCCATATTAAAAAAATGGATAATAAAAGAATCCCAAAAATAGCTTATGAATGGGAAGCAGAGGGTAGGAGAAGGAGTGGTAGGTCTCGCATCAGGTGGAAAAATGTTGTGACTGAAAGTATGGCTGGAAACTTCGAATAGCAAAGAAAATCCTTTCAAAGAAGTAGATAATTTAAAGATTTTTTTTTTTTTTACTTTTGATTGAGAGCTATCATTTAAAAAACTATTATTGAATAGCTATAGATTAAGATATTTTTTTGCACTATATTAATTTCTAATACAAAAATAAATTTTTTATTTTTTTAGAGCAAAAGTGTCAGGTAATCATCAGAGGTACCCAACTTATCATCCTCCTAAGACATCAGTAATAGAACCAGATAGCAGCTTGGTAGACAACCAACCACCAAGGCTTAGTGCTTTACAACCAATAGAAACAATAGGCCAAAATATCCAAGAACAGCACAAACCTCCAAAATATCAGAGAAATTGGCCTAGAGACATTTATCACATTTGGCCAGGATTAAATAACTTCCAATAATTCATCAATGTAAAATCAGCCATCTGAAAATAATTTAGTATGTATTTTTAAAGGTAATTTTACAAAGAAGAGCAATAGAGGATTGTACACAGAGATTATATTATTTATATTTTAAGGATTTTATTTTTAATATTTATTGCAATGGAATGTGTGATACGAGAGTATATTTATAGATAAGCGAAGAAATGTAAACAATAAATATTATGTGTGATAAAATTTACAGACTGATCTTTAATTATTCCTCAAACTGTTCTACATAATCAGAGTATATTAACTGTGTCATTAGTATTATAAGGTCATCATGCTCGGGTAAAATTTTGAATGTAATCAAACAAAATTATGTCAATTTATCTAATTTCTAAATTAAAAAACTTGGTGATATTATTATTGTTTTTGCTTTTAACAGGGTAATATTGTTCATTTTTAACAAAAGAGAAAAATGGACATAACACCTTTTAAAACTTTGATACGTCAGTATGTCTAGACTCCTATAATTTGAAAAGTAGGTGTTATTAAAATTATTAGTAAATGATAAAACCAATTATCTCTTTATTAGTTTTAATATGGGTTGAAATATACAATGTCGTTTCTACATTAATTTATTGAGCAATGAAAAAAAAAAGTTAAAAATTTTCTAGCTTATAAATATAAACACACACACAGATATAAATATTAATACTATAACTGAGTTTAAAATGAAGCACTTTTTTAAACAGAGGAATGGTAGGAAGTTAAAATAAAGTAAAAGTATACTTAATGTAACTCAAAATATGAAAGTTACCTATGCTATATGGCATTATAAAGAATTCATAAATTGTTATTATTATTTGTTGATTAAATGAGCGCAAAATTAACTAATTGTTTTGTAAAATAAGAACACAAAACTGATTTGATACCTGGTTTTAACTTCTTCTTTCTGATTTCGTCCTAATCACTCTTAATTTCTGGAAACCCAATTTTCATCAGTGGATATGAGCGGGAAACGTTCATGTTTGATCATTACGAGGTCAGCAATTGGTTTAGTTTGAAATATTATTTGAATTGGTCATATTTTAATAGTTAATAATTATTTTGGTTGAAATTTCTAATAACAAATAATCAAATTAGTAATAAGAATAAATAGCTCTATTAATAAATATCCATATGAAATTTTTTTTTCAATAATTTCGATATTCTACTAAGAAGCACAACTTTCCAGTAATAGTCCAAAACTGCCGAACTTTTACTCTCAACGGATCTTTATGTTTGTTTGGGGTGCCGAATCCGAAACTAAAGTTTGCTACAACGGCAGCCGTCGGCTTCATAACCAAAACCGCCCAAAATACCAGTTATTTTCAGTTTTTGTCTATAACATGAAAACGAAGCTTTTATCGAAGAAAGTATTCTTAAGTTAATTTTAGCTGGAACTGGTACCTACAAAATAAAAATCACAACTCCGAAATCGGACCATTTTTCGAAAAGTTATGGTCTTGGGAAAAATTGTAGAAATTGGCCAACTTGCGGTCAGGCCCGATTCTCCGCGAAAACACGTTTGTCGTACTCTTTTGGCTATAACTCACAAACGATTAGTCCAATCGGACGATTTTTTTTTTTTTTTGTGTGATTTTGGGTATGAAGCCGACGCACAGTGGGATGAATGGCCTATCTAGGAGGAAAAAAGTCATAATGAAAATTAATAAAACTATTGTGATAGGTGTATAGTTAAGGAGTTTATGGAACATTATCAAAGGTTCTTTCGTTTTTTGGAGGTGGATTTCAAGGTAAAAACAACGATCAAAGTAGTACCTAACTCGAGAGGTCAAATTTTAAACTCGACAGGTAAACTATTGATTCTTTCAATCTAAATTTGTGTATCATCCTATTGATATTTTTTTCATTATTCTTTTATAATTAGTGAATATAGACGATCGTTATACCAGGAAGCCATGCTCAAAATAAGTTTTTTATAATTTGACCTATTATATAATTTTTTTAAAAGTGCCGTAAACTAAATCATTTTTTAAACTAAAGAGATCTATTACTAAAAAGTACCCCAAATCACCTCTCTGAAATTCATGGTACAGGTGCCTTAGAAGGTATATGAAATAATCATGAAACATTTAGCTGCTTTTATCTGCTTTCTTGTCTGATAACTAATTTTCAATTTCGCGAAGAGAGTTATTTCGTATTTGGCAAAACTGTAAGGGCATTGATTTAATATGTATTACTATATTTAAAACACTTGAATTAGAGGATATTATACCAACATCTATAGTTGCACTGAAGAGATATTTAAAATTGGTAGTTACGAAAATTAAAATGAAATAATAAGAGGCTGGAAAACCCCGGAAATTTATTAGGAGATTGAGAAAATCACTTTTATAAGAAAAAATCATTTTACATACGTTTTAAAGTTACAATACACACAAATACATAAGAATGGATGTATATATGCATGTTTTTAATGTATGTATTGAATTTTCATTTAGATAAAAAATCAGTTATGTTAGTTTGTTTTTTACTAAGAAGAAAAAATGTGTAATCAAAATTAATGAAACTGTTTTAATAGGTGTAAACGGAAGATGTTTATAGAGCAGTATTTGAGGTTTTTTTTGGTTTTAGCTGTGGGATTACTAAGTAAAAACAAGGATGTAAGTAGTATCTAACTCGACAGGTCACATTCAGTTAAAATTATTGATTCTTTCAATTGAACACTCTGTATAGTCTTGTTGATATTTTTTCATCGTTAGTTTATAGCAAAAAACAAGAAAAAATAAGAAAACATTACCCATTACAGACATTATCGCAGCACACCTTTTTAAAAGTCCAGATAGTAATTATTCTTGCTCCTCATCCACCGATGATTCCTCTGGGGAAGATGAATATTCTTCAGATGATGACAACATGGAGTGATAGTGAATGTAGCAACTGCAATGTCAAATGTTTTAAGATTTAAGGTTTACAAAAAACAGCTATATTGTTTCGTCTAATATATTAAATTCTTTTTGTTGTTGCTTATGCGCTTTGAATCTCACCTTATTTTAACTCCATTGTTTATGTAAATCAGGTCGCTCTGTCTATTTAAGTAAGTCAGACTTTTTCCTCCTAGATTGGCCATTCTTCGTAATGTGCGACGATACAAAGTCGGAAATATCTTCCATCTTTTTCAAAATATCATGAACACTTTGATCATCAATTCTTAAGCCAGCGGATGACACATAAACACTTTCACCTTTTTCGATTCAGTTTTTATGTCTTAATTTTTGTTTAAGCATGAAAACATTTTGTATTTATTTTTTTTATTATTATTATTTTTTTGTGACATTTCGATAGTTCCTATCTAAATGGAGACTAAAGCATAACTGAGCAAATAGTTTTGCTTAGTAGGAAAAAAGGTCAGTAATAATATCACAGAAAGATTTGAAAACAGTATCGCTTCATAATATGAATTGGATTAGTACACCGGAAACATCTCATTCATACGATACTTAAAATAATTTAGATAATTAAAAATAATTACTGTATAGTAATAAGTATAAATAATAACCCATTATGTAATCGTTAGAAACAATCTAACTAATTTTTATTAAATTAATATGATACAAATAAAATGAATGGTGAAATATTAAATCTTATAAAAAAAATCGGAACCACGGATAATGGGGGCCTACTGTATAGTATTTTCCTTATAGTTGTGACTTGAGTGGTTTTATTTTACCTTATTTAAACTCTATGGTTTATGTAAATCAGGTTGCCAGGTCTGTTTAAGTGATACAGACTTTTTTCCTTCTAGATTGGTCATTCGTGCCACTGTGCGACGGCTGCCGTGATAGCAAACTTAAGATTTGGATTCAGCACCCCCAAAACCATAATTATCCGTTGAGAATAAAAGTTCGTCGGTGTTTTATTGAAAACGGCCTATTGGAGCCTTATTTTACTGGACTATAACTATAACTGGTTTCCCGGAGGACAAGCAAACATTACGTAGCTACACCGATAAGCTACGAAAATTAATAAAAACAGAAAAAATAAAGTTATTAATTATCAAAAAACAATATTAACATTTCGTTTAAATATATATATTCCATAGTAAAAACCAATAAAGTAATCAGAAAAATTGTGTCGTTTTCCTTATTTAAAAAACAACTAATATATTCCAGTTTATAAGGGTAAGTTATAACTACCACTACAATTATAACTTCGTTACTGACGGTAAATTTTTTATAAAAGCAGTGCATTGCACTATTATAGTTCTGCTTTCTTCGTATGCATGCTATTAAAAAATATTGTGTTGTTGGATTACCAGGTGTTAAATTTTAGGGGGTTACTTAGTACATTTTCTGTCTTCCATACGTTAGTAAATAAACAATTTTGTTTGTTTTTTTGGGCTTAAGGTCCTTATGTACTCCAACTTGGGTAGAAAGGACGGGTTATCCTACAGGTTACCGACCTATTCTAACCAGGATGAGGTCAAAATTCATCTCGTGGGTCCAATACAGAGCGTTTTTAGTTAATCAGATCCCAATAAACATTTTTAAATGGCTATAACTCTTCAGTTTGTTGATACATTCAAAGATTTGTACCAATAGACTTTTACATAGCCTAGCTATGTATTTTAGGAGCATCTCTCCTCCAATACCCAATACGCTGTTCACACGGATGATTTCGAGATACCAAAGATAATGATATTAAAGGAATTGTATCAAACGAGAAGAGTGGGATGATCCAGAAAAATGGATATCCAGAAAGATGAATGTACTACGGTGTCGCCAGTGACGCAAGAGCTTCACTGGATTCAAGAAACTGGACAGCAACAGGGGCGGAACAATAGATTTCAATATAAACATGTTTTTCATACTTAAAAGTGTATCATAATTAAAAGTTATACATTAATATTTTTAAAAAATAAAGAAAATAGAAACGTACGTAATATACACTAATATAACAATATGTTTCCATAGATATATTTTAGCGAATTTATATGTAAAAACATTAGCCGTGGTAGCACTATACATTTTTTAATTTATAGTAAACTAACTCATCTTTAAAATCATTTATTTCCTCTAAATTTTGAGATAATTCCGAAAATTTGAAAGCTTGTATCTTAGTCTCCGCTTAAGCTAAGGGGCTTATTTTATGATCAAATTTAGTTTAATTTTGAATATAGAAAGATTTTTCTTGGAACCAACTGTGCAGCATATATTTTGGTGAAATGAACGAAAGTTGTAAGTTTTGATGCTACCAATTAGCGCGCTGCGGCTAGGGTTGCCATCTCCTAAAATACAAAAGCCGGACTTGACGTTTTATTAAGCCGGACATTTGCCACAAAAGCTGGACATTATCTTTTAAAGCCAAACATACCTTTGATCTTTAGGTATGACATTAAAATTAATAACTACCTGAAACAATTTCAGTCTTCTATAGACCACTTATATAAAACAAAAACAAAAATAAATAAATTATAGCTCCACTTTGGCAGTAAACTAAAAGTTTTGATTATACGAATATAAAAATATATGCACTATTCTAAGGAGAAAACAAAAATATTAAAATTAAAAAGCCAATTATAAAGAAATTTCAAATGTCTCTAAAAATAATAAAAATCCATAATTTCTTAGATGTATTTTGCTTTTTCACCTACTTTAACCAAAACGTCGTTTTCTTTAGAAATCACATCATAAAATTCTGCACATGCTAATATTAATTGCATAATATGAACATCATCTGTTCAATTGTTTCTGTTTGCAATTTATTGCGTTCCTTTGTCCACTGGGCATTAATTAAAGAGAAAATTCTTTCAATGTTGACGTTATGCCTTAGAATCGCAATAGTATTCTGCCAATTTTAGTAGTTCGGAATTAAATTCTTCATTATAAAAATGATCTGAAATAAGTAGTCCACTTTTTATGTGCCGAAAGTTTTTTGAAATCTGAAATGTCCTTATGCTTTTGTGAAATTCTGCTATTGGTCAAAAAGTTTACAAAATTAGTCAAAAAGGTAAGAGGAGTGGGAATATTAAGTAATGTTTTTTTTTTGTACTTTGAATCGTGATTCACCTATCGAAATTTACTTCCGAAAGACATAAATTGTGATAAGAAGTTCATGTTTGATCCTGTCTAAATCATTTGTTTGATTTTTTTTTTTTTAATGTCGGGAGTTTGCACAGGAGCAATTATACTCCCTAATATGTAATATATGGAAAAAAGAAATAATTTCCCGACAGTAAAAAACTAGCCTCATATGTCGCTATATATAAGATGGGCAATAAACCCAAATGCAGTGATTATTGTGGCAATCTCACTTTGGCATTAGCATATAAAACGTTTTAAATAATTTATTGAAAAGGTTAAAACATAAAGTAAAAAGCATTATAAAAGATTACCAATGCGGGTTCAGAAGTTGCTGTTGGCCATGCTTTACCTGTTTTGACAGGAGTAAGGCAGGACAAGGTTCTATATGCTATCCTATTTAATCTGTTCCTAAATAATGTAATAAAAAGACAATATCTCAGGAAGTATTTTTCATTCACCTATTTTGTTATGTGCTAAAGCAGATAATATTTGCCTAATATCCCGGAATGTTCTATCGCTCTATGTGGCTTTCAGTATGCTGATTGAAGAAAGTGAAAAATGGTTCTCTTGATAAACAAAAATAAAACGAAATACATAAACATGTCATAGACCTAGGAAGGTACCACTATGGATATTGATAATTATTTATTTAAAAAAGTTAAAAAAAAATTATATGTTTGAGGTAAGAACTGAACAATGAAAATAGAGAAACAAATGGTGTGAACAGAAGAATAATAGTACTTAACCAAGCATATTCCACATAGATGGAATTCTTTAAAAATAAAATATTGTAGGGAAATACTAAAATTCAACTTAACAAAACCTTAATTAGACCAATCCTGATCTAGAGAGCAGATACATGGACTCTTATAACAGTGATGACAAAAACCCAGAAAATATTTGAAAGGAAGCTCCTATGAAGGATATATGTCCCTGTCTTCAACTTTGACTCCGATACATGGAGACCCTACCAACAAAGAGCTGTACTCACATAAGGAAACCAATGTGGTCCGGTATACTAAGGCTAAAGGCATAGAATGGCTAGGCAATGTAATAAGAATGCCAAGCAAACTATTGTATGGAACTGTATTAGGCAAAAGAAGAATAGGTCGACTGCAAAGACGATGGCTACAGGGCCTGGAGAGGAGGATCTGAAGGTTTTGGGAGTTAAGAGGATGGAGGAAGAAGACAAGAGACAGAGAAGTGTGGAACAGTAGGAGAGCCACTCAGTAAAGTAAATCGTTGGGTAAACTACATATATCTTGTAGAACTTCTGTAGCTTTCCTTTGTTCATAATGATATTAAAGTATGAAATTCTCAAACTTTTGATGCATTTTCAGCTGCTGAGACCATATGCCTTATGAACACCATTTACCTATTATAATCTGATGAGACTGATTAATTTTTAATTTTAATTATTAATTTTTAATTAATTTTAATTAATTTAAGGATACAAAAATGAGGAAACAAAATATAGGTAAAACTGTGATGTTTTAAATCATTACTAATACATATATTAATTATTTTTATTCAAATTTAAGTATAAAGGACTTGCAAGGATTTCACTTTTGTCATATTAAATTTATGACAATACATTGATTACAAAGTGATTGGTAATGTTCCAAGTGCTATTTGATTAGATTTTATTCAGTTAAATTGTTGAAGTATTCATTTCTAGATATCTTAATATATTAAAAAAAAAAACAAAAAAAACTATCTTTGGTAGACAAAGATACCTTAATAAGTAATTAAAATACATATATTTATAATATTATTCCCTTCACTTTCATCGTTAAAATAAGATTTAACCTATGAGTGCTTCAAATCATAAATCAGAAAGTTCAACTACTCCTATTGGTTTCTGGAAAAAAAAAAAAAAAAAAAAAAAAAAAAAAAAAAAAAAAAAAAAAAAAAAAAAAAAAAAAAAAAAAAAAAAAAAATGAAACAATATAATAAATATAAATAATTGTAGGAACAGAAAATACTAATAATAAGTAATACTTAAGATATACTGACTGGTTCTCTTAAAGTTGCTGCATAGAAATGTCGTTTACTAATCTAAAAAAAATAAATAAATAAAAAAATAATAATAGTTCTTTAAATTATAATACTTAATGCTAAAAAAACTGTAATAAGAATGACTATAAAAACCTTAATTATTAGCATTTATAGACTTAATGAAAAAGCTGATTTGGTTAAGTATCTTTGAAATAATTTAGTTACTATAACAATAGTAGTTGTTCATGGAGTTGAGAAACATGAGACCACTGACCATAAAGATAATAAATAAAGATCATAATAACTAAAGATCACATCAAAAACATAAAAGTGTAAGATTCCACTTACCATCTGGGTTTACGATTAGGATGGATTACAAGAAAAGAATAAACCCATTCTTTGTGAATGAAACATTCTAACCTACTACAGAATGCAATATTTAATATGCAAATTAATCAAAATGATGATGTTTTAGAATAAACCCTAAGAGCTTGCTTGATGTGTGGGTGTAAGGAGCATTTAATTCATATGGGATATCTAGAAGACAGATAATTAAAAAAAAAGAAAAAAAGAAGAGGAGATGTGAAAAAGTTTTTGTTTATCCCATAAATAAACAATTTAAATAATTAACAATGACCATTGCATACATACAATGATCATTGTATCAACAGATTACCAAGGCTTTACTTCCATAATCTTAGCTCAATTCTTAAGTCAACAACATAATTTACACATTTTCATGATTGCTGCAATTGCTGCAAACTGGAAAATTCTAATGAACAATGGACAGTTCTCTATACATCACCATTAACCTCAGACATGAAAAAAGCCTAACCGTCACACACCAATAGTTGATACTCGTAATCACCTATAAAGTTATTACAAATGTTTTCAAGATAAATTACTGAAACAACATAATAGTGTAGTGTAATTGGCCACAACTTTCATGCCAGGGAATATAAGGAGATTAAAAGAACATGGATGCAGGACTTGTTGACATATGGTCAGTAAAGTAAGCCTGTGAAGGGGTATTATGAAGTATTATTTTTCTTCATGCCTAAAATTTTATTTTTTAATGTTACTGACAAGCTAACTGTTGATTATATTTACTCAGTTCTAGTGTGTTTGAACAAGTACAGACAGAAAACAGAATGAAAAAAAATCATTAACTATTCTTATCCCAAAACTTTTATTTGTATACCTAGTTTATAAGTAGAAAAAAAAAAAAAAAAAAAAAAAAAAAAAAAAAACACTCACTGGTTCACAATAGTTCTTTTCTTTAAGAATCTCTTCTTCATTCTTCTTTTTGATAGGATCTTCAGTTTCATGGATCAAACGGTACACTTCAGATGTTGACATGTCTATTTTTGGAGGCATATATTTGGTATAATTTACACTGAAATAATACGGTATGAAATATAGTGAAAATGTATATTTATGAAATTTGTATTAACTTTATTCAAAAAATGTTTACTATTTACAAATAACTGCATGTTTAGATCTGTTTTCATTAATTATGAATTCTATACTCCATTAAAATTTGTTTCTGAAAAATACTTACTTTTCAGTTGAGCCTACGAGAACATCAGCCTGAGCGACGAGTATTCCTTGATAAAACTCTTCATGTTCTGCATCTTTAGGATTCCTCCACATCCTTCCTCCTGGAAGAACTATGGGACGTCTCTGTGGTGTTATAGGGGTAATTTTTTTCTTAATTGGAATAGTTATAACTTCAACATCAGGATCAGGGGCTTCCAAAATTTCATATTGATATCCCTGTTAAAAAAATAAAAATATTCCCATTCCTAAGCATTAACAGTTTTATTATAAATTCACTATGATATTATTTCATGAACAATATTTAAATCAATTACCTTTGGATATAAGATAGATTAATAACCCATTATGTGGGAGATCTATTAATATTTACATTAGTAAAGAAAAATATGAAGATTAATCAACAAGAAACAGATGATACAAAAAAAAACAAAACTTGTAAGCTTAAGATGGTATATTTAATATAAAAATGTTATCAAATCTTCTGTTTTGAAATTAAATTCATTAGAACATGCTCTGAGTTGAATTAGACATCACTATTAAATACAGTTATTTAAAACAGATTAATCAGTATTAATGTTAACATGATATTTTAAAAATAAAATATCCATATTCAATTATAGATCTAAAAATATAAATAAAATAATAATATATTCCTCTCTTAAGTATAATTTATCACCAAAGTTTGAATCTATATTCACTAGGCACTAACAATAAATAGATTTTATTGTGAATAATAATATAGCTATTAAGAATAATATATTTGGAGTAATTATTAAAATAGTTATAATCATAATTTAGTTGGCACTCAAATATAACAATTATAACAATATATGTCTTTAAAAAATACAGCAGATATGTATTTAAGTAATGAAATGTTATAGAATCAACAAAAGATATAATTTTACATTCAAATGCTAGCTTGGACATATACCTTGAAACCTTCAATCTCTACTTGTGTCGTCTCATATTCTTGGTGCTCATTTATCTCGGCTTCAAAAGTTTCTACAGTCTCTGAAATTGTTTCTGTGATATTACCCTTTTTATTAACAGATTCGGTTGAAACCACATCAGATTTGACATTTTCCTGAATTGTTTTCCTAGATTCTTCATGAACAGCAGTATCACGAGATATGACTTCTCTGTTTCCTACCACTCCGTGTATTTCTTTACCATCAGGTGCATTTAGCTTCTCAAAATGTACTGTCTTTTCTGCTGTTTTCAAATTTCCTTTGATTTGGGCCTCAAACTGTTCTTCCTCTTCAACCTATGGTTTAAACAGAGGTTAACAAGAATGAAAAGACAAAGAAACATAGTATGTAACCGAAGTATAAGATTATGATATTGTTTTGATAGAACAATTACAATTTAGTTTTAATTTTTTCTTTCAATGTCCCTGTAAATTTTTCAATGTGAAGTAAAATAGAGTCTTTTTTTTCAGACTTTATAGTCTTCCTATGATAATATTGAAATTGCTATAGATTATTCTACATTTGTTTAGATTGTTGGTCAGCATAACTCCACATTATGTTACGGTTCGTAAAAAAACAAGAAATAAACTATGGAGTAGCCAGTATAAAACTAAGAGAAATGGTGATAAAGGAACTGTAGTTATTGATGTAGTGAAGTAAGTACTTTTGTGATAATTAGAATGAGAAAAAAGGAGGCTGGACCTGGATGACTAGATAGAGGTAAGGGAATCTCGGATTACATTTGTCATTTTATTTTATTTATTGGACAATGAGAAAAAAATGAGACTTGTAATAAAATTAAGGCTAAGAGTAAGATTAAGTGAGCTTAAAGTTATTTTTCGACGTTACTAGAAATTTTTTTATGGCAACTTTTTGAGAGAAAATACACCTGAACTACACTGAAAATACACTGCTTTTAAAATTAATCATTTATTTGATAAACAAGACCTGAACAGAGAAACTAGGAAAGTCAGATAATAAAAAAAAAATAATTGTTCATCAAACAAAAGTCAAATCTGAATGTTCCCTTTATCTCTAAAAAGAGTTCTGGTTTAAAAAATAGCCTTTAAAGGGTGATACTTTATATTACTTTGCAGCTCATTATATTAATTACAATATCAGGTAAGGATCTATAAAATTAGAATGTTATGAAAATTGAAATAAATAATATTTTGTATAAAAAAGGAGAGCACAGCAATTTTTTATATTCAACAGAGAGAAGATACAGATGGGTTAAAAACACAGGTGTAATAAAAGTAGCAGATATCAAAGTTACTCGGATCAGTATGCATTCAACCAAATTGTCATGAGCATTTACTCATTTAGCTAACAAAGCAGAGTAGGATGGATAAGTGCAATTTAATCAAAATATATCAGTTATCACACATGAATAAGAGAAGTTTTCATTATTAGTCATATAAATCTTACCCGAAACACCATTCAATGCAAATAATTTTTATTTTTTCTACATTACCCCTTCTGATATCATTTCCTCTGTCATGAAATCCCACACCAACTCCCTTGGTCCAGATGGTATCCCAAATAAACTTATAAAATTATGCCTCCCAGAACTTATGCCGGTCCTTCTTTTCATCTATAATTTCTCCCTTCAAAATTCCGTATTTCCTACCTCCTGGGAAAAAGCTATTGTTCATCCTATCAATAAAAATTCCAATCCTACCTGTCCTGTAGACTTTCGTCCGATCTCTATCCTTTCAAACTTCTCAAAACTACTAGAACGTTTGGTGCAATCCCAATTATCCAGCTTCCTTGAAGATTTCCTCCTACTCGATCCCCTTCAATCTGGTTTTCGTCGTGGTTGTTCTACCCAATCCGCACTAATTAAAATCACCAAGTTAAATGCAAATAAAACCCAGGCGATAGTAATCGGCTCAAGTCACCTTCTCAGATCCAACTCCTATTATCCCATTCTAAACCTAAGTAATCAACCTATTACCTTTTGCTCCTCCGTCAAAAATTTGGGAATCACCTTCGACCATAACCTTTTCTGGAAGCCTCAAATTGCCCAAATATCCTGAAACTATCTAATTGTTCCCATCACTTCCTCCCCCAAGCCACTCACAAACTCCTAGTTTTCTCGCGCATCTTTCCTCACTTTGATTATGGCTGCTTAGTGAATAGTGGGCTCTCTATGAGTCTCCGAGACAGGTTAAAGCGAATTATGAATTGCTTCGTTCGATTTGCTTTCGGAACCCTGAGGCGTTTCCTTGTTGCACACCTGCACACTGCCTTGAAGTGGCTCTAACCATCCACCCCTAAATTATACTTCCTGGGTTCATCCCTTTATCAAGTCATTTATCACCATCGCCTATCCTACATCTATAATCTGTTGAAATTAAATCTTCCTTCTACTCCTGATTCACAATATCACGTTCCTCTGATTTACAGCCTCGGCCAAAAGTATAAAGCACCTTCATAAAAGTGTTAGGGAATAAAAATAACATCAACCATTTAAAATATATATATTTTTTAATCATAAAAAACATGATTTAATACTTTGTCATCAAACCATTTGCTTTTATTACGCCAATTATTCTTTTTGGCATGATATTAACAAGTTGTGTACTATCTTCTTTAACTATTTTTTCCCACTCTTCTTTCAATAATGTAAACAAATTGTCTTTGTTTGTAGGATTACGTTTACCAATTCTGATTTTTAATTTAGCCCACAGGTATTCAATGGGATTGAGGTCTGGGAACTGAGGAGGCCAGTCAAGAACATTGATATTGTTTTTTTTTAACTATTCTCTACTTTTGCGTAAAACGTGGCATGGAGCATTATCCTGTTGAAAAATAATATTGGCACTGTCATCAGGTTCAAATATTTTTTCAAATGAAAGCTTCAAAATTTGGTTAAATATTGATATATAGGTATCGCTATTCATCCTCCCTTCGCACAAAAACATTTCTCCAACTCCTGAAGCCCCATATAACCCCAAATCATAATGTTTCCCTCACCATGTTATACAGTAGGGACAACACAATCTGGGTGATAGGCTTCGTCTTCCCTCCTTTCTACAAAAATTGCTCCAGGAGTTCCAGAAATCTGTACAAAATTAGATATTTTAATGAATTCGAAAAAATAATTATATTCTTGCATTTGAAACTTATTTTTTCTCCTCTCCTATTCAATTCCTACATTAATGATCTTCCTAATTCAATCTATCACTGTTCCTACCACCTCTATGCAGATGATTCCCAAGTCTATCTCTCCTTCTCCCCTTCAGAGCTATCCACTGCTTTCGCTAAAGTTCAGGAAGATCTGGACAGAATTAGTGCCTGGGCGACTTTAAATAAATTACAACTTAACGAAAAGAAAACTCAGGCCATTCTAATAGGCTCTAGCTCCCTCCTTAATTCCTACTCACAATACCCTCCTTTAACCTTAAATAATCATCCTATCTCTTTCTACTCCTCTGTAAAAAATCTCGGGACTGTTTTTGATCAAACCCTCTCTTGGAAACCTCAGATTGCCCAAATTTCCCGCCGTTCCATAGGCCTTCTAAAATTATTCCACCGAAACCGTTACCTTCTTCCCCTGTCAACCCGCAAGCTTTTAGTCTCTTCCTTATTATTCCCTTACATTGACTATCGTTGTCTGGTTTACGGTGGCCTCTCGACGGTTCTCGAAGACAGACTGAAGCGAATCATTAACTGCTTCGTCAGGTTTGTCTTCGGTAGTCCGAGGCGTTCCCATGTTTCCCACCTCTATTCCCAACTAAATTGGCTCTATCCCACTTTCCGTAAACAATATTTCCATGGAACATTCCTATACCAAATTATCAATACCCTCCAACCTTCTTATATTTACAATAAGCTCCAATTCAGATCTGCAGTCAATCCAATACATACGAGATCCCGTCTTTCTGATCTGTATACCCCGTCCCATAGAACTTCAATATTCCAACGCTCCTTCCTTTTCCGCTCAACAATCCTCTGGAACTCCATCCCTCCTCACATCAGACAAGCTAAATCCCTGAAAACATTCAGATATTTATATTTCCAATACCTCCTTCTCATCCAGACTGACGCTTGCTAACTATCTAACTACTTAGTCAAAAATTATTATTGCATTGCTGGATTCAGTTCAGGAATAATTAAGATTCCTTTTAATAAAAATTTAACTTTCCATGAATATAACATTGGGTACTTCTATTGTACGTACAAATCATATCATTGTACCAAAAGATTTTTCTATATCATTTTATTTTATTTTTTTTCTTATTTAATTCTATCTCCTCTAATCTGTAAAATGTCATCTTCTTTTCTTTTTTTTTTTATTTAAATATCATCTATGTACATAGTGTCATTAATGTACTATTGTTTTTCTTTTTTGCAGCTCATTATGTCTCTAACCAGATTTAATTTAGTTATACCTGCAATTATCTGTTATTCTTAAGGGACTTTGTCCCAGAATAAAATTATTTTTTTTATTCTATTCTATTCTATATTGAACAGCACATCGTGAGCACTTCATAGTTTTAGCAATCTCAGATTGATTATACCCTTCCGATGACATAAAATCTTTGCACGTTCAATCTCACTCAGTTCTTTGAATTCAAAAAAGCCCAAAATGTATTTTTTCTTTTGGAATATTCACAATTAAATACAACAAAAATTTTCTCAAGTTGAAGTAAAGAGGACAGCTACTGTACTGAGTCCTTTAGTTTACATTACATTATTGTTTCCCCTGGTGTATCCTATGAAGTTAGGGGCAATGGTTGAAAATAATCTATTGAAAGGAAGTATTTTTGTCAACAAAATGAGTTTTGGTCGTAACAATGATTGAACAATTACTTATTAAAATTAAAAAGAGAATTTTTCATGGTGCCTAATACTTTTGGCCAAGGCTGTATACTTGCCTTTCTATCGAACAGCTTTATACTAACATTCCTTCCAAGTCCGATCCGCTACACTATGGAACACTCTCCCGCCTGAAATAAGACACGCCCCTTCCTTAAGCTCATTTAAAACACTCTTTTTCCAATATCTCCTCTCCCAGGCACTATGAACAATAATTAACATTAAATTTGGTCAAATCGAATAAGTCTGATATCGGTGAATTGGTTGATCGTACATTATCATTTGTTTTATTAAAATTCAAATTTCTTTCCACTTTAAATGTTTTTCCTATACAATGAAATATTATCTATTAACTTGACAATTCATATGTGTATGGTTGTGTGTATGGATATATAAGTAAATGAGTGCAGTATATATAAATATATATTGTGGTATCTGTAAATATTTTCTTCATTCGATGTACATATAGACATAGTTCATTCTCTGTATATATCTTTTCTTATTTTCTCATGGTTATTTATTTATTATTTTTTTTTTGTTTATTTCATTTCTCCTTCTTATGTTATCATATCTACTTAAGTTCTTTAGACAATTATTTACAATTAATTGTATTTGTATGTCTCATGTTTCTCATATATAAATACCTTTGTATGAAAATATGCAAGCCAGAACATTGGACTACCTTATGATACAATTTTGTTATTCTTAGGGGACAATACATCCCAGAATAAAGATTACTTTTTTCATTTCATTAATAAAAAATTTATGATATTGTTGAAGATGTGTTGAATAATTGAGATGATTTACCTTATAAGTTGTGTTATGAGATGATGTCTTAGCATTTACTATTTTTGATAATTGTTCCTTAACTGCATGCAACTGAGTTTGAACATCATTTGAAACTTCATTTTCCAATGCCTCAATTTGATATTGTATGTCATAAAGTTGGTTGAGCAAATCATGGCTTACAGCCTTTTTAGTGTAGGCCTGTTCTGCAGTAGTTTTCTCTTCTATATCTTCAGCATAGTACCCCTGTAATTAAAAAAAAAAAATTATCCTAATAAAAACATATCTTATAAATAAACAGACCAAATTAATACCAAATATATACTTTTCATTGTTGTTTCTTTAGTAATACCCTATTATTCTTCAGTTTGGGAAGAAATATTATCAAACTTGAAACTATGAATAAAACAAATTAACCCTTTAACGGGCAGGCCTGGGATTTCTTTCTTTTTTTCTCTTTGAACTTCTATATCATGAAATTTAAGGTTAAATAAAGGATATTAGGCATTAGTAGGTAGGATAATGCGTTGAACATTATGTCATTTATTGAGCAAAAGGCATTACATATGAGTATCCTCCAGGATACATCACCTGTTAAAGGGTTAGTAAATCTAAAAGAGACAAAATATTTTTCTTTTTTAAACTGATTTTTGAAAATTGATACACAATGTTTAAAAGGAAGTAGATCAAAATAATTGAAATTAAAATTTCATAATTTATAGATTCATGTGAGGTAAAAGGTAGTTGAGAAAGCTTTTACATAACTGTACAATGCTTTTATTTTGTTTGATTGCACACTTTATACATTCCCTATAAATAAAATGGTGTAAAGGTACACAGTTAAGGACAGTCCATTTGATACTAAAAATGGATACAGTTTTGGAGGACCCAATCATGAGAAAAGAAAGATCAAGCCTCACTAATGCCTTTAAGATGTACTCAAATCATGGAACTGGTGGAAGCTTATAAATCTGCAATAGAAGTAAAAGCTGCAAGCAGTAACCATGAGACTATACAGGCATACAGGAAAACTATAAATAAACAGATACTATTGGATACAATGGAGCAGATATGTTGAAAAACTAAAGAAGGCTAGAGATGATAAAGAGTAGCCTGAAGGAACAAAGAAGTAAAAAAATGTCATTAAACAGACATCTCTGGAAACAGTACCTTTAAACAACATGCACTAAGTATTATAAAAAATATAAGGAACAGATGAAAGTAGCAAAGGAAAAAGTCAAAAAGGTAAGTCTGGGAAGACTTTTGAAATAGGTTGGAGGAAGATGCCTGAGAAAATTAGACTTTATTTAAAGATGTCTAAAAAACAGACACACAGAGAAGGAACTTGTGTTAAAACACATCAAAGAGTAAGGCAAATCTTTCAAATGGAGAGGAATTAATGAATAAGTGAACTGAATAATTAGAGGTTTTAAATGATAGATACAAGGCAGTTGTCCTTGACAGAACAAATTATAAACAGAAATGAAAATCCTATGAGGATGAAAAAAAAAGTGTGGTGAGAACAAAAAATCACACTTCCAAGGAGTCCAAGATAATCCAGGGAATGAAACAGAGCTATAAGCCTACTATTATTTATAATGGTACGATACATGGCCTTAAAGAGGGCTAAGACGAGTACAAGGCATTATTACATGGCCTAAACAGAATTTAAACAAGTAAATCCTAAACTCCTTACTTGTGTAGATGACATCATCATATTCAGGAAAATGGGGGGAAACCTACAATGCAACCTCTGAATTCTACAAAAAGAATTTCAGTTGTTAAAAAAGGAGATGAATACAAAACTAAAATAATTAAATTATGAAAGGGGGAAGAACAAGGATATCAAACACTGATTGAATGGAAAGATACAACACATTACTGAGTTTAAGTACCTGGGCTCCCAATTGAATAAGAACGGCTGGATCGGAGAAATGTTCGAATTCACTCAAGATCACTTTCTTGGAAAAGAAAGAACATTCTAAAAAGATTACTAAAATACAGTTTAAAAACATCTGTATCCTCATACTAACCTATGAAGTGAGTCAGTACTTGATTATCACCTCAAGACATAGCAGCCAAATCCAGGCAACTGAAATGAGGTGTCTAAGGAATATAGAGAGGAAAAAAGAAGGTGCAAGGTACAAAATGTTATAATGAAAGTAACCTGGGGATGAAACTGGCTGAATAAGGATTTTTTACTCCCTTTAAAAAATCCTAAGGTCATCGGCCGGGATGCGAAACCGCAATCTTGGGTTTAGTAGGTGGCTATGCTAACCACTACACCACAGGTGACCTCCACCATGAAGGCTATTTTCATGAGGTCATCTACTAATTAAATTATATTAGAATTTATCACTTTACATAGTTAATTTGACAAATTATAATCTGTCAAATTAACTATATAATAGTTAACCAATAACAATGATAACTATTTTCCATACCTCTTCGAACTGCATTTCTTCTCTAGTATCCACAATATCTTCTCTTGCATTGGTAACACTTTTTTCGAAATCGGATATTTCTTTCTTAGACTCCATCATTGATTCCCTAATTTCTGAGATGTCACCTTCTTGTTGTTCAATGTACCATGAATATTTCAATTTATTCTGTTCTTCGTGTTTATCAGATTCATCTTGAGCTGTAACAGCTCCATTTAATGCTTCGTCGGTTTCATTTAACGTTTCATCTATCCTTGACATCTGGCTTTCTCGTCCGAATTCCCTGCTAGTTACTGAGGCAGAATCATCATCGTGAAGCTTCATACTACTGCACATGGAGTCTCTATCGTATTCAACAAAAGAGTTTCTACTTAAATTTTCTCTCTCTTCTGCATCTGAACCCCATCTTCCTCCAATAATTTCCTCGCCCTTTTCTTCCAGGAAAAGCCACAAAACTGAATGTGTGGGTGGCTCCTAAAGAAAAACCATGATAATTACAATGATGCTCATGTTTATTTTTGTAAATAGTTTGCCATATTTTATTAAAAAATATTTTCTAAATAGAAGTCATAAATGATGAAGTTGAAAAATCACAGGGAATAAAAAACAAATATTAAAATGGTATTAATTAAAACAACTAACAAACTTCATTATTTTAATAAGGACTGAATTGAAGATTAACAGGAAGCATAATAATTATCATGCGAATTAAATCTTTCGAAAACTGACTTAGGCTCAGATAATTAATTATATAATAATTTTCTAATGGCCAACAAATTAAGCATTCATGTTTTAAAAAGTAAATGTTTTTAAATAATGTTCAAACTAATAAAAAAGAAAAAAAGTCATATTAAAGATTAAAGTTAACATTAATTTAGGTTAAAATAGGTGACTGGAACCATCACTGACTTTAATACTTACTGGAGTTGGTTTTTTAGGCCTTTGCCAAGGCTTTAGCACTGGCCATTCAAATTTTTTTTCTGGCTGTTTAGGTAAAAGCCTTGGAGGTTTAAAATGAACAAACTTGGGACCATCAGGTGAATCTTTTGGAATACTTGGTTTCTGTAGGAATGTTGAAAATCGCTTATTGGGATCTTTTTTCAGCTGAATATGTTCTGGTATCTCTTTCTTTGTGTTTTCATTTTGTAACAGCTGTAATATTGAATTTTTAAGATTAAATATTAAAAAATATATTTTTTAATAATAATTCATATATTTCAATTATAGTTTTACCTTAAATACTTCTGATTTTCTTATAAAATCAACTTGTGGAAGAAATTTTTTAAAATTAATCCTGAAAATATGAAGTCTTTTTATAAGTGGCCATTATTTAAAATGTTATTTTACTTACTTAAATTGTTAACCTCAAACAATCAGGTAGTGTGTATAAGTTATACTTATGCTGAAAGTTCCAGAAATAACAATTTTTCTTATTGAAATAACCATTGTTGATCTTTCAATTAATCCTACTTATATGCAATAAATTTATCAGCAAGAAACATGGGACTGAAAGTAAATGCAGCAATGACCAAGTATATGGTCACAGAGGAAATCTCCAGGCCTGGTGAGGAAATCATAATAGGAGATTACTCTATTGAAAAAGTCTCTGAGTTTGGATCCCTTGTACCCCTAACAATGTAATACAGACTGAAGTAAAATGAAGATTCTTAGCCGCCAACCGCTGTTATTATGGCTTCAGTCCATATTTAAGGAGCCGGGCTTAGTCAAAGGACACCAAAATTCTTCTAAACAAAGCAATTTTCCATCCAATTCTCTTATATGGATCAGAAACTTGGACTGTTTCTAAAGCTGGTGAGCATAATTTGAAAATGTTTGGAGCTGCGAAAGTGGATCAAATATGGAGACGCCGAACAAACAAAGAGCTCAAAGATTTATTTAAAGAATCTGACGTGGTCCAGCTTATAGTTAGACTGTAATAATAGTCTCTGTATTGTTCAAGATCAAATTATGAATTATTCTGGAAGATTAAAGCATTGATTCTGAACTTTCTAATGATCAGTTATATAGAATGAAGGATGTAACTCAGTGTTACTCAGGATTATTAAACAAAAATTAGGTTTTGTTTTGACAAGATAGTAATAAAATTTTCATTCAATGTATCAATAGCATCAGGAATAGATAGGATATATCTTTTCAACCTTAGAAGACATGCTGGGCAGGCCATGTTATCAGAATGAAGTCCTATGAAATTCTTCAAAAAAAATCTTGCAAAGACATTCATACCACTGAGCGTTCCCAAGGAGGTGTCAGAAAATTCGAGAACCTTGTTTAAAATTCACAATTGGAGGACAGCTGCACTTTACTGATTAGACTGGTAAAAGCTGCTTGAGGAGGACAGGGCCTGGCAATAAGTTGTCATGCCAAATGAGTGAATGGAATTGAGATCCTTCCTCACCCTAAGGTACAGGCATAGTACATTCCATCTACCACCTGTTCCAGTCAATGACTCAGGTATGACTAGATTTGTAAATTTGAAGACTGGATGGTCAATTTGGATATCAGGTCTCATGCATGGGTTAATCTGAGGCAAAAATTATTGATTTAAATTTAATTAATGACTTAAAACTATTTCTTGGATCAGAATTTAAAGCTAACATTGAAATTAATATTTACCCTAAGACTCCTTCATCAAGAACTTCTTCATTCCCTGTTATCAACTCAGCAATTTCAACGTCTGTCAGGACCCTATCTCCAGCAAGTAGTTGTCCTTTCTCTGAAATAAACATTCTATTGTATCATTTTTCATTCAAGTGCTCTAATTGATCTTATTTTAAGGTACATTTTATAATATACCCAAGCACGCAGACTCATATATTCTTTCTTTTATTTATATATTAATTTACCATTTACACTGTATTTAGGCTTTGTAACTGTTGCTGTGTTTCCTATTTTCTGCTGTGTGATTGGAGCATCTTTAAAACCATCTCCTATTGAATTGGCGAATCGTTCGTTTAATTCTTCATGATTTATTGAATTCTGAAGACCATTTTCAGCATATCCAATCTCTGGTGTCTGTAATAAAGATGTCATACCACTTATACATGAAGAGATATTTTAACTAAATACATTTGAAGATATTAATTCATTACATACCATTCCTCTTAATGGAGTCATTGGGGGTGTTACTAAACTCCCTCTAAATACACAAAAAAAATAAAAATAAATACATTGAGTATTAACTAGTTAATGGCATAATAGAAGCAATGCATATTTGTTTCATCCAAATGGTTCCACAAAACTTATACACACCCATAAAATACAAACTACTCAATCAAAAGTGCTTAGAACATTTATAATTACAAGAATAAACCAATGTACATTTCAATTTACACAACACAGAATGATTTAAATTTCATAAACATAAAATTTAAAAATTACCAATATTCTTTAATTAATATCCAAATCGAATGCAGAGAAAAGTTTTTCTTTCAAATTACCAAGTAACACTTTATGTTGGCTTGTCTTTGGTTTGAAATGAATGAAAAAAATCGGTCCACTGCAGACCACAGAACATCATAAAGTTAGTTTTGAATTCGTTAGGAAACACTTTATTTGTATTGTAAACAAATTGAGCTATATACTTTTTTCAAATGAGTCAGGCTGCATTCAAGTCGGAGTGTAATTTTACAGGAAGGGATCACATCAGAATTAGTGCTCATGGAATAATATGAAATTTCTTAAAGAGTTCTACACGTTTTGCAGGCTTCTTTTAAGACTGCTTTGTTTTAGATGGAATTATCCAGATGTTTGTGGTTATTTTTGAGCTGCTATTGGTGAAAATTTCAATTTTATGAAGCTTAAGGCATGATGCCACTGGCAAGAGTTGTTGATAGTACCAAAATAATGAGTATATACAGAATTTGAAGTGGCCAGCACATAGCCTAGATGTAAATATAATAGAGCATAAGTGGAATGAGCTTTGCAGATGTTTAAGACATCAGGTCAATCCTTCTGCATCCATTAGAGTTAAGAACTTCAGAAGAATCATGGAACGATACAAATCAATAGGTTGCAGCAGACATGATAAGAAACAAGTCAAACACACTTTGATTCAAGCCAGAAGAACACCTAACCTGACCAAAAATGTATGATTATGCTCAGAAATTTTGATATAATTAAAAGAAAAATATTTTGTGAATAAGCTTGAAGTTTTTCTTCAAATTCATAGCCCATTGCTGCTAAAAATGTTTAATATTAATAAAAAATTAATTTAAAGCAGAAACTCTTTTTTTAAAAAACTTTTTTTAGGTAGCAAATATTAGAATTTTTCAAAGTGCACCACTTTTATATAGGATCAGTGTAAATTTGAGGTCAACTTATACTCAAAGCTGATCAAGGAAAACTTCATTTTAACCTGAATTTTGATCTTAAATACCACAGATGTCAAGTCAACTAACCTTCTGTTTAAATTTCACTCTTATTTAAAACATACTATTCTCCTTGAATGTATTACCCTTGATCTTGTTTTGAATATATACATTTTTTCCTCTTCCTTTTTTTCTTTCCTTAAAACCTTTTCTGAATGGGAGATTAATTTATATATTTAGGATTAACCAAAATTTAAGCAAATATGGTAGATATTTATATAAACACATATATAAATATAATTTATTCACTCAAAATTAGTCACTTTAACTAGCAAATTTAAAAATTATGCGGAATTAAATGCCAGCACACAATGAGAATACAAAGATGTTAATTAAAATGTAATGTTAACATTTTAAAAGTATTTAATTCATTAAATAAGTTTAGCTATTTTTTGAGCTGGCCCAATACAGTTGATTTTGTAAATTGTTCAATTCAAAAAAACTTTATTTTTTTAAAATATTTCTTTTAAATGAATATCTGAGATCAATATTTTTAAAAATAATCACTTAATTTTTCAATACTATTCTAAAATTAAATCATTACCTCAGTACAAGTAGCCTCAAGTGATTATGTGCTTTGGCAATGCAATTTTGAGCATCTGTGTGAGTAAAATTCTTAGTCGGCTGTCCATTTATTTCTTGTACTAAATCACCCACTTGTACTCCACCTATTTCTGCTACACTACCACCTGTTACCTAGAATAAAACTTAATTTAATTAATCAAATACCTACTTATAAATGAATTTGATAGTTATACATAAATTCAAAACCAATGAATAATGATTTGAAGTTTGCTAACTCTTTTAACTATTTTCTAAATTATCATTTTCATTACTGAACTTCTATTATAATAATAAGTAATTTATATATATGCTATCAGACCAGAAATGAAAATTAAAGGGCATTAGGGTTCTGAAAGGGTTGAGATGACATTATCAGGTAGAGCCAAACTTCAATCAGGTTTAGTAATAAAAGAAATGTGACACTATTCTATTGTTTGTATAATTTTCCCCAATGTTCTACCACAAACTGAGTTACAGGCATTAATAAAAGAATATAGTACATTAAAAATATAACAACGGCTAACAAAACTTGACAGATCTGTGCATACACAAATGATGTGGTTATATGGCTAGAGGGCAAGCAGCTCTGAAGGAAGCCCATGATTTGTTATTAAAAATAGAAAAAGGGTAGGGGTTATTCTGAACCATGATAATACAAAATATATATGTTGGAGTCACCAGCTGCAAGTAAAAAAAAATCAAATAGATCTCTTCTTGGTACCAGCCAGCTTTGAAAGTGTGCAGAATTTCACATACTTGGGTTCCTCTCTAAAAAGTAAGAATAAAACAGCCCTGAAATACAAAATAGAATAATGGCTGGAAACAGGGATTACTATACAAACAGCATATTATTCAAATCCAAAATTCTCTTGAGGAGAACAAAAGTTAAACTTTATCACTCTCTCATCAGACTAGTGGTTACCTAGCTGTCTATCTGCGGGGGATTGCCAATGATTGAACGTTTTAATAGAAAAATAATAATAAGAATATATGGTTCAATAAGGATTGATGGAAAGTGGAGAGTAAAAAGCAATGTGGAAATCATACTAAAAAATAAGGATATAGCCAACTATATAAAATAAAGTAACCATGTTGAGAGAATGAAGAATTAAATAACTCAGAAGAAAATGCTGGATATGATAATATTGGAGAGAAAGAGAAGAAGAGGAAGAACAAGAAGCTGTTGGAAGGATAAAGTGGCAAAAGATGCGGCAAGGTTGGGAGTTGGGAACTTGAGACACTGTGGGTGCCTGGGAGAAATGGAAGGAGATAATTCAGAAGGCCAAGGCTCACACTGACCTGTAGAGTCAGCGAGTAAGTCAGTATAGCACATTAAAAGTAGATTAATGAAAATGCAAACTTTAAAACATCGATAGAAGTTTACCTAATTCTATTATTCTCAAATTTCTAAATAAGACTATTTATTCTTGTTCCCCATATATTAAAATATGGTTGTTAGAAATAAGAGTTATTATAAGTGAGTTGGCTGAACAGTTGAAACAAAATTGTTCAAATGGTAAAATCATAAATGATGTATAAATTACAAAGACAAATAATGTATATTTAAACTACCTATTATTGCATGAAAAGAGAAATGGATAAAAATGAGGTGAATTTATATTTTCTGTCCTTTGCAATAAGATAGTTGAAAATTATGATCTACTTATTATCTTAAACTGTCAATATCTATTGATTAGAATCCATTCTTTTTTTGATCAAACAAAAATAATCTTAATATAATATGTTTGCAACTAGAGAAATTTCCTGAAAAATTGAGAATTTCATTCGGGATGAGAGAAAATGAGAGTCTATTTAAGCCAGTAAATTAAGTTAATTTCAAATTAAAAACTAATTAAGGACTGAAACAGATATAATCCACATTTTAAATACCTACAATTGATAATTTACATCAGAAACAAGATACAGGGATTAATTATTTTGAAGTATGAAGCTAACACATTATAAAATAATTCATCTTTGCTAGATGTTACAATCTTAAAACAGAATATTTTACAAACCCCAAAGATTGAAACTTTCTGCCAGAAAAATAAATGCATATCCATGCCAATTCAATTAACTGGAAATAACAGATTAAGTTTAATATTTTCAAAAGAATATTTTTTTTTTCTGCAATTCCACAAAAAGACTTAGAAATTCCATTGACTGAGTTCATAGTGACTAAGTATAATAGACGCCAAAATATTTAAATCATAAATTAAAATCTTGGATAAGTTTCTAATCAGCATTCTAATAATAAATACATATTTTAAAAATACCTTTATAATACTCAATGGAGTTCCGAAATCAAGCCCGCCAGTCAATCTAAAACCCCAAGATATCCTGTTATTGAGCCGCTCAAGATGTAATTCTTCACACATTCTAGAAATTAAATAAAAAAATAATTTTTCTCATTCTATATTAAAATTTGTAAGGTATGAATGTACAAGAGTTTGATTTTTCTTGCTTCCTAAAAATATTGTAGGTCCTTTTCTTACACTGTTAAACTTCTTACGGATACTTAAACAGATATTTTTTACCTAGTTTAAATGAACTTTCACTTCACTAGTAAAAAAAAATAGAGCTGAGCTGGCAGTTTTCCATAGCTAAATGTCAACTTATCAAAAATTTAGTTTTTTTTTTTTTTTTTTTTTTTTTTTTCATTTTAGGTTTTGATAGCAAAAAATAAACGATTACCTTAAAAAATATTCACTATTCCTTCTTCCTGGGGTTTGGACAGAGCCTTGATACCTTCAGTTGTACTATTCTACATTGAAATTCTAGTCTATCACATTCATTGGCACGATTGATTGATGTGCTGCCAAATCAAAAACATTAGGCTCCATTAGCAATATAGTTTCCCTATAACATAGTAAAGTAGTGTGAAAAATCGATGTTTCATTAATTAACATTTCTAACAAATCAAGTTCAAATTTATTCGTTATGAAAAAATATACCAAGATTCTTAATAGTTCCCAACAGCATAACTTCTGGTACCATATAAACATACGTATACTAGCTCTTTAATTAATTTAAATCATTATAGTAATTAGCTTCAAATATTTATTTCTATTTATAGATGTGCTAAAATTTTGATGTAATTTTAATTTAATACCATCTAGAGTAATGAAAGGTCATAAGTCATCTATCTATAGGATGTTTTGATTTAGGTCATTGCTTACATCTGACTAATTATATTTACTGCATTTAGCCTAGAACTAATTTAAATCCAGGTTACTCATGAAGTAAATAAGTAAAAATGAGTAACACGATGGCTTAATCATAATGTAATGCGAGACTCTATCCAGCATCTTAAATAAAAGTAATTTTTATTCAGAATGGGTTTAGGTATAATTATTTATTATAAATTCCTATAGCTCAGTATAAAACAATTTAAAAACTATTAATTAATTTCTCGAGAATCATTTTTATGCAGTACAAAATTATTAAAAACCTATATGTGCAATAAAATAGCTGAAATATGTGATTATATTTCTTATAATGTTAAATGTTCCTCACTCACTACAAAGCAAATAAAATATAATAAAATATAATGCTTTCCTAAAATTATTACAATAAAAGTGTTCAGTGTTAAGTGTTAAGTGTTCAAGGGGGAAAAAAAGGTAAAATAAAGTTTATTATACTTGCATAGCTATCAATCATAACAAAAAAATAATTATTGTCAACTTTTCTTTTTTATAGAAAATGTATGTTTACGTGAAGGGAATATAGTATAGGGAATATGTGAGACAACAATATTTCTCAATTTTTTAAAACAGTAAGAGATATTGAAAAAAGGAGAGGAATTGAACATAAAATATTCCTGAAAACTTATGAGAATAAAATAGACTCAGGTACACAAAAACACAGATACATCAGAAAAAAAAACAAAAATGAAATCACTTTCAAAAACCTTAACTCTATCATTTGAAGAGTTGTGTGCATTGAAAAAGATCTTTTAACATCATATTAAATGGTAGGAGCAATTTCGCTGAGTGCTCACCTACATGAAATAATTTTCTTTTTTTTCTATTCTGTAGTTTAAATTTCAATTCATTGAATTATTTTATCATAATTATTATTTTCTTAGGCACTTCTTTATTTTTTCATATCATAGTTAATCAATTTTATGAGTTATTAGAATTAGCTTAAAAAATATATATATATATTTTGGAGGAAGTTATACTGGAGAGTGATTAGGTTTTTCACAATTCTCTAGTTGCTTTAATTTATACCATATTCACCAATCCTGGTGGATGATAAATTATGTGTTTTAAATATTTCCTTGAAAAATTGTAGAGCACCATAAATTTTATTAAATTAAAAATGATGAAATTGATTGTGCTATTTTCCCTTAGTTTATTTATTTATTTTTTTTAAATGATAGTTGACAGTGAATAACTGCTGAGATAGTTATTCAAGATTAGTTAATATAAGGAAAGGACAATGGTGTGCCAAGGTCTTCATGCACCCTTGGGCTTCTCTTAGGCACAGGGAGATGTAGTTAGTTATCTTACGCCCTCGTCTTAGGGCATACTTCTCTAGACCTCTAAATGAGATAAAAATGGGAATATATATATATTTTTTTTTTTTCAGATAGTTAAATTTATAATAAAGTAATATTTTTAAAAATTTATCTTCTGCTTTTATGTCCTCTTTCAACAAAGCCCAGAACGGACCGTATTCACCTTGATATGAGACTGGTAGAGACATGTCATAGTGTTGTTAAATTTATTTAACCCAAGTTTTGAACCACAATGTGAGTTGAAAAATGATTTCTTGTTCCCAGTTCTTCCTTCAGCAACTGTTGAGGATTATATGGGTTGCAATGAGTTCAAAATTGACATGTCTTTTATGTGCATGCTCTAATGACTATTTTAGAGCCAAAACTCTTGGTTGTTAAAAGTTATAAACAAAACAACACTATAATTGGTGATGAATTAATGTCTTAATTCTATTTTAAAAATAATTGGTTTTGTAAATGGAGCAGAATAGCTCAATTGCTAAGGCACTGAACTTAAACCTCCTAGGCCTGAGTTTGAGTTCTGCTGAAGGCAGAAAATTTATTGTCTGTTAATTCAGCTATGGATCAACTTCGGGGTCGGTAGAACCTTCTGGGGCACACCCATCTTCTGTAAAATGGGCACCCTACCCTTAAATTGGAAAAAAAAAACTTAGCAGCTAAGCGTTGATGCTGACCATACCACCTCCTTATGTAACTGTTTATGACGAAAAAATTTCATACCAAGTTGAATACTAATGCCTTCTTCGTTGTAGGGGTACATTTTTTTTTTTTCTTTCTAGATATGTTCACTAACTTTTTTTGTATTTTCTGATCAATCATCTTTACAACACAGAAAATTCTAGAATGCCAGTTTATATAAATAAATATTATGTGAAAATGTGTAATGAGAAAAATAATTTGGTAAAAATACACTCCCTTTGCACTATCACCATTTACACGAGAAACATTTATTGTATTTCATAATTCTTTATACTGGTGAAATAAAAAAAAACAAAAAAACAAGAATAAAATAAAATAAAAAAGCTTTTTTGGTTTCTTTTATTGAAAAAGAAAAAGGAAGATAATTATTTCACTTTTGTCAAAGAAAAGAATTATCCTTTGAAATTCTATAATGTGGCAATCATGATTTCACTTCTTTTTTTGTCCTTCATAAAGCAGGACCACACATGCTAACTATGTTTAGCAATATAAAAATAACAAAGAAATTCTGATTGCAGCCCTGGTCTATATTCAATAAAATATCTCAATTTTGACTAAACATAAGCAAAAACACGTAATACTTAATAAAAATGTTGAAAAATAGAATTTTACTAGCTAACATCAAAATTAATTTTTCTAGAACAATTCATTTCCAAGTATCAGTAATATCGAAAATTTGGTTTAAGCCCCTCTTTCAATAATATTTGTTAAGCAGAGCAAGTCTCAAATCTTAGATAAGTACAATATATTTTAATAAACATAAGCTTTATACTTTATTGTTATTATTGGTCTTAAATCTGATAACCTTTCTGATAATCAAAATCACTTTTATGGTTATTGCTTATTGAGGCAGCATCTCAAGATTCCTAAGTCAGAAGTAACACCAATAAGAATCTGGCCTGATTTAACTTTTATGTTGCGGCAAACTCAGAATAATTTTAAGCTCTTTACCATGGCTAGGAAAAAGTAATCTGCATTCTTCCTGCTATGGTTGAAGTAAATAAGGACAATAGACCAAATAAACAAAAAGAATATCAGTTGCTTGTAAAGCATTTGGCAGGTATAGAAGGCACAGCTTGAGAAGGTGAGGGGGTGAGCCAGGTACTACCATTTTACAAAAGTCAACCTGAAACTCCTTTCTAAAAGCATTTCTGCAGAGCTTTCCTTGAAAACCTCAGCATATTTTAAAATTTGCTGAATTTTTTTTCTCTTCATAAATATTTAGTACAAAATGAATAGAACTCCCTCTCGTCTTGTGAAGGTGTGTCTACCCTAGAAGGTATTTGATTCTAATGTGTTGGATTTTTTTTTCTTTTAATAACTTACTCAAACATTTTTAAAACAAAAACATAATGTGGAAAAAGTAATTAGTTATTTCCAAAATGGTTAGTAGCAATAATCTAAGAACCTCTTGCCTATAGGATGCCATTATCAATATTTCCATCTTAGGATGAGTTTTAAAGATTTATTTTTCAAGATTTTAACTTCAAATGATTTAAATGGGAATAAATTAACTCAAACTGAACTATTAAGTTATAAGCCCATAAGTAAAAAATGAAGAGGATATGAGGATTGAATGATTGAGAGCAACAATGATAGATTGATTTGATACTCAGTTATATTTTAAGTTTTTCAACAACTTTAATAGAATAGAATAAAATTCTACAATAAGAATTTAAAATAAATACAGACATTTTTAACATTTATATAATTTCATTTAAAAACTGGTTATATCTTTAGATTAATAAACAGATTAATTTACAGTAATACAAAAAACAAATTAATAACAAACTTGTACAATGATTGATTTTAGACATTATTTAAACAAATTAAACACAGCCATGGTATTTACATAAAAACAAATAAAAGAAAAATTGTTATAAACAAAATCAACTGGCCAAAATTGAAACTTACGTTTATAAAGAATTAGAAATACTTTGGGAACTAAATTATTAAATAATTTAACCAATTTTCTTAAGAATAAAATAACTACTATTAGCAAAACACATTTTGAAAGAATGTAGTGAGATTGACATTAATTATCTGCTAAAATGCTCACACAGAAAACATTTAAAGATTCATTGGAAATATTAAAATCTTGTAACAATACATTTCCACAAATTTAACATGTTGGTATTTAAAATAAAAGTCTTAATAAATATTAATAAAAAATAAATATAGATATAAATGATTTATAGTTAAGAAAGAACTGTAATTCTGATTTAGTTCTTGTATTTCTAAATGTATAACAAATATATTAATCTTTGTGACGTTTAAAAATAAAGGAAGCATTGCCTGGTAGTTTATAATGTGAGATATAATGGCATTACATAGGAATCAATTAAGCAAAAAGCAATTGAGATCGATCTATAAAACTTACTACTTAAAATTTGTATGAATATTACATTACATTCTTTTCATGGGTAGAAAAATTAATTTTAAAAGTGTATCTTCAAATATAATATAGAAATATTAAGTTGAGTTCTTTAATGTAAGATAACTGAAAATAAGAACTAAATAAATATAATAATCTATTGACGGGATATGTATTTAACACGATTCTTTAAAAATATACATTTCAAGAGTTAAAAAGAGGAATACTCCTTCTGATTGAGTAGTAAAATAGGGCTTCAAATCAGGATTGAGTAGAAAAAAAAAGTTAAATGACATCATGATATGTTAACCTCATCTCACCTCAAGATTTTGTTAAGATCCAGATCATCATGAACTTTAATAAAAGTTTTAAACCTTTTTTGAGATGCACTTATGTTATTACAGCTGTCGTAACAGATTTATTTACCTTAATCTTTTTAGATAAGTTTAAAGGAATGATTTGAAAATCATTACTTTAACATGCACTGCTCATTTTAAAGTATTTTCCAATCAATTGTGATTTTTTATTAAACTGTATTGATTAATGTTTTTGTTACATATATTATTTCTTCTTAAAAAGTATTGAATTTTTTATCATTTTCATAAATGTATAATTGATAAAAATGAATAAAATATGTACTAATGTTTTGTTTTGTTTTTTTACTGTTAGTTACACGATAATTTGAATTGTTGCAGAAATTTTCTTAATTGCGAAAATGTTAAAAATTTTAATTTGTGTTAGAAGCCCTGGAATGGAAGAGAATAAAACTATAAATATATTTATAAAAAAAGAGAGAAAACAAATATGAATCTAATGGGGTTTCTCCAAACAAAATATGTTTTAATGGAACTGATACACCATCCCTAACTAAATCTGACATAATGCCCTCACAAAATCATTTAAGGCTTTCTAGATATGTATCTGAATAACATCGTCCCTGTACCATAAAATGTATCTATATCGATTGAACATTTATAAAACAATAAGATAGTAGTTTTGCCAGCTAAATATATGTTTGTCAGTTTTTCAAAAGACAAAAACTTGTTTTAGTAAGCTAATTAAACTTGAACCATTATGGTTATGGTTGTTACAAATAAAGAATATTGTATACAATACTGGTATCTTTGTAGAAAAATATAACATATTCCTACAAGTTAGTTAAAATATTTATCATGAAATAAGACTTTTCACACATTTTACTGAAATCTACACAAACTTATTTCAGTAAATTTAAAATGATAGTGTAATATTCAAGAATAATGATAGGTTGGTTACTTTTTATAAACTTTAATTTTTTATTTAAACTGTGTGTTCCTCTTGAGTGAACTTACAAATAGAAACACTTTAAGTTTAATTTGATCATTCAACAGTTTAAGAGAACAAAAAGTTACAAAATAGGAAATAACACTAAAATTAATTTTTTAGGAACCTAAAATATACATAAAAATCTTGATTTTAAAGAGTGATTAATGTATTTTGCTCTACTCTAGGTAGCCAGAGAAATAAAAAAACAAAACAAAGCATTATCAGCAAGAAAATTTTTGAGTTTTATTCATTATCTAATTTAATGTAAACAATTTTTGAATTAATAAGTTTGTGAAGACTTCTGTAGCTCAAAATGTTTTAATATTGTTAACTGCAGAAGACAGGTTAATTCAGTCTCTTCATTACTTTACCTTACATTTAAAATATGAAGAACAATATAATACTGATAGAATACTAATCAAAACATTCTAACTTTTAGATCTAACATTTAGATAAAAAATATGACTATCTAGTAGATTAAATGTAAGATACTGTTAAATTATATAACTAGTGCATTTAGATAAAAGTTCACATTGAAGATTACAATCATAAATTTAATTTATATAATAATGCATGATATTTAATAGTTGAATATTATATAATAGGCCGCAACATTTATAAATGTATCATTCAGGAAGCATACATTTGTATATTTAAACAAATAGCCAGTTCTAATCTAGATATTACTCAGATGGATAGCATTTATAATACAACATTTAAAATTGAATGATACGATGATTTAACAATATCTAAGATATACTTAAGCCTCTTACTGCATATCAAATTAAAAATAAGTACCTAAAGTAGGTCACAAGATATACAAATACATCTTGTTATATTTTTTATAAAATGGTGACAGCCTTCCTTAGCTGTCCTGTATCTAAAACACCTGTATGGGCTATCTAAGAATAAAAACTTTTTCTAGCAGCTAAGAGTTAAAAAAAAAAAAGAGAGAGAACAAAAAGGAATTTAACTAACTTTCAGCAATAGATCATTTAAGCTTAAAGTTCATCACTCTAAAAATATAATAATGATAATGATTAGCAATATTGTGCTTACAATTTTTAAGTACTATCAAATTTTATAAACAAATAGTTGAAAAGTTAAGTAAAACAGATTAAACTCACAAAAGATATATTAATAAAATTGATTGTGAAGGGGGAAGGGCAGGTACTCCTTCATAACCTTCTAAATAATTTATTTTAAAAAACTAATTGTATAATAGAAAAATTTAAACTAAATTAAACCCACAAACATTATAGTTCCCAGGAGTATAGTATGTTTAATGCTTATAAGTACTTATGGTATTAAAATTTCAAGATTCTCCAAGTGTTAGTCACTAGTTCCTTTGTCTTATAAGTCAGCCTTCAAGTGGTGATGACAGAATCACAACCATTCCCCTCTCCCACAGACTATGCTAGGATCACCATCATACCATAATAAGATCCATCACACTCTCAACTTTTTGAAAGCTTGAGTTGGTCTTATGCCAAGGAAGTTGGTCCTGTGTTAAGGAGAATATAACATCTGTGATGTTGAAGATGCTACATAAGACAGGGAAGATGCTTTCCAACTTAAAATCTTCCACTCCTTCTAGATTTCAAAAGACCTGAGTAATACCAACTCAGAGGTATTATATATGATACTCACTCAAGCTTGACAAAAAGGATGAATTCCAATTCCATCAGCTTGCTAACACAAATTTGAAAGTCTGTTTTCCAACCACCTCAAAGACTAATGACAGAAAGAAAATATCAATCCTCCCACACAGATTGAGTAACATCTGGCAATGATATATGGCATCAAATAGGTGTATCCGAAATATGCTCCTGAACTACGATCACGTCTGCACGTCCCCCCATTCACTACTACTCTGCCAACTAAAAGATCACATGATTTTGCTTGGAACTTATTAATTTTACCTTCATGAAAAAAATTAAAAGAATCTAATAGTATATGAGATTAGTGTATACTTGTTTGCAAAAAGCAACCTTTTAGGATTTTCCATCATTATGACATCACTGGAAGCACTGACCAACATTAAAAGAAAAGAACTAAAATCTTTATTTTCTTTTAATTCTTTAGTCGGGGCACTTCTTTAATGCTAGTTGTTATAAAACAATTCACAGAAATAAGAAAAATAAAATTTTAAAGGAGATACAAATTTTGTATTTCAGAACTACCTAAAATAGTCTATTTTGTCACCATTCATTTTTGGAAACAAAATCATTATTTATTTCTTTATGACTCATCAGTTTTACTTAACTTTTTCCATTAATTCAGTTAAATCCCATTGAACAAAATAAACTACTACAGGAATTCTAAATGTATAAAGCAATTAATTAAAATTAAAATTTAATCAACAGACCTTCCTTTTATACAACCCTACATCTTCTAATCAACTTTTCCTAACCTATGTTTCCAGTAAAATTATTTAAAGCTTTTCTAAAATATTATACCTTCAATTTTTAGTACCTTTTTAATCATTAATATTATTGTTCACTTCACTTTTAGGATTTTAATTTCAAAAATACTTTGGTCCTCTATCTCATAAAATATATCAATTTCATACCTGCATATGTGCTTGAGTCACCAGTTTAGTTTTGTGTTATTTAAAGATATTAAAAAAAATACTAGTATACCCATAGAAATTATTTTATGGATATTATGTTCTAGATAGATATATTGTTACCAAATGAGATAGTACAAATAAGACTGAATAAAGGCTAACATTATCAGTAATAAAACACCAGAGGTTAAAAACCAAATGAATAAAAAAGAGCAAGCAACTTTGGAAATCCTGTCTGAACTTATCCACTGAAATCTTGAATTTTACAAATGTAAGGCATAGATAACACATGATGTCATTAAAAGTAGGAAGGAGAAGATACTTCTAGATATTTTTCTAAACAACAAAAAATGAGTAATAAAATAGAACAACACAGCAAAGAAGCAATAAAACGAAGCTCGTTTAAATGATATTACAGAGGTTTGGGTCTAAATATCGTTAGATTAGCAAATATGTACTTTCTTATGGTTCCCGATTTATACAATATGTCTCTGTACTTTAACTCTCATTAGAATTGAGCAACTTCTTAATAATCGTAGATAAACCAGAGGATAAAAGAAGAAACTGGGCAGTAACCACTAATAGACAGCATACATAGAAAGGAATGAATTTGGTTCTACTACAAAATTAAATTCCCATATATCATGGGAATCTAGGAGAAAATGATCTCAGCTAGAAAGTGGAGAGACCTTACCTCATGTCAAAACTGGCTGGAAAAAGATGGCTAATCCTAGGTGAGGCAAAAAGTTAGGCAATAGATAAATATGAATTAAAAAAAAAAAATAAATAAAGACTATAATTTAAATTATAAAAAAAAATTGTAATCACAAAATAAAGTTAAATACACATTTCAATGTAAATATTTGGAAGAACAAGAGAAAATAATGACCTTAAACAGCTAAGCGAAAATTTTTCCAAAATATCATCTTATATTCAATATTTCTTGATAGTGACATTATTCACTCAGTCAAACCTATATTGAGTTGTTTTACAAACAGATAATGTAATTATATCAAAAATAAGACCATGTAAAAGAAAATATCAGTAAACATCTAAAGCAAAAATGTTGGAAAACAGCTACCTGATATAATGTTTAGATTCCTTCATTTACAAGGCCCATGTGTTGTGAGCCCCCGTGAGGATGTCAATCAGTGTGAGTAGCATGCTTTAGAAGCTTTGTCTTCTTAACTGAAGTGGCTAGTAGCCTAGAAATCAGTTATTAAAGATATTTCACCACTGGTGACTATCAATTTTAAAACAATCAACATAATTATAAATAAAATGTAATTGAAGAAATCAGACTGGCATTGTTCATCTGATTATCATGCACTAAGAATGGAATATATTCAATTTGATATTTTACTAACATATCATGTTTAAAAAAGAGGTTGTAGTGGTCAAGTATGTTAAACTGTCAAAAACTTAAGAATTCTTGAAACCTCTGTGGTACCAATTTGAATCCAGCCAGGGCGGATTGACATTTACTTTAGGATAAATAATATCTAGAGTAGTTTAGTAACTAGTAGGATAATCTGTCATTCCAGCCCTAGTTGGAGTACATCGTTGGAACATTAAGTCCGAACGAGCAAACAATAAAATGTTAAAAAAAACTACCATGTTATCTAATGGGCTTAGGAAGTTCTTAAACTGACTTTAAAAACTTGTAAATGTAATTTTGAATATATTCAGACAATATCATTTTAAATAAATGAATGTTGGTTATGCTTTCTCTATTAGGTAACAATATACTATCTTCCTTTCAAAATACTAACTATGATTAAGGAATAAATATATCAATAAGTAATATTCTTATACAGAATATTTCTCAACTAATCATTTAAAATTAGAGAGAGAGAAAAAAAAAAAAAAAGGAACAATTATTGTTAAAATAATCTAGATAATTCATAAATATAATGATAAAATATATCATCTTTAAAAAAATAATTGCTGCCTACAGACCAAGAAGCTGAATAACTAATATACTTAAGTCTCATTTCCAAAATACGAAGCGAGTTCTTTAAATAAACAGTAAGGCCATTAAAAATTGATCGTTTCCTGGTCGTCGGAGAAAAAGAAAATACCTCATCAGTTAACCGCTTGGTACCTGGGGGGTGGGACTGCTATTAGATCCTCTGTAGATGTCTGTGAATGTTCATTGTCTGAGAGGAAGACTTGCTCCTGTCCAACAAATGCCCAGGCCTGTGATTTACCTGAAGCCATCAATGAATAAACTATGGAACCAACGACGTAAACAGCTGCAGATATGTGGAAGATGGTTTGCCATTCAATAGATGTCTACAAAGAGATAAAACAGGTTAATTGTATATTTAAAAAAAAAATAAATTAGAGAAGCAATAATGTCTGATACTAATTAGTCAAAAATCAATCAGTTTATCAACTTCTAATTGCTTTAGGGAACAAAGCTATATTAATGTTGCAAAATTTATAAATCATTTATGTAGAATGCTTCCACACCGTGTCCCTTGGAAACAAAGTATATGCGGCTAAATGGTCAACGCTCCATGTCGACAGTTACAGGTCAGCTTAGTAAGGATGATAGCAACTAAACTGTTTTGTTTGGGTCAACAGAAGTGACCAAAAATCAAGTGAGAAGACATATTATGAATGGGTAGAAGAGGCTCAGCAGCCAAGGTGATGGAAACTGTTCTAGGAGTATAACACTGCAAAGTTAAGGTTCCTGTTCCTCCAGGTTGGGGATTTAGCACAGGGCTAATGACCCTTTCTAAGAAAAAGAATATTGTAACAAAAACTCAAGAAGTAGAAAACCAAGGCCAAGACCAAGGTAAGGAACAGGACTAAGTCGAGGTTTGGCAACATGAATTTTTAAATTTTTTTTCTACGTTTACTAATTAAGTTTCCTTGCTGATAGGCTTTCCTCATTTATTTTTGGTAAAGGGAAAACAAATGATCACTAAGACCTTGGAATGGTCTTGAATGTTTGTACTTGATAAGATCATTGAATATTATTAGGTAGTACACATAAGATACATGTACTACCTGATAATATTGAGCTCATCTGTAAGACTTTTTTCTTCTTTTTTTTTAGAATTAATTACATCCTACACTAGCTGGATTTGAACTTGGGGTCTTAGGTTTAATAATGTTGCTAGGGAAATTTACTTATATAGAATGTCTAATAGAAGTACTCTATAAAATACAAATATAAAAAAAAAAAAATAAAATAAAATAAAATAAAAAATACCAATAAAGATTTGCTATAAATTGTGGTGTTAAAGTAAAATTGGTTTACCAATAGGAAATCTTTCTATTTATATTTTAGTCCATCACTAAAATGTTTACTAATTAGTTCTGAGTTGGTTATCTATTTATGTTTTATTCCACTAACTTTGGTTTAGAAAAAATAAATTTCACAATAATCATTATTCAATACAAGTTTTATATGCGTGTGCGTGTGCGTGTGCGTGTGCGTGTGCGTGTGTGTGTGTGTGTGTGTGTGTGTGTGTGTGTGTGTGTGCGTGTGCGTGTGCGTGTGCGTGTGCGTGTGTGTGTGTACACATATTGTTTGTTTGTTTATTTCGTTTAATGTCACTTTATGCTGCTATATACACATATAAACATATTAAAAAAAATAACAATATATAGATAAAACCTTATTTTGTACGATATAACTGGTTAGCATAGGACTCAGAATTCCTGGAAGTGTAGCAAATGTATTTGATATACCCATTAAAACACTGGCATATTGTGGTGCAATGTCTAAGTGATTCACACTGAAATTTAAAGAAAAGTAAAAGATTTATTAACACTTTTAATAATTAAAAGGAAATAAATTACAGATATTTAAAATAAATACTCACCTAAATCCACCATACGCTAAGCCACCAAAACCAACAGCTACTGTTAGCGATGCAACAATTGAAAGAGGTGTCTCAGAGTGTGCAGCAGCTAGCAAAAAGAGTGCTCTTGTAACAAACCCAGTGCATGTAAACAATTTTCTAACCTGGAAATATTTGTTTTAAATATTTTAAGAAAACATATAACTAGTAAAATTTATGAAATGCACATCATCCCTACAACTGCTAAGTATCAAATGTGAAAAAACAAATTTTTTGTACTACTTTATCAATACCTTTAGGACAGATATAGGTTTTAGCGAATTCCCAAATCTGAATTCATTCTGTAAAGGGGAGGAATAATCCTGTCAAAGAGTCAATCACATAAACTATTTGATTATGCCAAATCAATGTAATGAATCCGTAAGATTGAATGCAGAAACAGCGTATTTTCACATTACATACTTTGCAGTTGTAGAGATGATATGAGGCATGGAGATGCAAAAGGGGGTAAATCCACTTTTTATTATTTTTAGTTGGGTTTTTTTAGGTTTTTTAATAAAGTTAGCATCCTCTATAAGGTGGTAAATTGTTCACCCTTCAAAACATGCTAAATCCAATCTAATTTTACCTTCAAAGTTTTGATTGAGTTTCAGAAGCGGGTAAATACTTGTTTCCCAAAACAGCCGCTTGGAGCACCATTTACGCTCAACATGTTATACTCCCTTACGGTTTGAACCCCTTTAGTATCTGTTAATTTTGCTTCAATAAATTTACTTTTCAATTTCTCGTTCTTTTTAACAATATCTTTAATATTTTTTCTTTCTAGCTCATGTGAGATACTTTTATTATAAAGCATAGCGAAATTACAAAAGTTAAAAGATTTAGACCAACAAAATGTGTGAAGTCGCCTCGTCAAAACTCAAAACTTCATACCAATGCGTTCAAATTCATCAAGAAATTTAAGGCTATTGAAAGCCACTATTGTAGGGCGAAGTCAGAATGTATTTATCTTTCCTCTCACTTAAACATTATTAAAATGTGGAGAATGTATGAGTATGAGACAAAAAAATTAAACATGCCCCACCTAAGTAAATATTTTACAGATATTTTTAACAGACATTTCAATAATGGCTTCGGGACTCCTCAAACTGATGAGTGCTCAACATGCATTTGCCTAAAAGAAAAAAATTCAAAGATGCTCAATGCATGACATTTCATCAAGAATAAAACTGAAAATTTCATTCCTTGTTGAAACAAAATATTAAAAGTTGTTTAGAAAAAAATTATGAAAAATTTAAAGAAATCTTGAGAAAATCGTTTGAATCAAGTTTGTTTTTTAATAATTATTTTTTTCATCAAAGTTTGTTCAATTTTAAATTAATAAAACAATGCGTTAATTATGATAAGTTTTTTTATTTATTTATTGCCTTTTTTAAAATTTCCCTTGCAGATTTGGATGAATCCAATTTATTTAAATTGTTTAAAAATTTGGAGTTTCGAAAAGCTGAACAATATTTTACGAATATGTTTCTGATGTTGTTTAAAACTTTTGATCCAATAATAATTAATTCAAAAAAAGAATCACCTAAATTACGCATATTTTTGGGTTTCCTGAAAAATTTTCAATTTTGGATTTATCCCCTTTAGCGTCTACACGCCTCATATGAAGTAAAAAATTCCAAAACCACTTTTAAAATTTTTCACAGCTGGTCGATAAAGTTGAAGGTCAGACTGGATTAGAAAGAGGCCTCATTTTTTTAGAGGCCGTTTTCAATGTGATTTAACCAGTTTTTTGAGAAAACAATCACCCAACGATAGTCTAGTAGAAAAACTATTAAATAAGAAAAAAAACTGAAAATTGGAAGCTGGTTTTGGAATTCCACATCTCTTATATAACATAGTAAACCTATACTGCATACGTTCTAGTTTTCTATATTATGAAAATAATTTTATAAAATATCAAGCATATTCTTTGCTGAGATAAAAACAACACCATGCAACTATAACATTTTAATATAATAAACTCCATGTAAATTACTGATAGCATCTATAAGAAAAATATACCTGTGTTGTTGTAAGATTACCAGTTGTCCTAAACCAATCTGCCATGAATCCACTGGTTTGTACGATAATTCCCATTGCCAGATATGGCAAAGCTGCTAACAGACCTGCACTATGGAAGTCAAACTCGAACACATCTATTGAATTGAAAAATATGTAATACATCAGATATTTAAAATACGTTAAGAACAATGCAAATATAATTTCAAATTACCATTCATGTAAGAGGGAAGCTCAGTCAACAGAGTATAAAAACCCCAATTTTCGGAAAAATGTGCTATGACTATCGCCCAAACTGGAAATGATTTCAAAATATCCTTCCAAGGTATATTTAATCTCTAAAATAAAAGTAAGTACTTAAGCATTTTTATTTAAAAGGAAAATATATAGGTACTTCGTTTTATACTATTCCCATTTATATTACGCTTACAACTTTGACTGCTGTTCCTAAGGAATCTTCAATATATTCTTTTTCAGCTTCTGATATGTATTTGTCTCCATTAGGAGTTTCACTGATGACAATTAACCATACTGCTGTCCAAATACATCCAATTACACCTGAATAATTAAGAAATAATTATTATAACTTACACTTTAGTCAACTTACTACAATAAAAATTATTATTATATAATACCAAAAACATAAAAAATTGATGGCCATCCTAGCCTTTCAGCAAGTGCTCCACAGAGTGGTAATGCAGCAACTGTTCCAAAATAACAACCTGAGTAAGATATAGCAACTAAGCGACTTCTCTCTTCAGGTGGAGACCATTTTGACCAGACACCATACATTGCAGGAAATGTGATACCCTGCCAGAAAAATGGATTTGATCAAAGTGTAATAAGAAGAATTAAATAAGTCTTCTATTCATCTTAAAACTGTTTTGTAGTTAAACGGAAGTTTTATTGTTAACCCTTTAACAGGCAATGTATCCTGGAGGACACACATATTTAATGACTTTTGCTCAATAAATTACATAGTATCCGATGCATTATCCTACTCATTGTCGTCTAATATCCTTTATTCAACCTTAAATTTCATGATACATGAGTGGGGGTTAGTGTGGCTATAGCCGTTCAAAGGAAAAAAAAAGAAGAAACAAATTAAAAATTCCTGGCCTGCCCGTTAAAGGGTTAAAATATATATTGATATTAGAACTGTTTAAAAAGTGAACTTCATAAATAAATATTGAAAGTATATTACTATTGCAACACATAACATAGCAGTACATGAAACTTACCTCAAAAAGACCTTCTACAACCCGGCCAATTACAAGCAAATAGACACTAGTCCTGGTCAAGAAAGGTGTTAGAACTGTAAATAAAGCTGTCACCCCAACACCAACTCCAAAAAGATTTTTTCCACCATATTTGCAAGCTAGCCACCCTCCGATAACTTGAGTTAATATGTATCCATAAAAGAAGGAACTCAAAATGACTCCTTCCACACCATTACCCCAATCAAATTCAGGAGGCTAAAAATCATATGGCATACATTATTATTAAGGGATTTATTAATTTACAAAAATAGGGAACACACAACCATCTCTAAACAAAGGCATTAAGATAAGGTATTTATAACTATTTACAGATTTACTTATTATTTATACTATTCATAGTATTTATACTATTTGGAGAAGAGGTAAAAGAAATAATACTGAATAACCAAGATTTTTAAATTTCTTTACAGAAGTTCTTTAGTATGTAATATAATATGTACATTAGTCAAAACAAAATCACTGTTGATAAAACAAACTACATTAGAACATATTTTTCATAAGGGAAAAGAGTGAGCATCTTTCCCCAAAACCTGGACACTGTTTTGGTCTATTGTTTATAAAGAAAACATCATGTCATGTTGAACATCAATAGATGAGTGGACAGTCAAAATCAATAAAGAGATGTCCCACTTTTCCAGAATCAATCAGAGATAGTCCAAGGAATGAATTTAGTAAGGGGACGGGGAATATCTAAAAAACAGAAGAATATTCGAGGGGAAAAACAAGATTACTTAACATTTACAAGAAGCAAATAAGCAATGCTATATCAATTTTTTTTTTTTTAGATTTTAAACCATACTTTTTTATATTTTAAAACTTGTATAGAATAGCCAACTTTTGACTATTCTAAACAATATTGAAAGATTTAAGTTCATAAAAAAAAAATAAACAAATTTCCTAATATCATAAAATAAATTGAACCACGATTTGAGAAAAACAATAAAATAAAAGCTTAATCTATTGCAATCAAACAAAAAATTTAGTTAATTGTATAATCTTATATTGTATGATAATATAAGTTCAAGAGAATACTAATATATTCCACAAAATTAGTATGACTTAATTAGGAAATAAAGATTATACAACAATTTGGGACCAATAGCCGAGTCAGTTGGGGCGAGAGTCTCAGCGAGCTCGTAACCAGAAGGTTGTGGGTTCGAATCCCACCTGGGCGGGTTAAAATTTATTTTGTGGTGGACCCATGAAATGAATCGACCTTCCCACTCAGGCCAGTATAGGACTTCAATGGAAGTCTTGGGCTCAAAAAAAAAAACAAAAAACAATTTGGTGATTTCAAAAAGAATATATTTGTTCATTCAGTATCCACCTTTCCGTATTATTAAAGACCAGATTCCTGTGGAATTGCACATTTTAGGGGTAACTGCACAAATTAGGTTTTAAGTGCACGAAAGCACACTTTTTGATATTGCATTAAAAATATTGTGTTTTTTTTTGTTTTCATTTTGAGAAAAGTTGTGATTTATTTTGAAATTATCGACAACATTTACCAACATAATTTTATAAGAAAGAAAAACAATGGTTCCCAATTGTTTCTTTGAACTCGTTAAAGAAAGGGTATAATGTAGTACAACGTTTTCCTTGTAATAACACTCGAAGATTTTCTAATTTTATTTTAATCCATCTTTTAATCGACTCTTTTTTTTTTCATTTTATTCTTTAGTAGAATTTAGTTTGGTAAAAAAGTAGAAATAATAGTGAAATTGTGCCTAATGTAACAGCCAGACAATCATCAAAAATTAACGATTGGATAAAACCATATCCACAATTAAAATATTAATATTCAATTAATAATTTTGAAATAATAACTTTCACTTTTCTTGCAATAAATCAATTTGTTTGATTGAAAATCTTAAGTAGATGCTCATTGCAACTCAAATAAGTAGATATATTTTATCTTTTTATAAGTAGCACACAATATCATTTGCCTATTCCCAATATCTTTTTATTTTAATTGGTAGGCAGACACAGTTAACTGCAGGACAAAAATGAGCTCCAGTAACAGCTACTCACATAAAGCAACATATCATTAAACAACAAATAAATCTTTTTTACAGTTTATGTTACACCATGGTTGCTGCTAATATTTTATTTCATAAACTGCAGTCCAAGCACTTTAAGTCTCATTTGCAAAAATACAATAAATAAAACATTCCTGATGAGATATATATCAAACACTGTTGTAAACATTCTCTAGAGGGAATATGTAAACAAATAAAAAACAATATATTTACATTATGCCAGATATGTTTATTATATTCTATATTATAAAAGTATTATATTCCATTCTGTTAAGCATTGTATTATTAATCTTTTTAACTAAAGTTAATTGATAAACCTGTTACTATCAGTTACCGATTTCATAAATAATCATTCAATTTATTTTTTCTCTTTCAATATGTATTTTCTTTCAGTAAGACTATGGTCATAAATTTGAAAGCCATTTGCTATCTTGTCACAAATGCAAGTATTGTAAAAAAAAACTTAAATTTGTGAAAGTATCTTAGCAAGAATTTTACATAATTTAGTAAGTTAAATTTTTTTTTTTTTTTTCATTTTCTTTATTTGTACCAACTTTATAAATTCAAAAAATTTTATTTTCTTCCTGGAAAATCATAATCTCATCTATCTCCTAAGAGTATAGAGACCACCTTCGAAAGGGCATATTATTATAAATATATGCCAATAAAAAAATTATCTACATTATATAGACAGTCTACAAGATTTTATTATCAATTCTATTTTATTATCTATGTTCAGAGAAATAGAGTTATGTATGAGATGGATAAACAGCCTGATAAAATAAGCTAACAAGAGAGAGAACACACTCAGTCTATCACGGATCCTGTTGGCAATTTTTTTTTAGGTTTATGGTAAAAAAATATTAGACATGTATTTTACCGTTCTGACCAACGGGCCCTAGAAGCTGAGAAAAAAAAATAAAATAGCATTAAACTAATTTATTTTATATCTCAATTTTAAAAAATTATATCGACATGATTCTTGCACCAAAATTTTTATTTTTGATTGCGGATTTAAGGAAAAATACAGCCATAGATAGAATCCAAAGGATTTGGTTTAGATTAATTAAATAATAAAAAAATGATTTGATTTTCAAGCAAGCTACCTCTATCGATTTTTTTTACACAAAAATTGACATCAGATACTAATTCAGCACCCTAAAAAACAATGAAAAACGTTTATTCAATAAAAACAAGAAATATAATTTTTTCACCCCCTTCAAGGGGAATGAAATTCTTAAACCGATTATTGGTAACTCTTCTTTAAATAGCCATTACTTAGTTAAGCAATCCATTGATTGGTATCGCTGGAAAGAGGAGAGCCTCAGCTTTTTTTTGACGTACGTAAACCTTTAATATATGTTAGTATATAAATGTAAAACATCAAAGCCAAATATTTCTAAATTGTGATTATAATATAGTTCATTTAATTTACTTTTTAATTTAATTAAAATAAATAGGAGTTATGCCAAAGAATTGATATTATAATTACATCTCCTTCACCATAAAAGTTATATATATTTATTTATTTATTTTATTGATATCTATACATATACATATGTTTCCTAAGTTTTTGAAGGTGCTGAAATGGAATTCTTGGGCTAAATGTAACGTATCAATTTTACATTTTTAGTTACAATATATGGTGGAAATACGGTTGAAATAATTTAGGTGCCATCTTCCTATCTGGTTTCAAACTCAAGTTAAAAATCAAATTTTTTTTTGTATTTCCCAATTTTTTAATAGTTTTTTGTTCATCGAAATTTGCATTTATATACATCAAAAGAAAGCTGAGGCTCTCCTCTTTCCAGCGATACCAATCAATGAATTGAGTAACAAAGTAATGATGATTTAAAGAAAAGTTGCCAATAATCGGTTTAAAAATTTCATTGTTATTGAATATTATGTTGTTATTGAATAAATGTTTTTCAATGTTTTTGGGGGTGCTGAATTAGAATCTGAAGTCAATTTTTGTACCATTTCATTTGTGTTTACATACTGTTTTTAGTAGGTTTAAAGAGTAAAGAACCATTTTTAACAATTATTCTAAGAACTTTAATGATATTATATGACAAATTACTCAAGTTTTATTACCTGATAAGCTTTAGTACCATTTGGTAAAACAACAGTTCTGTTTTGAGTCATTACTACTATTGCTACACTCAAATTGACACGCATAGCATAGATGTTGGCAAATCCAAAAAAAGACAAAAGTGCTACAAGATAGCGTCGAGGCAACCATGTGGAATGGTTTCCTCTGAAATTTAGAAAATTGTTAATTAAAGTAAAGTATACATAACAAATATAACAATATGAAGCACAACTGATGACAACCCTTAATGTATTTACCTCATATAACCAAATAGTTCTTCTGAGTTTCTCCTGTTTTCCATTGCAATACCTCTGATTCACATTCACCAACTAAAAACACTGTGCTGCCTTAAGTTAAGTATAAAAAAAACATAACTCATAAAAAAAATTTATTTAGGAACATGTAAATCACAAGATTCAAAAACATATTGAATCCATAAGATCTTTGCTGAGGATAACCCCTGACAATTTCTTGGTTGTAAAGTAAAATTAACCTTAACACTTAATAAAAAAGTAAGGTAAAAACAAAATCAAACTTTTTATTTCCACTTGACATTTCTGAACCCTGTTTACAACCACCTGCTGTACCAGTTTCAGAGGCTTGACTTTGATTAGATAGTGTGAGCCTGGGCATGTGCATTGCACAGCTGGCATTATTGGAGGTAAATTCAAACGTAGACGATCCTATATTATATTTAGCAATTACCTTTCACCAGGAAACTAAGTAAAATTTAATTAAAACGATTTAAATACCATGGCTTGTGCTAAACCAGATGAATCTGGCTACAGCGAAAAGTCTATTGAGAAGAATTATTTCTATGATAAGAAGACACAACCCTTAGGACAACTCTACAAAGGAAAAATTATTTTGTATCATGGGCCGTATGAAGCCTTTAACTTTATCAGACACAGGGAAGAGAAACTTAGGACGATTAGGGGTAATGTATTCTGTTTAAAATCCCAATTATTAAGCCATTAATAATATTTGCAATCACATCTTAAAATTTATTCACATAATCCGTTAATCACACCGTTTCCAAAATATCCTTTCTTTGTATATTTTCAATGAAAACGTAAATGATTATAGTTGTATACTTGGCTGTTGGACGATGATATACTTTCTTTGGTTACTGTCCTTGTGAACTGAGATGATTGATGCCCAGTTATAGTGATGAAAGTAACTTTGGGAATGTGCCTAAAGTGCGTCTCCTAACTATAAAACAACTTTCTTTTATGCTTTAATTTACAATGTTCAGTAGGAACTAAAAATTTAACACATCTGTTAGTTAGGTTCATTGGATGAAAGACATAATATGATTAAAACTTGTTTTAATTTTTACTAAATTTACCAAAAACTTAAATCTAAAATAAATAACAAAAATAATACTGTCTCATAATTATAAAACCAAGTTAAAAAATTCATTTTGTGTTATTTTTTATAATGTTAATGTTATTGTTAATAATCTGTGACACCTCTTTTCTTTTCAGAAACCTGAAAAAGTCTTCCTCCCATACTCATAACTACATTTTTTATAACTTCCTTTGGTATTTCGTCCCACGATTTGTTGATGGCATTTTTAGTTCTGTCACATTTTCATAATGTTTGTTTTCGGCATATATCTTTCTCACAATGATACCCCATAAGTTCTCCATAGGGTTCAGATCAAGAGAACAAGCTGGCCAAGAACGTAAAGGAATGTTGTGAGCAGTGCTGCCGATGCGGGTATTTTTTCCCGAAATCAGGAAATGTTTGGCGTCGGCGGGAATGTAACGGGTATCGCTGAAAAACAGGTAATTTCGGTTATTTTTGCTTTTCATAGCTGATTATGTTAATACCTATTTCATCGTTATCTTTTTCTGAATTGATAAAAACAATTATCGCCAAAAAGTTCAATAGAGATTGTAATATTTTTTGGTCAAGGAAGAATCGAAAAGGTCAGTCAGTCTTCGACGACAATCAGGGGGATGAAAGCCGTTCAGTTCCTCAGATGTCCACGTGAATGTTAGGTACCGCCACCAGCGCTGCTGACCTTTCTTTGACGCTCACTTAAATGTTTGAGTGCGTTTTGTCCACAGAATACAGAATATGATAGAAGCGATGGGCAGGTGGGGGAGAAGGCTCCCGGCAAGGAGCGCTATCCCCACCACCTTAACCCCGGCTGTCCCAGTCAGTACCACTGTTCCCTGTGTCTCATTTGTGTATATGTGTTTTATTTTTTTTAATTTCTCAATTGGATTAAAAAATGTCGTGTCGTGCCGCGTTTGGAAGTTCTAAGAAAGAGTCCGACAAGGATTTAAACCCTCCAATAACCCTTCACCGGTACATTTTAAACGAACACAGTTTAGTTTTTCAATAAATTGAGAAACAAATCTTCCTTCCCTTTCGCCACAGTAAAAATATGTTTATTGTGGAGCTTTTTTAACTTTATTGTTAAACTCCCCTATAATAACAATAGTAGGTATTGTAACCACATAATACAGAATATTCTGTATATTCAATTAGGATTGATAAATCAATTGCCAATTCTATTGAAATTATTTTTATTTGAAAACTAGTTTCGAATGTTAAACATTAACACCTTAAGACGACGTTTTACAATAATAATATAGTTTTAGATTTGAATAAATCTTTAAAAGGTAAACAGTTCCAAATCTACCTTTTATTTTTTCCTCAGCTTCCCTTCAGTTGAAGAGGAACGAAATAAGTGGGTTCAAGCCCTGAGGTAAGAAAACTGGAAGCAAACAAAAACAAGAGTTATTTGTTCAAAACATTTTAAAGCGAGGGCGATTTTGACAGATCTTCTTCATTTCGAGTAAATCTAAAGGTACAATTCAGTCAGTTTTTTGATTTCCCAGATCATTTGAGACAGAAGATTATTACGCTTTACCCACATATGTACAATTATTCAAACTTAAAAGTTTAATGTTGGATTTCTTTTTTTTAGGAAAGGGTGCCAATGAAAAGGCTTGCGAAAAATATTAGGTCTCCAAATAAAAAGAAATTTAAAAAATGTTAGAGATCACTAATAAAAACATAAACGAGCTCAAAAAAACAACTTGATGAAAGATCTGTACAGATTCAAAATACAGCTAATTCATTAAGCTTCACTGAAAATTAACTTTCTACCAAAAAAAAAAATAAATAAATAAAAAATACTGGTTGAAAAATTTTTGGGTGAAGGTGGTGGGGGGAGATTTTGTAAGTAAAGGACAACATAGGCAGTTCGTTAAAAACTTTTAAACCCAACAGTACTATGTTGACGTTGACCACCAATGTTTGTGCAACCCTTGAAAGTAAAGGCAATAGTGATTTAGAAGAGTAAATAAATTTGTTATAAATAAATAAATTTGATAAAAGGTATTCTGGGCGCGTGTAGGGGTTGGTGTCACCGATCCGAACAATTACCATAAATTTTAATGTTTTATAAATAATAAGCTAAATAATTTAAAATTTTGGTTATTACCAGTATGTTATATTATATATTATGTTATTACCTAACTTGTAAGTGCCACATTTATATCTTGTTATATATTATTATGATAATCATTTTATGTTTTGAATAGACATCATTATTTCTTTTTAAAAAAGTTATGTACAAATTTGCACCTGCTAGTCTTTTTGTTTTCTACGTTTTGAGTTTATTAAATTATCATATTTTAAGTTTATAACATTGTGACACTACTGTGATAAATGACAGTTAAGTCTGAATTAAACGATTAAGACGTTATTTTAAGTGTTACATTACACAATAAGATAATCATTTATAACATTGTGACAGTTTGTGATAAATGGCAATCAAGTCTGAAGTAAACGATTAAGACGTTATTTTAAGAACTATATTAGATAATAAGATAATAATTTTACTTAGAGTTTTTTTTAATAAAAAGAATTTATTTAAAATATATCTATATTTACTAGTCTGCCTCTTATTAGTCTTTATGTGTGCCAGTTTGTGATAAATCATAAATAAAAGTCTGAATTAAACCAATTAGATGCTATTAAAATTTAAAATTTTTACCTACTAATTGTTTTATTAATAATTCCTAATATTATGTTTTGTACCTGTCCACTTTCCTTTTCTTTTAGTCACCCAGCAAAACGTCAGTTAGAAAATAATAATCTAGGTATCTATAATAATAATCTTTCTTCTTCTTCTAGGTAAATATTGAAAGGTTGATTAATTAAAAAAGTTTAAGAAATTGAGAAGGTTAATACAGTAATACAAATTAACAATTATTATATTACAATGGCACTAAATTTAAAATATATTTTCCAGAAATCAATTATAATTGAGTTAACATATTTAACAAGTAAACAGATTTTTGTAATTAAAATTATGTAACTTTTTTTCTCCAAAGTCCTCCGCCTTCTAGGTGGCATGGTTTTAAAGTGTAATATCTAAAGAATAAATAACAATTGAAATCTGACCCATCCAGACCCATGGAGCTAAGCTATTTATTTTTTTCTAGAATAATGCCCCTCTTCAAAAGTGCTGTATTTGATGTGTGGGTGGCCATGACACACTGAAAAATTGTCTGATGTCAAAAGGCATTACTGAAGAGGTCATTCAGGAATTAGTTATGAAAATAGTGGATTCATTTTTAATTCATATTCGTTCTCGATGGGTCCAAAGTCGATGGAGCCGTCAAAATGCTTGAAACAAAATTCCGATTGGCTGAAGGGAAACTTGGTAGATACCGAGGCACTTGACCTTGGCCCAATTAGCAGTAAATATCGTACTACCAAAGTATTTAGAGATCTGGGGGGGGGGAACAATAAAAGTGACAAATTCAACACTTGTTGGACAATTATTCCTAGGAGAAGCTGCACGCCTCACCTTGCACGCAGCTTTATTCGTCTGACTCATATATTTCAACTTTGTCAATTAATGAAGGTAGTGCTTTGTTGCCTTTTGATCCTAATGATAAATGTTTCCCGGATGAATAATTAAATTTACTACCTGAGCCAACTGACTAATAAAATAGTAAATAAAAATTGGTCTGCGTTGAATTTAATATTTGTTATTTTTTTTTTCACTTTACTTATTTTATCCACCCCTGTCACTCAAATTATGACAATAAGTGGATGTGATATGAGAAATTACGTAAAATTGTCATGTCAGGGATGAGGGAAATATTTAAGTTATAATAAAAAATAAAAATTCAACGTTCTGTTCTATATATATAAAAAAAAAAATTTTAGTTCTTATTATTGTTCTATTTTATTATAGTTCATTGTATTTATGCAAAAATAAAAAATACTCAAAAATGTTCAAGTGATTTCGACTATTTCTTTAGAAGTTATGAGCAATGTCCACCTAGATTGGCGTTTTTACCAGTGTGCGCCCCTTTATCAGTATTTGATCCCCCTCCCCCCCTCGCTGGGTTAATAAAGATAATTCCCGAAAACGGGTATTACTTCAAGCATTGGCGGGTATTTCTCGGTAAAAACGGGAATATTTATGCTGGGTGGCGGGTATTTTGGGTTGGGGGCATCGGCAGCACTGGTTGTGAGACAAGAGCCATGCTTTGGTTGCTCGGCTTGTGTGAATTGCGGCATTATCTTGCTGAAAAGTCCACCAGTCCCAATCAGTCGAAATATTTTTCCGCGTCCAAACTTCAACCTTGCTGTGATGTGGCTAAAAGTTTAGGTGCTTTTTGCATTTAATAACTTCGCCGCGTTTTAGGACACGATACACTGGAGCTTTCGAAACATTCAGTTGAAGGTCATAAATCATTTTGCAGATGCTTTTAACAGAATTGATAGCATTGTTAATGATTCTTCGTTCACAACGTACAGAAAGTTTCTTCTTAAGGCCACCTTTTTAATTTTTACAATAATTTTGTTTGTTCACTCAAAAATGCTCCTCCAAATTAAGGGACCTCCGCAGTCTTCCTGTGATTTCTTGAAGACATAAATTTTCTTCAGCAAAGCCAAAATTTTTCCCTTTTTTTTCTTCGGAAAGCACTTTATTCCGAGGTATCTTGGTTAGAAAACAAAGAGAGAATAAAGCAGGGCGTCCAGTTATCACAATAAGAGGATTAAGATTTTTTTAAAAAACATTTGTTTATTGCAGATTCTGTTTACCCAGTTGGTTTTATAATTACAGAAACAGTATTATTTTTGTCATTTCTTTTAGATTTATGTTTCTGGTTAAATTTGTAAAAATAAAAACAATTTTATGTCATATTATATCTTTCATTCAATGGACCCAAATAATTGATACGTTTAATCTTCTTATGTTTTACACGTTTTAGTTTCTACTGAAGTTTTCAAATTAAAGAAAAAAACAAGTGGTTTTATAGTTATGAGACGCACTTTAGTATTTTTTTATGATGTGGTTATTTTTCAAATTGGCAATAATTTGGATACTTTTTTTAGACTGTTGATGATCATTCCAAGAGAATTGTTCATTATTAAGATTACAGAGACCATATCCATGTTAGCTTATTTATTATAATTATAATTATTTTTTTTTTTACGTTTCAGTAATTCCTCTGTTATCTATTCTAATTATTAATGTCAGCGAAAAACTTGTCACCAAAGTTCAAATATTATATATATATATATATATATATATATATATATATATATATATATATATATATATATATATAATATATATATATATATATATATATATAAATGTTACTTTCAAATTCTGCTGTTCCTATCCATCAAAATATCGCAAAGTCAATATGAGAATATTAAACAGTTGTTTGTACTCAGGGTCACTGATGTGGGGAGGGGGATAAAATCCCTTGGACCCTGGCTTAGGTGGGGAATTCCAACTACCAGGACACCTCAAAAATTCTTTTTTGCCACCTTTCCTCTTCTATCCTCATAACATGCCCAAACCATTTTAGCCTTAAGGTAAATACATGCTACTCTGACGTTACGTGTCCCCACATCTCGTCAGGCATCGTGGGGCCACGTCAGACATGAAGTGGTGTTCACATTGGCCGCCTGACGTATAGCAACTACTTCGTGCCCATTTCTTTTCCCAACAGTTTATTTTGAACCTCCAACCATGACTTTATATGACCGTACTTTATATGACCGTGTTTTTGACATGCTGGAAGAAGAAGAAGAAATGGCTGCTTTGTGTATCCATTTACTCGTCTAGAGAATAGGGTGTTATCCCCCTATCAACACCTATCAACATGGGGCGAGACGGATACGGGGTGTTCCAAAATTCAATGCCTCAATTAATAGAAGATAAAGAGCGGTTTAAGTGCTCCAGAATGACGGAAAGGATACTGTTTTTCAGATCTGCCAGGATCTGACGATTTTTTGAGGCCGAAGGACATCCTTCGCCACTCTCCTTTCACAATTAGAATTAGTTTTCGTCCTTAAGGATGCTGTTTTTAAGATGGCTGAAGGACATCTTTGGGCCAAATATATATATATATATATATATATATATATATATATATATATATATATGTATATATATATTTTAGTTTTCGTCCTTAAGGATGCTGCTTTAAGATGGCGGAAGGACCTCATTTTGACATCTTTGGGCCAAATATATATATATATATATATATATATATATATATATATATTTTAGTTTTCGTCCTTAAGGATGCTGCTTTAAGATGGCGGAAGGACCTCATTTCAGCGATGTATTTATTAACCATGTATATATTATTATCGTACCTAATTTGAATTATTAGTAAATAAAAGTGTTTTTATCATTTTATTGCTGATCAATTTTAACTCATACTATACAAGAATCATTAAATAAGTATTTTACTTAAAAAATAAAAAATGTTTCCAATTACCTTGAGTTTTCCCGAATTATATTAGGCTAATATAATCAGATATACTATTATTATTAAAGAGGAACTTACGAGAACTATATATTATTGATAACATGTTCCAAACAGGAGGACATGGATGAACACAATCCTTAATTCCAGCTCTCTTAATTAATCCTATAAGAATGTTCCTATTATTTATGTCAAAGTTTACTTTGACTGATCCTTTAATTCCTTGTGACTTGAGTTTTAAATTTTTTAAAAAACTTTAGTATATATAATCTATGTAACATAGTACTGATGTGTTGAAAAATTTTTTGTATGTTTTAGAACTGAAGATGAATGTTTAGCATTCGAAACTAGTTTTCAAATAAAATAATCTCAATAGAAGTGGCATTTAATTCATCAATCCTAATTGTATTAATCCTTCTATATCATTATGCGTACCTTAAGTGAAGTCATTTACATTTTTTAAACGCAAGTAAAATATCAGAAGCAAAAATAGTGCATTCGTGGTATTTTGAGACTGTTGGAAAAAAGTCAAAGCGCAAAGGCAGCCATCATAAATTCATGTTGGAATGGATGTTATAAATTCATATAACCTAATTTATATAATAAATTTATGTTATAATCATGTCTAGTTATATTTTATATTGATTGATACTTTTTTCCAATGAATATCAAATATAACTTCTATTGAAGAAACTAATAAAATATTTGAAAAAAAAAACTATTTGCACAAACCTGGAATGCCTAGTTTTTCTCCTATTTCATCCCAAGTCTCTGTCCTAGAATGCTGATTGCGATATTGCCGACATGCAGGGTCATACAGCACCGGATTTGACCGAACGTACTCTATTGATATCTCAGCCATCTTCAACTATTCACTGGAAACGGTACAAGAGAAACCACTTGACTCTTCTGACGCTTTCCCACATCTGAGGAATATCTAGAACTTTTGATATTCTTCCCACGCGTCCGATGGCTTGTGGCATCAGATTGCATTATCCCACGTGTTCCCACGTCATGTCTGCGCAATATGAACGTATGGGAATATGACGCGTGGGAAGAATATCAAAAGTTTTAGATTTTTGGCAGATGTGGGAAGGCGTCAGAAGAGTCAGGTGGCTTCCCCTGTGGAATAGTGTGATGTTTCGCCCTTATAAGTTTGTTTGTACGTAGGTATGTAGCTTGAATATCAGATAATCGGTAATCCCTGCACCCCCAAATTAAGAAATATATTTTATATATTGTTTGTATATAATTTACCCACCCTTATAAAATTGTTTGTATGTAGGTATGTAAATTGAGGATAAAATTTTACGAAAATCGTTTGAATTTTAATCCCCCCCCTCTCCCACTTCCATTAAAAAAAAAAAAATAATAATAAAAATAAAAATGAGTACAGTGATGTTTTACCCTTATAAAATTGTTGTTATGTAGGTATGTAACTCGAGTATCAAATTTTTCGAAAATCAGTTGAATTCTAACCCCCCTCCTTTGCCCCCTCCAAAAAATAAAAAGCATCGATACAGTGATGTTTCACACTATAAAATGGTTAGTATGTGGGTATGGAACTTGAATATCAAATTTTACGAAAATCAGTTGAATTTCGATCTCCCCCTCCCCCCGTCGCCTCCTTCCCAAAAAAAAAAAGATTCAATTAAGTGATGTTTCACGCTTATAAAATTATTGGTATGTAGGTATGTAACTTGAATATCAAATACGGAAAGCGTATATGTGTAAAGGCACCTATTGATAGGAAAAAGTATCAATCAATATCAAATATAACCAGACATGATTATAACAGATATTTATGATCTAAATTAGGTTATAGTTTTTGCCGTTCTGTAATAGCAATTAAACCGCTCTTCATCTTCTGTTAATTGAGGCATTCAATTTTGGAACTCCCCCAATTCGCCTCGCCCCATATTTATAAGATGGACCCATTCTCTAGACGAGTAAATGGATGCAATACACAAAGCAGCCATTTCTTCTTCTTCTTCCAGCATGTCAAAAACACGGTCATGTAAAGTCATGGTTGGAGGTTCAATACAAACTGTCGGGAAACGCAATGGGCACGAAGTAGTTGCTATACGTCAGGCCAATGTGAACACCGCTTTAAATCTGACGTGGTCCCACGATGCCTGACAAGACGTGGGAACACGTAACGTCAGAGTAGTATGTGTTTAGCTTTAGATTTTTATACCCCACGCATTATGACGTGAGCCCACGTGTTCCCACGTCACGTCAGAGTAGTCTGTATTCACCTTTATAGTCTCTAGCCTCTTTAGCCTTATAGTGTAGAATATGCTAGCCATTTGTTCCATTCTTTGTCTAATTTCAATGTTTGGAATGTTCTGAACCCGAGATATTTTAATTAATTCTTCATTTAAGGAGTGTTTCTTAATATATTCAATTCACTTTATTTATTTTATTTCACATTTACTCCCCTTTAACAATCATTATATTTTGTAACATGTTTCAGGACCCACGTCCCATCTTCAGACTATTTACGTATTCTTCCGGTGTTAACCAACAAGAAGAATAAATAGTCTGAAGATGGGAAGTGGGTCCCGAAAAATGTAACAAAATATGATGATTGTTATGTCAGAAAGTATGGTTGTGGCAAAGTATGTCCTGCTCTGCCCTCTATGTTATGCTTGCGTAAAATAAAGAGTAGTTGTTGAACCTTCAATTTGTGTGTGTCGGCAGTGAGCCGTGCGTGTTTCTTTTTTCCCTGAGTCAGAAAAACTGACAGGTTATGGGCCCAGATCATTGCTAATTATTAGTGTTGGTGTTATTGGTAATTATGGTTATTAGTGTAGAGTGAATAGTGTCAAGATTAAATTTGGGAATTTAAAGTATTAAAGTCACCAGTAGAAAATGGACGTCAACAATTCTACAGTTTTCCCGCAGCTTAATGATTCAAATTTTAAAACTTGGAAGTTTCATCTTATCTCATTGTTGAATGAGAAGGAAGTTAAAGAAACTATTGAAGATGGATGGGCATCGGAGACCAATGAGGCAAAGAGGAAAGATAAGAAGGCGGTGAATATAATCATCAATTGTTCTACCGATCGCCATATTGACTATATTAGTAGCGCGAAATCAGCCAAGGAAATGATGAAATCGTTAACTAATGTTTTTGAGAGGAAGAGTACCATCTTGAAACTTCTTGCCAGGAAGAAATTGCTTACTTTGAAATGCACGACTAGTTTGCAGGAGCATTTCAATAAATTTGACGCCGTAGTCAGAGACATTGAAACCATGGGATCTAAAATGGAGGAAGATGATCGCGTCTGCCATCTTTTGTTAAGTCTCCCTCATAAATTTGAGCAAATTGTGACAGTGCTTGAACCTACGGATAATGACCTTACATTGGATTTTGTAAAGTCAAGGCTTTTAGATGCAGAGATAAAAGAAGAACCTAAAGGTGAATCATCCAACGATATTTCTACTGTTAAAAAAGTGGAGCCAACTTTCGAAGAATTCCCAGAGAAAGAAATTGAAGAAGAATGTGAGGTTAGATTAACCAATTCTTGGAATACTATAGAGAAAGAAGTACCAAGGATAGATGAAGAACTACCGGTAAATGAACCAATTAAGAAAAATAATAAACATGGAACAAGTGAAAATAATAATTAATAATGAAACAAAAAGTAAGAGATTGTATGGAAAAGAAAAATACATTGAAGATCTTTATAGAGAAGAACTAGGGAAAATTTTCAAAAGAGGGAAGAAAATTACTAGATGTTATGTTGCAAGTAGATGAAATGATAAAAAGGAATTATTTCTCTAATGGAAAGTACCAGACTCCTGTTGATGCTTGTAATTATCTTCGGGAGAAAGTCAAGAAAAAAAATTGTAACCTTAAGTAATGCCTCTTGGAAATTTGGTACTGACTTAGATAATGTCTTGTGGAAAATAACTAATATAATAATAATAATGTTTTTAGTAATGAGCAGTTGAATGATGTATTAACTAAAAGTTCAGAGCTATGTAAATTCGTTAAATTTAAAGATATTTAGGTTTATAATATAGATTCTTAATTCATTTTTTTTAAATGTATAATTGTAAAAATATGTATTTGTATTGAGGCAATTTCAACTATAATGATAGAAAATAACTTGAAATTGAAGGGGAATGTCAGAAAGTATGGTTGTGGCATGTCCTGCTCTGCCCTTTATGTTATGCTTGGGTAAAATACAGAGTAGTTGTTGAACCTTCAATGTGTGTGTGTCGGCAGTGAGCCGTGTGTGTTTCTTTTTCCCCTGAGTCAGAAAAACTGACATGTTAAAGAGGAGTAAATGTGAAATAAAGTGAATTGAATATGATATTTTAATGTTTTATCAATTTAATTGACAAATTAACAATAGTTATTATTCAACAAAATAAAAGTAGTCTTCAATCTGGTCAATGTAATTTTTTCAATTCATAATTTTAAGGAAACGATTAAATTTTAGGATTGTTTTAATTGTCATGCCTTAATTGACATCATCACAAGTGCTATTTGGTATAAAAGATTCCATTGTGTTTTAATATATTAGGAAATTAATAAAAAAAATTGTAGTTATAAGTAAAGAAAAATAATCATATTTTTTTTGGGCTGATGTTGGGAGAGGGTAGGGGCAGTGGTTTTTCTCTTGGTGGTCTTCTGGTGTATTTTAATCTTATGGGCATGCTCTCATTGTGGTTACCATCTTATTAACAAGAAATAATAAAACTTGCAATATATGCGATCTGAATTAAAGGAGAGGTTTACTTATTAGTAATAAAAATGATATTTCAATAATGTGAAAGGAGATTTAATTACTTATCTTAAAAACCCTGCATTATACTCCATTATTGGTTTTTTAACCTTTTCAAAATGTTTTTAGAAAACATTTTTCCCACCCTCATATAAGAACCTTAAATCAATACAATTTTACAGGCACTAACACTACAAAACTTATAATAAAATTAAATTAAAATAAACAGCTTTAAAAACTGGAACTTTTGAGATTCGAACAATAAATATGTACTTGTTGGAGGATATTCTGGTTATATCCTGATGTATATATTTAATTTATATTTTTTTGTATAAATTGTATTTTTTTATTATATGTATAAAAGTGCATAAGTTTATAAAAAAATATTTATATAAACTGCTATCATATAAATAGACAGTTGAATAAAAATAAATTATAAGGGGTTAGACAGTGCATAATAAATAATTTTTTTATTGTTTTATTGTACAGAAACATTATTTAACTGATTCAGTTTAGTAATAAAAACAGAATAACTGGTCAAAAGAAAAAGAATAAGGTAGGATATTACTACTATGATCTTCAGGGTGTAATAAAATGATTTCAGGACTTCTTGAAAATGCTGGATATTTTGTTGAATACGAAGCTTGGGAGCACTTTAACAGAATGGGAGTACTTGTGAACGAAAAATTGATTTTCACTTGCAGAATGACTGACTTGGATTTCGACGGGTATGGAAAAAACAGAAGTGCGAATCGTGCATATCGTAGAACAATCCAGGTTTTAAAAAGAGTTGAGGCATGGTTTCTTATAAAATACTTTGGTGATCCAGCTCCATATGACTATTTTAGTATTTCTTTTGGACACTAAATCATTTGATTTTTTTTTATATTTATTTTTTTTATTACTCAATAAAATTTTGGATTTAAAGGATGGTTTATATTTTCTCGTCATAGCCATAACTTCATATCATTTATCCATTTTTAAAACAGTATTTATAAACTAAAGTCATTTAATTAGTTCAAATACATCAATAGTTTCCTAACTCTCTGTGAGTATATGAATCATAGTGTAATTTGATGATTCTTTAGATTCATCTAACATAGATTACAGAACTATCTAAACTTTCAAATATCAATTGACGTTAATAGATTAATCTACAGGGCTAATGACGGGTGAAAAGATTGAAACATTTAAACCTTAATGGGAGTTTTTGTTCTTAAACTTTTACTATCCTTAGATGAACCAAACTGAGACATAGGCGTAATTTTTGCTTTCTCTGCTTCTAAAAAGCTGGTAACCACAATCACTATTGAAGACTAGCAATCAAATGCATTTTTTTTTTTTTTTTTACTCCAACTGATCTTGAACCATCATCTAATCTATCTCAAGTCAGAAGGAGACATCAGTAACTAGAAACTAAATTTAGGATTTATGTATACTCTTAATAGAATATGAATTTGGGTGAAAGTATGCTACTATAGTGTTATATGAAAACTGTAATGCATTACAAAAGTCTTTACTTGGAGGTTGATCTTTGTGTATTCAGAAAAGGAAATTTTATAGTTTTAAGTATTAAATATAAAGTAAAGATTCTTTGCAAATAATTAAAAAATTGAAATGCCATTTTAATGCACTCTTGTTATTGTACACTGTGATTCTTGAATCTTGAATTCAGTCATCAGTAATGATTTTCTTAGAAATAAAATTCCATATCATAGCAGAAAGAATTCACAGGGAACTAATGTATGTTGTTTAATGTCACTGATGCACTTAATTTAATTTTTTTTTTTTTTTGCTTTTCTGAGGTAGTATATTTTATTCTTCTGAGTCTTCTTTATCATTTCTCTAGCTTTTAAAGATGATTCTTAATAGTTTTATTTTTTTTTTTATTAGAGTGCATTTGTGGAACCTGCAGCCTATTTTAATTAGTCAGTATAGTAATTTAAATTTAAATTAATATTATTTAATATTAATGGTAAGGATTTTTCGCAGTGATCGGTTCCCTTTTTGCATAGATAGTGTAATCCAGTAATCAAGAATTTGCAGAAACATTTGTTGACATATTACAAACAGAGTAAGCAATCCACCTTAGGGATTAATTCATCAAATAAGAAATGGACAGTATTGATATAAAAATAAACAGAAAAAATGAAAGAACTTCTTTGCTGACCCAATATATAATGTAAAATTTCAAAAATCTATCCAGTTTTGCATAGATAGTGGCAGAAATAAAAATTAAAGAGCCAAATATTTCTTATAAATAAAAGTTATTATACTTTAGTATTATTCCTTGATTACATTATGACTGTATATCATTAAGAACTTAATGAATAAATACTTAATTAACATGAGAGGTGAAATCTACATTAATAACAGACACTTCATTTATAAGTTGCAGTCTATAATTTAGTTGTGGTATATTGTATTGGGTTGGAAAATAAGTCAATTCGGTTTTTGAGGATTATTTGATTATTTGATATAACTAAGAAATGGAAAGTATTAATATAAAAGTAAACAGAAAAAATGAAAGGACTTCTTTGCTAACCCAATATATAATGTAAAATTTCAAAAATAAGATGGACAAAGTCAATAAACGATACAATACACCAACTATAGATAGGGAAATAGCTAGTAAGAGAATTGAAACACTCTGATTCTAGTTTATGATGAGATAAAATTTTCATCATTCATCATTAATTTAGTATCCTTTTTCTTGTTTATAATTTGTTAGATTTGTAAATAATAATATAAAACTTAGATCTAAGGATAGGACATATTAAAAAATTAAAATCATCTGTAATTTTACCTCTATAAGTTATTGGAGTATATCAGTGTAATTGAATGTACTATTAAACTTCTTTTTTTTAAATAGAAGTTGATTCTTTGTCAAAAAATATTCACTTATTATAGTATGTGCTTTTCTATAAATGGAAATTAATTGTTAAATTTGTATTTCATTTTAATTCTTTTTATATCTCATTTATGTTTGTTTATTTCGTTTAACGTCACTTTATGCTGCTATGGCTAATCGGACGATGCTACGGTGGGAGTCCTAAATTTTTCCTATCCAGGTATAATTAGGATAGGGATCTTTAACGAGTACCTGACATCGCACAGGCTCGGGACCCCCATTTTACGTCCCTTCCGAAGGACGGCATAGCTAAGGATTTTACTCCATTTAAAAAATCCTAAGGTCATCTGCCGGGCTGCGAACCCGCGATCTTGGGTTTAGTAGGTTGCTATGCTAACCACTACTCCACAGGTGACCCCTAATATCTCATTTAAATGACCATGTTACTAACTAAACGTAATAATGGCTTCTCTGAGGGCCATAGTGTTCTATACAGTTTTGTATGGTCTTATTAGTGGTTACTCTCCTACATCAACAAAGTCTATAAAATAGATTCGCAAGACCTCATACAGGCTCACTATGACGAATTTTTTGTACAATGAAGTTTAAAAAAAATATTTATTATGGGGTATGTTTTCCCCTAAGAATATTCAGATGGTATATAAAATTCTGATGATATTTTATTCGCTGCCTAAAATTATTTCAGACAAAGACCTTCGTAAAACAAGAGACATGTAAGTGAGCAATATTAAATTGTCATTTTAGACTTCTTCATCATTTACTGGACCAACATTCAAAGCTTCTGATTCATTACAAAAGACTAATTTAAATGACAGTAAATAGACATATTTGGACATATGGAGTTGAGTTTTGCGGCTCTACTAAACCATCCAATTCATCTTGTATTTAATACTTCTCAATGCTCCATGCTTTGTCACAAAAAACTTATCCATAAAAATCTTAATCTTCTATACGAGGGTGGTCTGAAAAGTTTCCGATCTCGGCATGAAGGGCAGCACACGCAAATAAAAGTTTAGTGAATTCGTTGTTTATCTGTTGATAGTTACTCAACAAAGTTTCAGCCATTTTGGACTGTTGTTATGTAACAGCCGTTTGAGTTAGTTGATGTGAGTGTTTTTGTAAAAACGAACAAAATCATGTACCGAGCTGTCATTAAAATTTATTTTTGAAAGGCAGTACGCCTTCGTGTATTATCCAATGCAATAATGGATGTGTGAGAGATGGAAGAAATCTCTAACGATTGGTACAAAGCAGTTATATGCCCAATTTACAAAAAGGGAGGTGTGCTTGATTGTCATAATTATCGTGGTATATTCCTCTTACCATGTGCGTATAAGGTGTTCTCTCGGATACTTTATAAAAAACTGCTTCAATTTTCCGAGCAGAATAAAGGAAAGTACAAGACAAGCTTCACGGGAGGAATGTCTACTGTAGATCAGATATTCTCCATCAACCATTCTGGAAAGGTGCAGGGAGTATAAGATCCACACACACCAACTGTTCATCGCCTTTCGAATGGCCTATGATAGTATAAAGAGAAATGAGCTGTATGAGGAACTACGAGAAATGGGAATACCACCGAAGCTTTACGTCTGATCAGGGCTACGATGAAGAAGGTGCAATGCACAGTGCGTGTTCAGGGTGAGCTGACAGATAGCTTCGTAACCCACAAAGGACTGCGACAGAGTGATTGCCTTGCATGCCTTCTCTTTAATTTGGCTCTCGAAAGTGCGGTACGGAAATCTGGAATACAAGTTGGGGGAACTATATTCAATAAATCATCTATTAATTTGGCTTTCGCCGATGACTTATATATTGTTGGAAGAACCCCCACAGACTTAAAAAACGTTTTTATGAATCTCCAGATAGCAGCGGCTAGAGTGGGTTTAGAGGTCGAGAATCAAAAACCAAATACTTGCATGCAGGCCCACGAACCATCGCATTTCGTAGCTGGAGGATTTTCATTTGAAAGGGTAATAGAGTTTAGCTATCTTGGTTCACAAGTAAATGTGGATTATGAAATACAAGAGATCCATCGCAGAATTATCTCCGCAAATAAATGCTATTTCGGGTTACAAAAGCATTTAAGGAGCAGGACTACATCTCAAAACACAAGGTGCAACTGTACAAGACTATAGTAAGACCAATTCTCACTTATGCCTCCAAATGCTGGACGTTACCCAGTTCACAGGAAGCCCTTATCCTAAGGTTCGAGAGGAGAATTTATGGCCCAGTTTGTACCAACGGAATCTGGAGAATGAGAACGAATGCTGAGCTGACAAGACTCTACAAAAACACAGATGTTTTAAGGGTAATAAAGTAGGACGGCTTCGATGGGCGGGTCATATGATTAGAATGACCCAGGATCAGATTCCTAGGATGCTCCTGGACGAAAAGATTTATGGGACGAGAAGTGTGGGAAGACCTCGGCTCCGATGGATCGATGGAGTGGCGGCGGAAGCCAGGTCCATCTTTAGAATTCGCAATTGTAGAACAACGGCAACTAATTTGAGAAGACTGGCGGACCAAGCTGCAGGAGGCCTTGACTCTACAAGATTTGTAGCGCCATGGATGATGAATACGCCTACGCAAATCAAAGATGGGTTGGAATCTGTGTATGTGGACTCTGCACCATCATTTCCCACTTTGATATTTTGGGCAGCTGAATTTAAACGTGGCCATTAGAGCTTGGGAGACGATGAACGTTCGATACGTCCAAAGACTGCAATTACCTACGAAAACATCGCCAAAGTTCACCAAATGGTGCTAGACGACCAACAAATTAAAGTGGGAGGGATGGCAGAGGTTATGAACATGTCAAAAGAACGTGTTCGTCACATATTAAATCAACATTTAGGCTTAGGCATGAGAAAGCTGTCCGCGCATTGAGTGCCGCGTTTGCTCGAGTGAACATTTCAAACGCTCTGTTGGCGCAATAAATCCGAGTTTATATAATAGTATAGATATAAATTAATTTCTGTAGATGAAACTTAGATACACCATTATACGCCCGAATCAAGAATACAGTCCGAACAGTGTACTGCAAAGGGGTAACCGGCTCAAAAAAAAAAAGCAAAAACTCTTTTTTTCGGCTGGGAAAATGATGGTGACTGTTTTATGGGATAGTCATAGAGTTATCTGAATCGATTATCTTCAAAAGGAAAAAGCAATAAAGGAGCATACTACGCATCATTACTTGACAAGCTGAAGGCAGAACTTGCGGAAAATCGGCCACATTTGCATAAAAAGAAAATCCTGTTACACCTAGACAACGCACCGTCTCACACCTCAGCGGTTGCCCTGGCGAAAATACACGAATTACGGTTTGAACTGCTTGACCATCCGCCTTGCTTATCAGATCTAGCCCCAAGCGACTTCTTTTTGTTCCCTCATTTAAAAATTGCGCTCCGAGGACAGAGATTTTCGTTGAATAAAGAAGCAATCACGGCAGAAAAAACGCCGAGTACTATTTGAAATGACAAGTAGTATTTGAAAAATGCCGAGTACTATATGACAGGACGAGTTACAGAGATGGGAGCATCGCTGGGAGAAGTGTGAAGAGTTACAAGGAGACCATGTTGAAAAATAAAAAACAAAAAATTCAGAAAAAATGTCTTGTATCTTTGTTAGGTCGGAAACTTTTCTGACCTCCCTTGTAGGTCGCTAATTTAGCCCACACCTTCTCTCTTTTCATAGTAAAGTGCATAACAAGTCAAATCCACTAGTATTTCAACTTGCTTCCCCCTCCTTTCCCTATTCCCTCTGAGGTGTCTGAAAAGAAGATGACCTAGAGATCTTCTGATGTAAAACTTTTATTGAAGTGCTACTAATGAGTAGTACTTTACAAGTTATTGATATACCATTGTAATCATTATCCACACATTCACTTGTATTTTTTGTACACAGTTGTAAATATTGATAAACAATACAACATGAATAAATTAATAAAAAATATAAATTTTGATTTGTTGAGAGAAAACAAAAAAAGAAAAGGGGTTAGTCTATAGTAATTTCTGTCAGTTTTTCTGACTCAGGGAAAAAAGAAACAACCGGCTCACTACCGAAACACACACATTGAAGGTTCAACTACAACTCTGTATTTTAACCAAGCATAACATAGAGGGCAGAGCAGGACGTGCCACAGCCATACTTTCTGACACTCCCCTTCAATTTCAAGATATTTTCTATCATTATAGTTGAAATTGTCTCAATACAAATGCATATTTTTACATGTATACATTAAAACAAAAATGAATTAAGAATCTATAAAATAAACTAAAAGATCTCTAAATTTAACAAATTTATATAGCTCTAAACTTTTAGTTAATATATCAGCCAACTGCTCATTACTAGGAACATATACAATTTTTACAAATCTTTTCTGAATTTCATCTCTAAAAAATAGTCTTTTTCCATAAACATTATCAGGATCGGTACCAAATTTGCAATAGGTGTTGTCAAAGATTAAATTTTTTTTTTTTGACCTTCCCCCTCAGATAATTACGTACATCTATGGGAGTCCAGTAATTTCCATTTGTGAAATAATTCCTTGTTATTATTTCGTCTACTTGTAGCTTTCTTGTAATTTCCTTCCCTCTTTTGAACATTTTCCCTAGTTCTTCTCTATAAAGATCTTCAATGTATTTTACTTTTTCATACAATCTCTTACTTTTTGTTTCACAATTATTATTTTCACTTGTTTCATTTACAGGTAGTTCTTCTATCCCCGGTACTTCTTTCTCTGTAGTATTCCAAGAATTAGTTAATCTAACCTCACATTCTTCTTCAATTTCTTTCTCTGGGAATTCTTCGAGAGTTGGCTCCACCTTTTTAACAGTAGAAATATCGTTGGATAATTCACCTTTAGGTTCTTCTTTTATCTCTGCATCTAAAAGCCTTGACTTTACATAATCCAATGTAAGGTCATTATCCATAGCTTCAAGCACTGTCACAATTTGTTCAAATTTATGAGGGAGACTTAACAAAAGATGACAGACGCGATCATCTTCCTCCATCTTGGATCCCATGGATTCAATGTCTCTGACTATGGCGTCAAATTTATTGAAATGCTCCTGTAAACTTGTCGTGCATTTCAGAGTTAATAGCTTTTTTCTCGTAAGAAGTTTCGAGATGCTCTTCCTCTCAAAAACATTAGTTAACGATGCCATCATTTCCTTGGCCGATTTCGCGCTGCTAATGTAATCAATATGGCGGTCGGTAACACAATTGATGATAATATTCATCGCCTTCTTGTCTTTCCTCTTGGCCTCATTGGTCTCCGATGCCCATCCATCTTCAATGGTTTCTCTAACTTCCTTCTCATCCAGCAATGAGATAAGACGAAACTTCCAAGTTTTGAAATTTGAATCATTTAGTTGCGGGTAAACAGTTGAATTATTGGCGGCCATTTTCTACTGGTGACTCTTATACTTTAAATTCCCAAATTTAATCTTGACACTATTCACTCTACACTAATAAACATAATTAACAATAACATCAACACTAATAATTAACTGGGCAATGATCTGGGCCCATAACCTGTCAGTTTTTCTGACTCAGGGAAAAAAGAAACAACCGGCTTACTACCGAAATACACACATTGAAGGTTCAACTACAACTCAGTATTTTAACCAAGCATAACATAGAGGGCAGAGCAGGACGTGCCACAGCCATACCTTCTGACAATTTCTAGAGTTTTAATAGTAAAACAGAAAGTGATTGGTTGATCTTGCAGGATTATGGTTGGAATGTAAGTATTAAATATATGAAGGGTGATGGGCCTGTTATGATGGTCTGAGTTAGCCCATGCACAGATTCTATAAGATTATCCTGATTTCTGGAGAACATGTTTAATAATATGAAAAGAGGAAAGGATAATTATATCTACAAGCCATTTGCATGTAGGTGGTGGGAAAAATTTAGAATTATCTGAGAAAGATTTTTAATACAAATTCATATACTCTTACTGTAACCTGAAAAAAATCTTTATTTGACCCAGTTAAGATCCTGAGAGTTTCGTATCAACATTTCAAAAATTGTGGACAAAAAGGGGGTGGACTTCGAGTATTGAACACCCTGTATAGCTATTCATATATGGGCTTTATGATACGATGATTTCACATGTCGAATTCTTGACAACTATGATGCAGAGCAACTTAAATACTTGGTAGACTTATACGTCTGTATTGTCTACATACAGCCTCACACTTTCTCTGTAGACATGTGATTTCTTGACATATCCATTATGAAGGAAGGAAGTGAAAGATAGTGGTTTTGAGAGAAACAAAGGTATCAAGGATTATGGTAAGGTTGGATAACTTCGGTTATGTCAACTACTGAATTAGTTAAGGATTAGATTTTTTTTCAAACTAGGGTTTCATGGTCAGGCAGGCTTTGAATTTACCAATATTCACTTGGCCAGTCATGGTGGATAGGAAGGTGGTAAGGAGAATAGAAAAATAAGGGAATAGAAGAGGAAAGAATTTAGGACTACAGCTAGGATCTTGTAATCATAATGATGAGTTAGAATTTTCATATGAAATAATATAGAATTTGTCAAAGTGTGCTGGTAAGGATTAGCAGTTATGATGGCTGATGTTTAGAATACTGTAGATGAATTAAAGAAAATGGTGTCAGGTTTTGAGAAAAAGAAGCTGGAACAGATGTGCTTGACCAAAAAAACAAGAACTTAAAATGAAAAAAATTAGGATTAAATGAATTTAATGTAAAAAAAAAGAAAAAAAAAGAAGATATTATTTACTGTAAGATTTAGGTTTTTAAGTAAAAATCAATAATGTTTAAAAATAAAATGTTTAATAAATACAGTAGAGTCAGAAAATCCATCAGCAGATTATGAATTAACATTTATTTAGGCGACTCATTATGTTCAAAGCTAATTACAGATAATTAAATAATAAATACAGAAAAAAAAAGAATCAAATAATAAGTAGTTATATACTGTTAAATAAATAAAGTTTATTGGGGTTAAATTTAATACACATTCATCTAATTTACCTTTGGTTCAAGATATTATATGAAGCAATTACAAAATGTTAAATATTATATCTGTCAGCTCTGGTGAAAGTAAGTTTGAAATTCAAGCTTTTCAGTTTCAATGCTTCAAAGTAGTAAAACTTTTATTTCTGCTTAAGTCAGCTTTAACCTCCTTTGTGTTTTTTTAAACTCACTCACATTTCTTTAGAAGTACTGATATATGTACTTTGACTACTAATAGGAAAAAAAAATGTCTTTACTCATAAATCTTATGATTCTAAATAACTTTGTACATCACTCTTATTCTTTAGAAGTATGTCTGCTCATCATTTCCTGAATTATTTACATTTTACTTTTTAGTAAAATAATTAAATAAGAAGTTAGCTGTATTAGTATTTTAAGATTGTTTTATTAATGGTTAGTTTGTATTACTTCTTTGATTACAAAAGTTTTTAAACTGCAGTATTAGCTCTCTGTTCACTATACTCTAAAAAAATGAAACTTTACATTTTCAGAATAATTTTAAAGCTAGATGCAACTTTGAGTATCAAAAATAACAAAAGACCAAGAGGTTTGGTCTTAGATTTGTTTCTGAAGATGTTCATACATATTCTTCACTATTATTTAAATAATTCAAGCACATAGAATTGTTGTAGAGATTTTAGTCTTTATATAAAAAAAAATCTTTTAGTCTCTTATATATCACTTACAGTTGAATGACTGGATTTCACTTCAATGTCATTCACTATTAATGACTCTTTGAATCCATCTCACATAGTTTGGTAGTTTTGTGTAAATTCCATACTTTCCTCTCTTACCACAACCTTCTCCGAAACTTGTAATGCCAAAAACTGTCCATCTTCCAAGGTCATCTTGGCATAATAGAGGCCCACCTGAATCACCTGAGCATGAGTCCAACCTTCCTTTCCTATATCCAGCACAGAACATATTGTATGTAATATGGTAGTCTGTGTAAACTTCACGACAGGTTTGTTTTGGTACAATAGGCACCTGGAAAAGAACAGGAATCCATAATTTTCAGTTATTTTGGTTATTACAGGATTATTTTTGTTTTTTAACTTAAAACTTCACATTTACTTTTTTAATTTCATAATTTTTATGTTAAAAGTTGTTTTTAAATTATAATATGAAAGTTGTAACTGTTTGATAAAAATGAAATAATATGATAATTCTTAGTATTGAGAAAATATTGAGATTTTTATTAGGCTGTCCTTTTGTGTGTGACAATATGAGTAGCAATGAGCATCTGTTATAGGGAGCTAAGTTGAATGGAACAGGATCAAGAATATTAAATAACTAAAAAAAATAATCTTATCACCCTCTACCTACATAACAAAGTTTAAGTTGAGATAGTGGTAGATTGTGATCTAATATCGGAATCCATTTATGGACTTAGTTTGAGCTATGCAAATAACCATATTAAGGTACATCATGACTTCAGAGCCAGATCCTTCATATAAAATGCCAAAAAACAGCTTCATTCATAGCTGTTAATTTAGGGCTTTTATAATAAAAGGAGAAAAACAAAATCGCTGTAATTTAAAATTAGTGTTATAACCAATCTACAGGAACTTGTAGGCTGGAGGATGTTATTAAATACCAAATTAACATCTATCTGATGCCTTATCATGCATATGGTTCCTCTATTTTCGATAGATCAATCAATGAACTAAGTATGTAGGAGTTTACAAGGGCAATTGATCTGCATTCAGATTGAGTATTAAGTGTATCACAAGCCTTTAAAAAAAAACGTTATTTTTTCATATCATGTTACATATATTCATTTAAGATTACATTAAAAATTCATTCATTCATTTAAGCTTTTAATTTTTATTTTTGAACAATTATTTGAAATTAATAATAGGTGGAGGTGTGACCTAGATTGAGAAAAATATAAATAACATTATCCTATCTGCATTATCAGTCCAAACATTTATTTATTTATTTTTTCATGAGATGACTATTATTTTCACTTACACACACATATTATGCTTCTAAATCCATATTTCTAATGCAATGTTGTTAAATCTTTGTTATTCATTTATTTCTATTGTATTTGATATTAATAATTAGATTTTGTATATTTTGAAGTTTTACTTGTGCTTCATGTAAAATATCAGTTCCAAATTGATCAGATGCCTTCCTTTTACCCCAACCTACGATAGTGCACATCTTCTTAAATGGTAAATGATCTCGAGGTTTTGGCAGGCAGGCAACTCCAGGATGAGAGTCTTGAGGAACTGGAATGGGCAGATAAAGAAGAGCTACATCATTGTCAACAGTTTCAACATTGTACTTTGGATGAACGTAATATTTTTTCACCTTAAAAAAAACAAATCAATTATAATTTACACTAAGCTAACTGATAAAAGTAATATTATGCCTACATTGTGGAAAAAATTAGGATTACCCTCAACCGAAGTTCCTTTTCGTCTTTGTGATTTAAATTGTACTCTCCTATTGATACGTACAATCTTCGACGTACACAGTGTGCTGCAGTCAATACCCACCTAGGTGATACTAAAGTACCACCACAAAATGCCTCCTGAAATAAACTATTAGAAATAAATTTAAATAGCCTTATTATAGTAGTTTTGTCAATAATGTAATCATATTACGTTATGTAATTAAGTTATAATGGAGTTATTACAATCTAACTGAAGAACACAAATAGCTATCTATCTTAATTTGTAATAATGAAATATATTTTATAATAATATACAGTCAACTCTTGATAATATGAAATTCCTTCAAAGATTTAAAGATGATCTTGTTTAAAATAATTCTTTTTCAAAGCACTTCCTCACTTATAAATGTAACAGTTATTGAAACATACATTCATTGCTACGAAACTGAATCTATCACACAAGATCTTCATTGCTAACAAGTAAATGAACATATATTATCATATTGATTTTTATATATGCCTAATATAACAATGAAATGGATACTTATTAAAACATCAACCTATTTTCACCTTAAAACGGTTTAGAACCGCAACAATCCAAGGCCATTTTCCATTTTGTGTTGGCCTTCCTCCAATAATCCTCAGCATATTCATTTGGTGAAGATCACTGTAACTGTTGTTTGATACCACACCACATGCTGACAATTTATCAGAAGATGGTGTATGAACAGCAGGAGTTGTCAGTTGGTCAATATTGTTTGCAGGCTGTAAGGGTACAATTGGAGTCTCTGGTTTACTTTCTGGCAATGTTGGCACAGCCTGTACTGGAAATGTTGGCAACTTTGGTTTGTTATCTGGAGATGCTAATTAAAAAAAGAAATTATCATCCATTAATTGACAAAAATAAACTATTATAAAGTAATTGATCTATAAACTAAATAATAATATAATATAGTATTTTTTAAGGCGATCTTAATATTAAAAATAGTTCCTGTTATTAGTGGGAGGGAGGAACGGAGGGGGAGGAGATGAGAATACTGGTAAAACTTGTGTTCTTAGTCCTATACAGGTTTCTATTATTTATTTACCTTAGACTAAGAAAAAAAATTAATAAAGCTCACTGACAGAATGTAAAATCGAGTCTATTTGTCTTCTGAAAAAAGTATAGAATCCAAAATACAGTCTCTCATTGAAACTGGGTCAATCTATGAAATTATTAAAATGCATTGCTTACATCCTATTATATGAGCTATTTTCTGAAGGTTTTAAAACTGTATGTATTAGATTAAGCCATATGAACCATTTTAGCGAATACATACATATGTGTTTTTCCTATATTGTATAAAACTAATTTTAGGTTATTTTTTAAAAAAATTTTCTTCCAGGAGTATCATTTTACCAGTTGAGCCATATCATTAATTCTATTCTATTCTATTCCATTTGCTTTCTGCATATTAAAATTTAAAAAAAGATAAAAAAATAATTAGTCAGTGACTTATCACTGACACTTATTTTGATTCAACCTATTTATTTATTTATTTTTTATTTTTCATTTACTCACTCTGATAACTGGTAGTCTCTAAAGCAAATTTACTCTGGAGCCAAGCTTCACAATGGTTTCCTTCAGTGTAACAGTAAGCAGTTTGTCGTATTACATCATTTCCGCATACTTCAACTTTTTTACACCACCTGTAAAATTATGTAATTCATGTTCTTTGTTATTTAACTTGCCAAATTTATGTATTTAGTATATTAATTATTTTTTTTAAATATTAAAAAAATATAAATATTTCTTTTATCTGTATGTATGTGGAAATATTTTGGTGTGCAATTAAAAAAAAACTTTAGAGAATAAAAAACTTCAAATAAAAACCTATTTCAATGTAACCAGTAACCATTTAAAGCTATAGATTTAAATTGTTTATTTATTTTTAAATGAGTTACATATTCATATTTAGCTTTTCCTTTTCTCTTTTTTATAAAAAACAAATTAGTTTATTAATTTTTAATATTTATGAATTATTTTCAATTCTATTATAACATTTTTTTTTTAACTTATTAGTTAATAATTAAAAAAAAAAAAATGAAAAATCTAGACAAAAGATTTAGTAATTTTAGTTTACCTATATCGTTGGGTAAGGCAAGAATCACTGCACATTGTCCATCGACTCCATTTGCTGTATATTCTTTTAGATTTTTCAACACCACTCCTGCTTGTGCTAGGCAAACCTAGATGTTTTGTAGTCACTAAAGATGGGACTGCTATCTAGAAAAAATATATAAAAGACTAGATTTTTTTTTCATGACCTTCGAAAATATTATATTATGTTATATGAAATATTTGTTTAAATATTTATATTAGACTTTTCTATATTAAGTTTCTAATTTTTCATTTACATGAAAATCACTTTATCAGAATATATGTTTTACTAATTATTATTATTACAACTTCTTTATGTTTGAATTTAATTAGAATTACCTGCCACATAAAATTGATTACCTATTTAAATGGAGTAATTCCTTACAATACATGTGATTAGTTCTGATGAAACCTCATTTAAAAAACAAAGAATAAAGATTTACTAACAAGGGGAGGACACACTCAGTCTCTCAGGGATCTTGGCAATTTTTTTGGAAGTTCCTGGTCAAAAAAATATTAGACACGTATTTTGCAGTTCCGACCAATGGGCCCTAGAAGCCGAGAAAAAAAAATAAAATAGCATTAAACTAATTTATTTTATATCTCGAGTTTAAAAAATGTTTAATTTTGATTGCGAATTTAAGAAAAAATTCAGCCACTCCATAGATTTTGGTTTAGGTTAATTAACTTTTAAAAAAATGATTAGATTTTCAAGCCAACTACCTCTATAGATTTGTTCACTCAAAAATTGACGTCAGATTCTTATTCAGCACCCTAAAAAACATTGAAAAACGCTTATGCAACAAAATCAAAAAATATCATTTTTTTTTTCACGCTCTTCGAGGAAAATGAAATTTTTAAACCGATTATTGGTTACATACCTTTAAATCGCCATTACTTTGTCAAACAATTCACCGATTGGTATCCCTGGAAAGAGGAGAGCCTCAGCTTTCTTTTGATGTATATAAATGTAAAATTCGATGAACATAAACCTATTAAAAAATTGGAAAATCCTAAAATCATTTTGATTTTTAGCTTGAGTTTGAAACCAGATAGGATGATGAAACCAAAAACATTTCAAGCGTATTACCACCCTATATTTCGTTTAAAAAAAATAAAGTTGATAAGTTTAACCGTCTAAACGTAATTCATGTTTTTGTCACTTTAAAAAAAGTTGCCTACCATTTGGTAAGGCAAATTTTGAAGCTTACGAATTTTTATTTTTCTATTTGGATGAAATTTCGTATTCAAGGGTTCTTTGGAGTGCTGAATTCAAATCTGATGTCGGTTCTTTGGAAAAAAATATATTGAATGCACTTCACTTGAAACATTTTAGCTTTTACACTGTAAAATGTGATAGAAAATTTTTTTAGCCCTAGCATTCCATTTCAGCACCCTCAAAACTTAGGAAACGTATGTAAATATAGATATCAATAAAGCAAATATATATGTATGCATATAGTATTTAGGAGAAATAATTTATAACTTTAATAATAAATATTAAAGTAATTTTAATTATTTATTATTTATTGTAATAATAATTTATTACAAATTAATATTTACAGCAACGGAAGTGAGGCAGTTATTGCTATAATGTTTTTATGTCAAATATCACAATCATATTTTAACATGTTCAACCGCAAAATTAAACAAAAATTGTAAATATCTTACCATCAAATCTAATTTATGGTTCTATCAGTCATGTAAATATTAATTTGTAATAAATTATAATTACAATAAATAATAAATAATTATAATTACTTTAATATTTATTATTAAAGTTATAAATTATTTCTCCTAAATAGTATATATATATATATATATATATATATATATATATATATATATATATATATATATATATATATAATTTTTTAAACTCGAGATATAAAATAAATTAGTTTAATGCTATTTTATTTTTTTTCTTGGCTTCTAGGGCCCATTGGTCGGAACGGCAAAATACGTGTCTAATATTTTTTGACCATGAACCTCCAAAATAATTGCCAACAAGATCCCTGAGAGGCTGAGTGTGTCCTCCCCTTGTAAGTTTTATGTTTTTTGTTAAATATAAAACTTCTGTTTGGTGGATTGTTGTGTAAATTCCTTTATTTGGTTTATGTAATCATTAGTTATGAAAATTTAATTTTGTTTTATAAATGTATGAAATAATGTTATTTTATAATCATAAGGTATAGTTGACTGTGATATATAGGAGATGTAGATAATTAGGGTAGGCAGTCATAGATACTCAGCAGATCAAAATAAAATGTTTATTTTACTTTTATCTGCTGAGTATCTATTACTGCCTACCCTAATTATCTACATCTCCTAATGTTATTTTAAATTGAAAACTACTGTTTTGGTGAATATATACATCATTATTTAGTTTAAAATATTTTAATTAAAAAAATCTTTTAAAATTTATACCACATGAAACAGCCTGCCTGTTTCTCGAGCTCTTGTTCTTAATTTTTCTCTGTATTTTTTCCGCCTTTTCTTCTTTTTTCTATTGCATGGCTTCTCCTCCTGAAATAATTTAATTATAATTATTTGAAAGTAATCAAAACATAAGTAAATAGGACCTATCGATATTGTATTGAAATAATTACTTTAAGTATTGTCTTCTCGCATATCTCTGGCTGTATACAAGCCCTTTCCCTTATTTGGATGTATGATCCTGAAAAATTCTTTTTGCACTTCGACCAATAGCTCCAGGGAGAAAATAGGTAAGATAAATTGTGCATCCATTTATGGTGATATGTGCAAAGTTCTGAAATTAAGGAGATACCATTACCATGAAATTTCAGTTGGGCCAAAATAGAAGTATACTTAACTTTAAATATTGTTATTACAAAAGTAAATATAAGTTAACAACTTTTTATATCTAGGAATTCCACTTGTTAAGTTATAGGTGGCTTATTGATAACAAATTAGTAGGACTTAGCAAATTGACAGGATGGTCCCTTTACAAAGCTCTTAAATAAGAGTTTATTCTTACTTAACAGTTTTATAGTTTTCTTTTTTCTATAAATGATAAATGTAATCCCAAGGTTCAATAGACTTGATTAGGAGTTTCCTGTGAATGTAGAACCACCATCTGATGGAAATCAGAGAAGTGATAATTAAACAGCCAAAAAAAAGTGAGGACTTTGTTCCTCTGATTCAAAGAAACAGAATACTAATTAAATCCTCTATTGCTCATTGATGCCAAGCTCATGTGTGCCAAGTCTGGAAAATAAGGTGGGTGAGTGATGATTTCTCATTAAAACTTTTGCATAGGCTTAAATGTTTGATGGGTGATGTGTGGGTGATCATTGACACAGAGCATCCTTATACCCTTGCTCAACACCTCTCTTTGCTTCTCAATTGCCTATCTGAGTTTTTTCAGGGGTTCACTATACCTTCAACTTGATCTTAAGGGCCTTTTACAAGCTCATACCGTTCTCACAATCAGTTCAGTTTCAGTTTTAGTTAGACTGTCAGTTTTCCCTAAGTGTAAAAATGAAAAAATTATAGAAGAACTGAAATGGAGACTGAGAACTGATGGGATGGAAAGACCTATTTGTTTGGTTTCATTTCTCAGAAATCCTAAGTGTAAAAAAGGTGTCATGCCTCACTCAACTTTTTTCATTATCAGTTTTATTGACAATATTGTAAGGTTCATCTGTCACTATGTCCAAGGATCACAATTTTATGATACAATAAATACAAAATTATACAATAAGACAATCAATTGTCTTTGCCCAGTAATTTATTTATTTATTTATTTTTTTTTTATTTTATTTTTTTTATTTTATTTTTTTTTTTTTTTTTTTTTTTTTTTTTTTTTTTTTTTTTTATTTTTTTTTTTTAAGAATTGACTTAGGATATTTAAATTTAATATAATACAACAAACCAATTTATATCACAATATAACATTAATTTTTTTTTTTTATACTAATTTAACATACAATCAATGTTTACTCTAAATACAATTCTAAAACATTCAAATTATATACAGTCAAGGTATATATAACCTTGACTGTATATAAATATATGGTATATTAAAAATGATTAGAATGAACAATATTTATGTTGAACACTTTTAATTAGTGAACTTTTAAACATGCAATTCAACTTTTCACAACTGTACTTTTCTAGGCTACATAGAACTGAAATGACTGGGAATAGTGAGAACTGAATATAAATTGTTCATATTTTAAACAACTAAAAAGTGAATATTGACAATGTTTGGAGGACAGGATCTGGGTGGATAGTAGGTGCTTAAAGAAGTTGTATTTATAAGTGGAAAGGGTAATTGAATGATGAATATGGTGAGGAATGGAGTTCCAAGAGAAGAGGATCAGATTACGAAAGATCTGTCGAAAGTGACTGAGCAACGAGCAGGCATATACAAATCTGATTGACGGGAACAGGTTTGGAGGGTAAGAATTGAGGATTTGAGTTGAAGGAGTTCGGGAATGTAAGGTGGATGATGGGATTGGACAGTTTGAAAGAGAAAGGATGCCAGGAAATACTGGTGACAATAGGAAGGAATCAGCCACTTTAAATCCACATAAAACTGCAAAACGTGGGCGCTTCCGGGGATGCCGAAAAAAACGGAGAAAAACAGTTAAATAGTCTTTTGATTCTCGCCTCGAGATCCCCCCAGAAACACCCCCATACACATGCTTAACAGAATCTTTCCTTCATTCCTATTCTTAGAGTATTTATTTCCATTTAATAGTTATGAAATATACTAATATATAAGGCAGCTATAGTACTAAGACATCAGATCAAATACTTCTAATGCCCTTGATGAAAGAATATATAAGCCCAAAAATGTGAAAGAATTCCAGCTGAAAGAGACTGATAAAGTTGAAGACACAGCAAGATCTGTCTTAAAAGCCACAACTGGAGGGTAGATGAAACTAATAGGCAGCAATGGTGGACCAAGTTGTGAGGAACATTTATGTTATTTTTAATGACATAACAATAATGACTTATAAACATCAAAATAAAAACAAAAATTAAAAAAGGCTTCCAATATTACCTGGTATTGTGCAGTTGTTTTGTTGAATTGATAAAAGAGTTCCTCTTGAATTGACCACCTAAAAAAATTGAATTTTTAAAATAAAATTTATGTTTGACACAGAATCATGAAGTTAACAGAAAAAAATTACTTAATTACATCTGAGAGGAACCTAGATTAAAAACATTACTGTATTGAGCTAAGAATGAAATATTGTGTAAATTGTTTCAATTTTAAAAAATTCGTTACTAGTATAAATAAATAATGTGTTTATTAAAATTATATATTTCAGAAACCTTAGGTAGCGATGGTTATAGATCAAATTTTTATAGTTAAAAAGTGACATTGAAGAGATGATTTTCAGCATTAATGAAATTAATATCACATTGTGTACAGCACAGTCTGTTTACCATTGTTTCATGCTGATGTATGCTGGATCTTATGGTATGGAAAAGGGTGTATTCTTCAGTAGTTCATGCTTTATATGTGATAGAGCTGTTATTGAAACTAATATGATCCTTCATCTCTACTTTTTGAATCAAGGCCATTCTGAATTTAGCTATTGAGGAAAAAATTGTCTTATAGTGGTCTATTAAAAGAATGGTTAATTCAATGATTAATTTATTTTATGATATAATTTTTCATATTGAAGTACACCATAATTTATCTCTCTATTTTTTCAATTCAGTTGATTTAATAATATTTGCCATTCAAAATTATTTGTTATTGAAAAATAAAGCAATAGAAGCTATTAACAAGATATTGTTAAACACACCAATCATGCTGCAAAGTAATAAAGTATTATTTCTTGAGAGATGAAACTACTAAAATGAGATTCAACGAGTTTATATTAGTTGTATAGGCCACATTAGTTACATACTTAAAATATATATGGGAGCATGTAATTGAGAGATGGCCTTTATCGAATGACAGTAGTTTTTTATGTTTCAGTACAATCAATCATTTAGTGTAATAGAGGATCAACTAACCAATTAGTGTAATTTTATTTGGGTGAAAGTTCATCTAGTTATCATCAGATTATACTAGTCAATAAGGAGTTGTTCATCTTTTTTAGTTTATATTTAATGAGTCATTTTCAATTTGTTGGAACTGCTTGAGTATATGTTGTTGAAAACACCCTTTTTCCCACTAAAAACCATAATCATATGCACTAACAAAATAATATTAATAAAATCACAAAACTTATGTTCTCCTACATCTACAGTGGGTCAAAAAAGTATTGGCACACCCACATTTTTTCTAATATCTTAGTTGTATAAAGGTTAATTGTTTGTAACTCAATTTAATTAAAAAGTAGCACACAACTTTTAATTTTTGGTGGCAATTGGTTGAGCTAATTGAAAACAGACTGTAATTTAAAAAAAAATTAAATAAATTTCAAGGGTCAAAAAAGTATTGGCACAGCAGACATTTTTATTTTTATAAATATTATATTAAATTTTATGTACACATTAATATTTTGTTACCATAACATTTGCACCTATTATAATCTGACGTCTTCCTTCCATTAAGGAAATAGCTTGGTGGGTTACTAGATGGAATTTTATTCCCTTCTTGCTGTAAAACAGTTTTAAGCTGTTATTTGGGAGATTTTTATCTTTGCGGCCTTAAGAATACATAAGTGCTCTATGGGATTTAAATTCGGGGACTGGGGAGGAGTTTTGATTTATCTCCGAACATTAGAAAGCAACCACTCCTCTGTTTTATCAGCAGTATGTTTCGGGTCGTTATTTCACAAGAAGATATTTGTTTCCCTGTTTACCATATTTTCAGCACTGCTGTTCAAGTTATGGCGCAAAATGCTAACATATTTATCAGCGTACCTTCAATGAAGTTCAAGTTTCCCACTCCGTTTCACGACACGCAATCCCAAACTTAAATGCTTTTAACTCCATGTTTATTGTTGGCCTAAAATTGCTTATTTGAAATTCCCTGTTTGGTTTTGTCCATAAATATTTATGGCTATCCGACCCAAAAACGTATTTTCTTTAACATTGTATTTGCCAAAAACTCCAGTGGTCCCTTTATGTTGATTATGACTAAAGACTGGATTTTCGTGCAATTGCATCTTTTTTTTGCAAACTCCAAATTCATTAAAACTTGGATAGAAATTCGAATCATGAAAACTACGTTATTTCTATACTAGTTTTATATTGCACGAAATTGCACGTTTTGACGTTAATGCACGAAATTGCACGTTTTAAGGTTTCTCTGCATGAAATTGCACGTTTTAAGGTTTTATTTTTGAATTTGTCTATTAAAAAAAAATAATCAGTCAACAAAGCTGATAAAATATAAATAAACACTATACGTTTTATAAAACAAGTGGAATAAAACAAATCATTTTTTTAAACCGGTTTTAATATTTTTTTGTAGGAGTTTTCAATTCTCGATTCCCCCATTTTCTGGGAATTTTTTTGATTCTGGGAATGTTTTTCAACATCCTACCCCGTACTATATCCGTGTGTGCAATTCTATATAAAACATGCCTAAAGGGAAAAGTAGTGTTTGTTTCAAATTAAAGGGATGGATACAGCCGTACCCAGAACTAAAAAACTGATGGAAAAATCATTTTTTTGAATCTTGCTGCAAGAACGTTGGTGTTGATAGGAAATCGCAAGTAGACGCCCACTGCCAAACAAGTAAGTTTTAGACTTAAATTATGAAATGGCATTTCCTGAATCCCAATCTAGAAAATATAATTTAATGAACTACCTACGTTTAATTTTAATTTTTCCTAAACAGTTAAATTGCACAATTTATGCTGACTTTTAAATCATTTATCTTGTTCTGTGTACCTACATTTTTTTACTTTATATTTTTATTGTATAGGCAGTCATAAACAAGCAGATGAGGCCACTAAGAAAAGAAAAAACGTAACTCAACTTTTAATGACAGGAAGCTGTAGTGGCGCCAATAAGAAGAATTCTTTTAATCAGGAATTGTGTATGGCATTAGTCTCTTCCAATATTCCGCTATTCAAGCTTTCATGTCCGCAATTTACGAACTTTTTAGAAAAATATACCGGACAGAAAATATCTGACGAGAGCACACTAAGAAAAAATTATCTAAATGCCTGCTATTAACAGACTTAAATGAAAATTAAAATGAAATTTCCAATACTTTTATTTATATTTCAGTCGATGAAACGACTGATTCGAGAGAGAAATATATATGTGCATTAATAATTGGTATTTTGCACACAGAAATTGAGCCTACCCCTCTCTTAATTTCTTGTAAAGAATTGGAAAAAACTAATTTTGAGACGGTGTCGCGGTTTGTTAACGATAGTTTGTTAAATTTTTTTCGGCCCCAACGGGTATCAAGATAAGGTTTTACTTTTAGTAACCGATGCAGCTCTTTATATGCTCAAAACTGGGAACGCTCTTAAAGTGTTTTACCCAAACATGGTTCACACAACATGTGTGGCGCATGTTCTTAATAGAGTTGCCGAGAAAATGCTTTCCAAAATGTATATGGATTAATAACTTGTGGTAAAAAAATCTTCTTGAAAGCCCCTCAGCGAGTGGCTTTATATAGGAATGTAATGAATTGCCCCTTGCCCCCAGAAGCAGTTCTTACCAGGTGGGGAACCTGGATAGATGTTGCCCTTTTTTATTCCGAAAATTTGGATACGTATGCAGAGCTAATAGAACATTTGGAAGAAGATGCTCTTTTTATCACCAAATTAAAAAACATTGTAAAAAACAATTCAGTTAAGTCGGAATTGGCATTCATAAGGTCCCATTTTGGCCCAATACCCGTTGCAATAAAGAGTTTAGAGGCCAAAAATCTATCGTTAGATGAACAAATTAGTATCATACAAAGTGTTGAAGAGACACTCAAAAAAGTAAATAACGACAAAGGGAAATTATATAAAAAATGCCTACTCGCCAGTATTGATGTAGAAAGAGCTTTTTCTCATTTAAAACATATCCTCGATGACAGGAGGTATAATTTGACAGAAAAAAATTTAGAAATGTATAGTGTAGTAAATTTTAACGAAAAAAATTGATTTCTTTATTTTGTTTATGTCTTATTGAATTGTTTATATCGTCTAAATAATTGATTCTTGTCCTAGAAAATGTTCCTGCTGTTTTCGTATTTTATAATTTAAAAGACAGATTTAAAATATATTCTTTTAAAACATAATATTATGTATCTACTTGATGGTAATAAATAGAATTTTGTATTATGTTTTGTTTTACTATGGCATATAATTATTGTTGCTAAGGGTGTTTTTTATTTAAATATTTTAATACAAAATATAGTTTAAATAAATGAAAATTATTAATTTCATTATATTCAATATTTTACTTTATTTTATGTCTACTTGGGTGCTAATAAAAAATAAAAACCAAAATCTTTTTATTTAGTACACCTTTTTACACGTTTTGATTTTTTTTATTGCACGTTTTTGCACGTTTTGATTTTTTTTATTGCACGTTTTTGCACGTTTTGAAGTTTTTGTTGCACGTTTCAATGGTTTATACTGCACGAAAATCCGGTCTTTAATTATGACAAACTCAGGACATTTTTTCGATTGGCATCGATTACAAATGGTTTCTTTCTTTGAATTCTCAAAGAAATAAAACTGGATTTTGTCCTTTACTGTTTTCAAGATAAATGTTGTGATAAAAGCTGATACAATCTGTAATGCTATTTTAGTGGCTTAAATAGAGAGTGTTTTTGCCATTATATTGTGAACTATTTTTATTTTATTTTCAGAAAACATTTGATCGTCGATGGTTAACAACTGAACCCATCTCATTATTCTTTTTTATGATGTACCTAAGTGTCCTAAAACTTATATCAAGTCTATATGGAATTTTACAATAACTAAATCCATGAATATTTAACCATAGGGATTCATAATTATACACAATTCTTTTGCGTTTTCCCTATTTTATTAACACTGAACTATTCAAAATATAGTGTAAAATAATCGTATACATTTCGGTTTGTATATATTTCGGACTGAAAGATGTGGTAATGCAAATAAAGAACTTATCTAAGTTATACAACTGTGCCAATACTTTTTCAAAATCGACCAATTGGTGGCGAGTGCTGTTCTGCAACAGAAGTTACATAGCTATGGTGTTAAATAGGGCTTGAAATTGATAATAGAATTTACTTATTTCCTATTGAATTATTAATTATTATTATTAATAAATTATTGACTTCTTCATTGTTGAATCCCATCCTGTAAATAACAGCAGTAATTGAAAATAAAAAGATAAAAACATTTGTCATTATTTAATGATGAAATGAAAGCAATCAAAAGCCCATAATAATACAAGAACAAGTCTAAACCTCAAGGCTGATAGAATACTTCTCCATTACTAAAAGATTATTTAAAACTGTTCACTGCCTCTTCCTATGCATAGATTTAGTTTAGGTCTGGGACGAAACTGACTATGACGCTATGAATATAATATGTATATCTGCTGCATATTTCGTATTGTCTAAGAATAAAAAAAGAGATACTGAAATGCTTAAAGCAGAATTCGTTTAATAAATAAATAAGTGTTGCACATGAACTTCATCCTTATTTCGGCCCTATAAGCAAATAAGACTTCAATAATGCTTTAGAATGTAGTAATAATTTATTGTCCTTTATCATTACTATCATCATCACAATATTTATTACACTTTTGTCTTAGTGTATTAAATATTTTGCAATATTGCAATTTAGTATTATATTTCAATATTATCAAGTATTATGTGTTGGTAAATTCATCAACTACTTTAACTACATTCACAATAATTCTATTTAAAATGGTAAAGACTTGTCCATAAATGCGAAACTGGAAGTGAAGCAGGACAATCCATGTATCGCTGATGATCCATTCGTGAAATTAAAATTCTTTTTTATCTAAAACCAACAGGGAACATAAATATTTATCACGAATTCAGCCAAGAGTCAAATATTACCAGTTGAGGCTTACGTTGTCGCGTATAGGCGTAACATTCTGTAAGGTGTTGTTAACCATTTTGAGTGTGGTACATCTCCAGACGATAAGTTTGCAAGTGGCACATAACTCGACTTAACTGCTTGGCGAATTGCGTTGAGACATTGTAGTTCTGAGCTCAGATCTTCGAGCCAATGTTAAGCAAAGCTGTAAGGATTGGCTCAAAATACTCTGCTATTTTCTATTTTTCACACCCCAACAATGCCTTCCCAGTATCCTTACTACTGGGACTACTGGATCGGGTAACATGTTTTGGCATTCCACATTGATAATAAATGAAGTATAGGTAGGTCATGGGCTTGAAGGAGATACAAAAACCAGTGTAATATTCGGCCTACAAAAATTTCCGCCGTAGTACTCCATTTTTGTTGTCTGTGCTTGTAGGAGAACCATATTATCAAGCAGCCAGCAGAAGAGATCAATTGCTTTTTTAATGAAAAATGTGGTGATATGGTAGGATGGCAGGATACATCTCCACTTTTTGCTGATTTTAGGGGAAGAGTGATCCAAATACTTCGGTTCAAAACTATGATCATTATTAAACTAGAGCTTTCTTTTCTACTTTGCACCAGTTTCCGATCCTACCTTTCGTCAAAAATATATATTCCCAGTATGTTCGAGCTAATTTGTCTCAGATGCAGCTATGGTTCAAGCCTTCTGCCCTCCCCTCCTAATATTTCTGCAATCCACAATGTTTTTCTGTACAACTTCAAAAACCATTCATATATCTTTTAGAATTGATTATAAAATCATTGCTGTAGAGCGATCCGATACAACAGTTCTATCAGAAACCACGGTTAAATTCTGAAGAGTACCAGGCATTGATGACCCTAGGGTTTTATGCCTATAAACCCCAACAAACAAACAAACAATTCTGAAGAGCAGTCAGCGTTTGGTTGGATTTGGGTGATTCCGTCTATTTTTTCTTCTTTTTGTCCACATACTCAGCATAACTAGGTTGATCCTTCTGTAAGGATCTTTTAATACTATAATATAAGTTTCCAATAAAAATTAATTGGTCCAGAGCGAAGGATTGCTAACGATTAAAATATATAATTTTTTTTTTTTTTAATTTCTGCTTAAGAAAATCTAAAACGAATTGTGCAACCTCAAAATGTCACAATTTCAGAATGAAATTTTTACACAATTTTTTCAGCCATTTTAGCCACTTTTCCCGTATCAGAGATTCCCTGATTCTCAAAATATTTTTTGCACTCCACCCTATTGTACATCCTTTTGCTCGATCTGGAGTTATCTACGCACAACTTTTCAGCCTGAAATGGGCATGGCAAAAGAAAAAACTTAGAGGTGAGTTGCAAATCAACAGAACAATTACACCGCCATTATATTGTAAGTTGTAAATTATAAATATTTTTTTTGTTGAATATTTGACTTAGTAGTTCTCTGACCGGATAAAGAGTTCTTTTTTCGGAAAATGTAATAAGCACTAAGCGATTCGGATAATTTGGTAAATAAATATTTAATATGCCACATGAAATCAGTTGGAGATTCTATACGATTTCTAAAAATGCATACTAATTATCTTTTATTCTCTTAAGATACATCCAATTGTTTATTGTACTAAAATATAATGAGGCAGTTGAGAATACGAAGTGGCTAATATAAGGGTTAAAAAAAAACACATTTAACTAAATGTTCAGTTAGTATTCGGCGGTTATAAACTTTTACCAAGCCTATAAAAAGACAGCTACTATCAGCAAAATGAATGGTTCACATTTAAAAAAGATTGATAAAGACACAAAAAAAAAAAAAAAAAAAAAAAAAAAAAAAAAAAAAAAAAAAAAAAAAAAATTATATATATATATATATATATAAAAGTCAGATCAAAAGGAGTGTGCCGTAAACTGTACCAGCTGTTGGACCTTATACTGCATATCCGCTTTAGACCTAGAAAATTAAAGTCGTACGTTTGGTAAGAATTGGCAACACTCCCACCGCCGTTTGACATCTGTCTTTTAGAAAAGGAACTAAATCATTCCTGTTCAGTAAAACCACAGACCTCGATTAAATAACTGGAACGTTAATTGTAGAATATTTTAATAAAATAAGTTATGCTATAAATTTTATGAAGCCTCCAATAGCTGAATAATAATGAAACGAGAATATAATTGGTAACAGCTCGCGTTGATATCTAGACATAAATATATTTTTCTCTAAAGCCTCTTAATGTATGCTCCCAATGTTTAGTCTCATTTAAAGTGATGCAGCTGATTTATTATATGCATATTATTTAAATTCTGAGTTTCAATTAGAGAATGAAAAATAATACATCTCTGATTTTAATTTGAAACTGACAATCCTTTTTCTGAACGCTTATGCATTTAAGTAACAATTGTTTTATTTACTAAGACAATAGTACTTGTGTATTTGATTATTCTGGTCTATTATTTTTTCTAAATGCTTTATAAAATTGTGTTCCAAAAAGTGTAAATAATGGGGAGAAACGAAAGAAAGCTTATCAAGAACATTTGAGGAAAATCTCTGCCGAGATTTAGAAATGATGGATGATAGATTGCAATCTAATGTCGACGTTGATAAGGTAATGACGTCTACCAATTGACGCTATGGATTCTCTAAATTTGGTTGTTGCTATTCATACAAGCGTGGGTCCTACAAGAAATAAATGTCAACCCACCCAGGATTAGAACCGGCGCCGCAGTGGTTTTGAGAATGGTTTAGTCCTTTTCGCAAAACAAACCGGCGCTACTTTCCAAAATAACTCTATTTTATTCGTGGAAATATAAGTGACAACTGTTTCAATGTCATTTTTTTTTCAATGGTTGATAATGAAACAAAAATATATGAAGTATTCGCTACTAGACTTAATATCGTGTTAAAACAAATTTTAATGAGGCGCGGTAGCTCCTCGAGCCGGGTAAGGTAGTTACTACCATGCGGCCAGTACCGTCTGACTGAAGGAAGAAAATTAATATTCTGATATTTCAGGCGGAGATCGACTGCGAAGTCGAGAGGACCCTTCTGGGACACTCCCAGGTCCTAGAAAGTGAGTACCCTTAATTAGGGAAAAACCTGGCAGTTGAGCTTGATTTCCACAGGACTGAACCTAAGAAAGACCCTTCATGGATAGAAGTGGAACAGGCTGTTTATTTTTTAATATAATTTTTTTTAATAACATTTAATTATTTTAGCTTGATTTTGGATAATATTCATTGGTGGATATTATATAAATTGGTTTAAAAACCCTCTATAATTTATTAATTACGTTTAATAGTGAATTGGACAGCAATTAAATTGCAGAAGGAAAAATATCTGCCTTTTTGCTGAGAAACTTCCTCTGGATCGATTTTCCGTTTCAGTCTGAAAGTACCCTGTCAGCTGCCCTCCATTACTGTCACATTAAGGATATTACCTAGCCCCTGCATTATGGCCCTATAGTAATTTATCTCTACAGCTATTACGGCTTGTAAACTTTATCGTAAAATGAGAGGGAGAAAAATTGTATTAAAAATAGAATATGCTTCAATGTAAAATGTTTTCACCATCTGAACTAAAGCGTATATGACAGGAATGTTTCAAAATCTGACTTGGCACCACTATAGTGCAGGAGTTATCAAATTTCCATTTCACTTTATAATCATTGCGACTCAATAAATATTTTGTTTAGACATATTGAAACAGTTTCTTTTTTTTTTTTAAACTTAATCCAAAATAGGTATTTTCTCCATAACCTAACCTTCTACAAACTATACCTATAGGTACATTAAATATAAGTCTTAAACCTATGACATTAAACTAACCTAGATTGTGTATGCTTTCATTGCTGTTATATTCTAGATAAGTTATATTCAAGGCAGCTAAGTAGGTTTTAATCTTGAAATCCACTTCATACTACCCTCTTACAAGACTAAAACAATTGAAAAAGTTCTATTCATGTTTTGTTTTTTTCTTATAATTATTCATTGATATTTTGCTACTATATTCAATAAATACATTCAGTAAATTATTACAATATCTTTTAAAGAACTACCCATAACTAGCCTTTTAATAAAAGGTTTGTTTACATTAGGTCACTACGCCATCTTCTTTTTAGACGCCTCTAAAGGTTATCGGAAGTCGAGTGGAAAGGTAGTCGAGAGACTAGTGAATTTGAGTGGGTAGGAAGCTTATCATAAAGAGATAGGTGAGAGTAGGTTTGGGTTAGTTCGAGAAGATTATGGATAAGTTTATTGGCGACATAATGAGGAGGATTGAAGATTTTCCGAAGGGATTTGGATTGCAAGGGTTGAAATGAAGCCTCAAACCTTGACTACATATATACAAATATGTCTAATTACTGTCACGTTAATTAGTCTTCTTTAACTAACAAGGGGACGTTTGCAGTTGTAACTCACAGATTTGAATGCCGATTTTTGTGTGGGTAGTACAGACCTATAATAGTGCAAAACTAGAGTTATAGCCGCCAATGGGCATAAGGAGTCGATAAAAAAAAAAAAATATGAAAATCACGTTTTATTTTTTTCTTAGCTCTCAATCAAGATGGAGAAATGATTCTTTCACGTTTAATTGCAGTTGTGTATGCTATTTTTAATAAAAATACTTTCGTCATGCTCAGGACACTACCCGGCTTTAGGGTGCTCAAAAACTCCAAAAAAATTATAAAATTCCAAGGAAATCCGCTGTCAATCAGTGAAAACTTTTGTTCATGAACAATTGACCTCAAATCTCGATTTAACGCACCAATAAGCCCTTATACGTGAAATTTTATCAAATTAAAAAAATATTGATTTTTTACCCCTTTCGAGGATGTTAAAATTTTGAAGTTTATCGTAAAATGAGAGGGAGAAAAATTGTATTAAAAATAGAATATGCTTCAATGTAAAATGTTTTCACTATCTGAACTAAAGCGTATATGACAGGAACGTTTCAAAATCTGACTTGGCACCACTATAGTGCAGGAGTCTATCAAAGGTGGCTGTCAATTTCTGAAAAAATGTAAATAATTTGTGCTATCTCACATGTTTCGCCACCGATAAGACCAAATTTTAAGGTCATTTAGAAGCCGTAAAACTGCATAGTTCAGCCCAAACCCGGAGGTCGCAGAATATGCCATTATTGAAATATCTCAAACTATAGCTGACCTCGGATTTTGTCATTCACATCAGTTTTTGTCCCCTAAAATCCGGAGTAAATCCAATGTTATATGCGTGGATAAAAAGCAGAATGTATGCTGATTCTTGTGATTCTATTACAACTGTAATCGGTTGAACACAGCAGTTGTTATGGCCTTTAGAAATTCTTGATGAAATCTCAACTTCAAAATTTTAACATTCTCGAAAGGGGTAAAAAAATCAATATCTTTTTAATTTGATAAAACTTCACATATAAGGGTTTTATGGTGCGCTAAATCAAAAATTTTTGTAGTCGTAAATCATTCTGATCATACGAACTACTCTAGACAAAGGATGATTCTCATCTGACGGCAATAAATTTATCTGAAGTGTACTCTCAAATTCTTTTAAAATCTCGAACAAACGGCAAATCTTCATTCAACAAACTGATTCCGACAAGAAAGGCATACAGGCGATGTCGATCAATTTAGTTTAACCTGAGTTAAAACTCTAAATCTCTCTAGTTTAATGTGATTTCGACCATTCGCATATTAAACACTCACCTTGAAACACCCTTAAAATAGATCTAGTTTTGTAAGATGGATGCAATCCTATCTGTATTTTTCATTAAATATTGTTTTAGAACTAAAAAGAACATTATTTTGTGTCTGATCTACGAGATGAATCTTGACCTTCCCATCCTCTCTAGAATAGGTTGATAAAACCGCTAGAATAACCTGCCCTTCCTGCTCTAGTTGGATTACTAAGGACTTTAAGCCCCAATGAACAAATAAAAAAAGTTATGATGTCTATTTGAGCTGGACACAGGCCGTGCAGAACTGACTGTGACGTCGCTCGAGCTATTAGTTTTGTCTCTGCGTCATGAGCCAGAACTACTTAATCGAAAGTCCATTTTAGTAGCCACATATGTGACATCTTCCGGAACTTCCCGCTGCATCTTTTTCAGAGGGGATTTCTTCCTGTGTTCCTAGGAAAATTTTTATTTTTGTTTTTATAGACCTTGGAACAGCTTTCGTAAAAAGTCGTTTCTTTAATTGAGGTTTTATTAGCTCAAGCGCTAAACTTTGCAAAAACGAAGCACGACTCTCATTTGATCCACCTAACGGTTTATTTGCATTATAAATCACTTGACTGTTAATTCCAGCAAGGTTTAGAATATTAAAAAAAAAACAGTAAGTGGCCAGCGGCGATTATTGCGCCCAACATTGTATCCTGAACACATTTTGTCTACAATGTCTACTCCAAATTTGCTGCTATTATAATCAATAATAATTTGTGGTTTAGGTTTTGGTTGAGTAACTATAGCATTATCAAAGTGCATTGTTGATAAAGCTAAAACGATTCTCCCTTTTTTGGAATATATGACACGAGTGTACAACGGCCATTTTTGAGATAGCCAAATATGCTGCTGGAAACTTCTCTTCCCTTTACATTTACAAAACTTGCTGGGACCTCTCGTTTGTTTTTACGGAGAGTGCCAATGCATGTAAGCTTGAAATATTTTTGTAAATCAATGGCCAACTGTAAACTGCTAAACCAATTATCAAAAGTAATATTTCTGTTAGTTCCACTTACCGGATTTACTAACCGTTTGACAACTTCATCTGGTGTGTTTCGTTGCTTGTATGGCCCATCACGTTGTAAGCCTACATAAACTTCAGCATTGATGGTGTACATATTTTTTGTGTCGACAAGAAGAAAAATTTTAATGCCGTATTTCGCCGGTTTGCTGGGGATAAAACTGTCGAAAGGAACACCTTCCTCTAAATGCAACCAACTGCTCATCAACAGTCAAAAATTCACTTGGAGTAAATGAATTTTGGCTGTTTTGAATAAAGATTTCAAAAATTTCTCTTATTGGTGCAAGCTTATCTATTTCAGATCTTTGAAGTCTGTCGCGATGATCGTCAAAAACGTAAGCACCTCATTAGGAAAAAAAAATCTGTTATATGACATGGTCATATAGAATATTTCGATTCCAGTACCACTTCTATCCCATAAGTCACGAACACTTTGTCTTCCTGACTTTTTCACTCCAGCTAAAAATAGTAACCCAATCAGAGCCCAAATTTCTAATTCATTTGTTTCTTGTGCATCCCGTTCCCTTGTATATTGACCTTTTATTTTTTCAATATACAAATTTGTGTAATTTGTTATCATAGATAACATTTTATCATCCAGAATACATTTCAACGACTCCAAAGGTGTTAGGGCATTTCTCGCATGGCCTTTGGTACCTGGGAGATGAATAATAATGTTCTCCCTTCTGGTTCTTGAATGACTGGAAAGAACGGGTGTGTTTCTCCATTTTGTTGTTCCGTCTCTTCCAATATGAGATAGCACATCTTCATTTTCTGAATTACATTCATCTCAAATTCTGAATCGGTATCATCGTCAGACTCTGTTAATGAATGAAATAGATATATATGATAAAAAAAAAAAAGAGAAATTCTCATTCTTTGCCTAAAGAAATTATTTTTCATAGGTACTTTATAGAATTAATGAATGAAATGGATAAAAAAGAAAAAAGAAATTCTCATATGAAAATGGATATAAAACTATAGCGATATGTTTTGACTATCTGCTGTTTTTAGAAATTATTCAAAGAAGACGAATACTTTTTAAAACATATTTTTATTGGTTGTCTTGGCATCCTGTTTTGTTGCTAAGATCAAGGGCGATGTTCAAGCATTGAGCAATGATTAGTCCAGTCAATAAAATCATTTTAGAGTGTTTCAAATACCAAAAACGTATATATATATATATATATATATATATATATATCATATATATATATATATATAATTAAAGTAAATTTAATGCTCTACAATTTTGATTCGGACATTTTTTCTGGGAGATGATCGTGGAAGGTACTAGAAGCAAAAGTTTGACAAAAAGTGAGGTAACATTTGTTTTTTCCCGAAAATCACCGTGAGTTCATAACGAATACCTCGAAAACGGTTAGAATTATGACAGATTTAAACATAATCAATTTTATAGTAAATTTAATTAGCTTTAACGGCTATTTATAACTAAAGCCCGTATTTACGTGCAACAAAAATTCTGAAATGTGCAATAAAAACTTGAAATTGGGCAAAATCGTGCAATAAAACTTAAAATCATGCAAAATAAAATGCAAATGATAAAAAAGGTTGAACAAATAATTCGCTAGATACAAGTCTTTCCAAAAAGTTGTTTTTATCTTAATATTTATTGATCCAGTCCTTGGTAAGGGAATAGTTAAATAAACATTGTCTAAAATACAATAAGAACAAATCGCATATCTTTATTGTACGTGGTATACATAAGCTATATGTACATGTTACTTAGGAGTATAAACATGTATGTTAGGAATGATTAAACTTTATTTAATATCCCGTTAAGAAGGCAGAAGAATAAATTTGCTTTGTTTAAAGTGAAAATGTTTACTAACAGTAAAGAGGGCTTAATTTAATAACTATGTTGTACTTATTAAAAATATCCGTAAGTTAGGAGGAAGAGGCGAAATTTCTTGGAACCCGAGTTCCCTAGCTAAAGTCAATCTAAAGTTGTTCTTAAAATTGTTACTTTTCCAAAAACACGAAAGTGTTGTGCATTCAGGATTTGAATGCAGGAATTTTGTGTATTCAAACTGCAGGATGTGCAATTTTATGCATTCGAACTGCAGAATGTGCAATTTTATGCATTCAAACTGTAAAATGTGCAATTTTATGCATTCAAACTGCAGAATGTGCAATTTTATGTAGTAACCCCCAAATTTTGTGCAATATTAAACTAAGGTAAATTTGGTTTAAACGTCCTAATTCGTATAAATAATTTGCCTCTGGCTGATTACGAACTAGCAACAAAAAGATGCAATTGCACGAGAATCCGGGCTCTATTCATAACATATTTTTCTAGAGTCAACCGTTTTCGAGATATAGTCAAAATATACGGATATGGTCTTACAAAGTCATGATTCAAAAATGTGACACAATTAATATAATCTATTTCATCATTTAGAAACATCAGTTACTTCGTTCTATAAGATTAATCTTGGCCGAAGAGCCCCAAGGATGAATTCTTGAACACTACAGAACATCGTATACAAGCACGACATACCCGTTACAATAGACCCTGACAGACACTTATGCAGACAACATTTTTGTTCTTATAAGACACAAGGACCCCACGCAAGTCTTTAAGACCTAATTATTGTGATGACGTGAGGTCTACACACCATCCACAAACCTAAGACATTAAATCAACACCTACGATTATTACATTCCCCAATTGGGTGTCATTTTAAACATTGATTAATGGTAAGAATAAAACTCATTATATACATTTACCTACTGATACTAATTTGGACATAAGCCTGACATTGATACGGAAGTGGTACCAAGACACAGAAGCTAAGAACTTTTGAGGCAAAATATTTTGGGGAATTACTCAGGCCAGTTACATAACCCTGTATACAGACTTTAACATGCCTAGTATAACTTAGAACATACACGGACTTCAAGGACATCCCTCTAAAGTTACTTCAGACGATTTTTTTCAAATTTTTTTATGAAAGAATTTTTTACTGGGAAAAAAATAGTAAACTTCAATCAGGTTTACCAAAGGAATAAATTTTATAAATAATTATTAACAATATAAAATCTAATTATGGTTTTGTTTTGTTATTTTTATTTTTTATGTTATTTTGCTTATATTCTGCTGTCTTGCTTAGTGAATTGACAAATAAACTTTATTTCATTCCACCAATGTTAGTCTTAGTCCTTAGTCATTTAGAGTTCAATTGATAATAAGATTCACGGGATTAAATGCAATGTTATAGCGAAGGGCGTGTTAATCTTAATGTTTCGCATCGCTCTTCAACGACTCAATCAATAGCGGCGCCTCAGTCAATGCCTTCTTAATATTTACTGAAGCATAATTTGTGCCACTACAGTATTCTGTATTTTCAATTCATTTTTACCTTCCGAGATTACCTATGATGGTAATACATAGGTAAATTTTTGTAGATCTAAAAACCCCACACGTTTGTAACTAAGATTAATAGAAAACAATAAACCCTCTGTAGTAAAACAACTAATAAAATAAGATCATATTAAAAATATTATAATATTTGATTAAGCCAAAATACAAAAAAAATACATTTCATAATTGTGTTCATATTTTAAAAATATCCAGTATAATTATTTAACTATGGTTATATTGTTAAAAACCTACTAAAATTTATCGAGCTCGATATATAATTGTTTAAATTCTCATCAGAGGAAACACAATATCTTAAAAATATACTATTGGTCTAATTCTATAATTAATATTGTTTTTTTACAGTTATTATCGTAATATGAAACACATTTCGTCTTTTGTTTTAACAAATTTCTTTTAATATGTAATATTTAAAATTAAATAGTTTTGATATAGATACATTACTATAGACAAGAAAAATATATTACTGTTAAATCATCATTATAAAAATATAATTCGTATAATAAGATCAAACCGACCAGTATTCAGGTACGGCCTAAATGCGGACGACCGATGTAAAATGTCAAGGGAAAGCCTAATGACATCGAGGATGGCCAGTTTGGCATGACACGTTTGGCAAATTGTTAGGATTGACCTATTTAAACAATGAAACATATTATATGAACTTGTTCCTCTAAAATATTGAAAGGCATATGAGGATTAACTTGACGACATTCTCCCTCACACTCTGGCAGTGATATTTTTATTCACCAAAATAAGTCGGCAATAATAGATAGCAAATAGGAGTTAGACGACTTTCTCACTCCTTCCGAACAAGGTTACAATATAGTGCTACAAAAATTTGAATAAAATTTCATTGTAAAAACTAGATTTTGACATGTTATGCCGAGTAATAATAAAGATATTGTAATAACATTTTACATCTTATAATGTTCTCACCACAGCTTCGTTTATAAACTATCCACCCTATATATCGTCCGAATTAGATCTATTTGTCACATTAAGTAAAAACTTTAAATCTGTTTTCGTTTCCTACTTTCTCAATTATTTTTGTGCACTCATATTATTTTTTCTGTTCCAACCATACTATATTTAAAGCTGAGATTTCAAATAATTGTTCATAGTTGTTAAAAATGTTACAATTGAAAACTGAGATTAAATTCCGGTCCATGGTCAACGACCTGTGACTACTGTATTTGAGGATGCTAATAATAGCAAACATTACAAAATTAGATTGCATCCTAAATTGAATTCAGTACTTTTTCATTCCTGGTATACCTCTAAAAAATCGTCAAATATCATTGAAATTATTAAAAATTAATTATCCAAAGATCAATATAAAAAACTAATATTAGTTAGATCCTGGAAAAGCTCCCCGTCAAAATATATAATTCAAATAATTTGGTTAGTAAAAATAATTCTTTTTATCTTTTTAAATGCATGGCCCATAATAGATGCTATGGCTACAAACAGAGCTATTTGAGACTTCAAATGATTTAGTATAAGTTCTAATCAATTTTATGGTAATTTCTTGAATTTTTACCAACTTTGATATCTCAAAAATATATTTTATTTATGCTTAGACGAAACTATCATCATGGATCAAATAAAAATCATGGATTTTTAGATTCAAAGTAAATGATGATTAATGTTACACTATCTATGGTCTATACACTAGTATGACCTGAAGCATGGGGTACAGTGCATCAAACAATGGACAAAAATAGAAAAATCAACAATTTGTTTACTCAGTTTGGATGATTCATGCATGTTTGGGAACTATTATTCAAAGGTCATATAAACATTTTTAACCATTAGCTCTTTGATCAAAAGGTATGTTAAAGTAATTTAATTTGAGTTATTTTTCGATTTTATTTTTATTATTGATAACCAATTTTCTTCTATAGACTTCAGGTCGATCAAAAAAAAAAATCAAAAAAATAAATAAAAATAAAAAAAATTAATAAATAAAACACATTATTACGTCGAATATCAAATAAACTGGCCCTATATTTTTGTGTTCCAATAGAAAAATTAAAAAATATCTTTTCTGAGCCAATTAATAAAAAGAATAGTCACATGTTTTTGCATATAGAAGTTAAATTAGATTTAAATACAATTTTTATAGGAAGAAGATAGGATAATACAGTAATTTAACAATAAAATCTGTGATCTATTTATTCTACCGACGTATTAGCTTACAGTGCAAACCTTCATCAGGTCTCAAAAAGAAATGGAAAAAGAAGTGAACCAAAACAAGTATTATGATAGAAAATTAAAAATAAAGACAAAAGTTATGATAATTAAAAATGAAATATAAAGAAAACAACTAAATACGAATAGATATCATTAATAAACAGTAATAGATAAACAATATGTATTATTCATATACGTACAATATTTATAAATATAGTTATAATTAAAAAGAAAGTAGCGTAAACCAGGCTGTTATCGAAACCTTAGATAGTTAGGTCTCTACACCAAAAGTTAGGAGTTAATAATAAGAAAATCCTTTTTAAATCTTACAACTCAACTGTGTTAAAATGCTTTCAATTGTGTCAGTATTTTAAAAGATATCCTTAGTATGTCAATAACTGATTTTACCGTCAGTTATTGTATTAATTGTATAGTTACTATCTTGTAAAATACATTCCATTAATAATGTTTGGTGTGAACTTTCTTGTTTATCTTAAAGTGTTGTAATTAAGGGAAAATAACTGTGAATTATAGTATAGATATTGCTTAAGGGTGTCAATAGCTGTTTGGTTTACCTATATAGTAATGATTAAAAAGTGTATTATTAAAAAAAAAAAAAAAAAAAAAAAAAAAAAAAAATCCAAAAGAGTATGAGGGTATAATTTATATGCATTATCAAGAGATTGTAAACAATAAGATGAAATCATATAAATAAATGAATATAACAACACAGAATGACTATACGCTAAAAAGTCGGCAGAATAAGTTTATATTATTTTATTGATTTTTCAATGACTGTACACCCCAGTTATCTACTTTCTTATATAATTACGGTCAACCAATTTCTGTCATAAATTTTAGAATTCTAAATGTTAAATTTTATATTGTCAATGCCAATGGGATGGGTAACATGATTGTTAGAATTAATTGTATAGAATATGATTGTTAGAATTAACTTAATATCTATACCTAACAGCTGATCCCTTATCTCCGTGATAATTTACTATCAGTCTTCATTTGTTCCTATTGTAAGAGCCCTATCGGAATAGAAATATGTTGGGCCTATCGGATACTTAAGTTTACACAGAGGTGAGTGACTAATTTTGATCTAATCACTGCAATGCATGCTTTATCTATCTAAAAACAATCAAAGTTACCATAAATATGTTGTAAACTATACATGTTTTGCGGGGACTATACACGACTTAAGAGTGTAACCGTCCGTCTGTTAACTCTCGCAACAATTATTTAATTGTAACTCATTAATAAAAGAAAAAAAAGAAAAGGCAATTAATAATATTTATAATTAATATTTATTATTAATTACTTATTAATATTCTTTTTTTTTTTTTTATTATGGCGCTACAATCCGGTTACGGTTCTACCTCTTCCTCCAATCGTCACGGTCTTGAGCGGACGCCATCCAGTCACTGACTCTTAACATGCTTCTAGCATCCTCCGCTACACCATCCTTCCACCTTAGTTTTGGTCTTCCTCTCCTCCTTTTTCCATTAATTTGATGTGTCAGCAACATTTTAGGCATTCTATATAGGCACTTCTGACATCCTGGCGATATACCCTGCATATCTTAGGGTCAGTTTATGTTGGAGCTGCTATAAGCGAGGAGAGCGGCGATACTAGCGGAGCTTAAATAAATAGCTTAAACCACTTCTATTCTACAGTGACATTAAGAAATTAAATAGTAAATATAGTTTTTACCGAGTGAGCATATAATGAGTGATTCCGAAAAGGAATAAATGCTTTTGTCGTCAAGTTCTGTAAAATATTAGGTTGCTGCAGTCATGCGGAAAGAGCGCGAATTTGCAGCTCACCCTATTAATAAGGCAAGGCTTACGTTTGGGGAATTCTATCACCTTTAAAAGATTTAAGGTAACATCCCAGAAAATTTAGTGAGTATATGCGAATGAAAATCGAAACTTTTGACTACATATTACCAAAACTTTCGGATAAAATGCGGAAAAATGGTATAATAGCCACAGTAGACCTATTTTAGAAGAGGAGCGCTTAATGATAACAATCAGGTAGTAACTTTTTTTTTTCAAAGTTTCTTTATCTATTACAATGTTTTTTACAAAATATTAATGAAATAGTTTTACAAATTTAATGGAATGATTAGAGAATCAAAGTCCCTAACAAAAATTTCACTTATTAATAACTCAACATTCACACTCGATAAGGGCTGAGAAAACCTGAGAGGTGATTATCTACGCTCCTATCGTTAGTCGCAGCTCTAATCGCCGCTTTACTCGCAGCTCCAATATAAACACTACTGTGACAAACATAGGAAGGTTTTCCCCTTCCCCTTTACGCCTTAAGTTCACCCTCCACATCTGCCACATCGTTTAATTTAATTTTATTTGTTTCATAATTAATAAACTTTATTATACTTTATACCAAGTTAATTCTTATTTCACATATTTAAATGGTGTGGAAGGGTGGAGTGAGGGTGGATGGGAGCGGCAAATTGATCTCCCCCTGACTATCTCCTAGTTCTGGCCCTGATTAATGTCTTCCTGGGTAGTAAGTGCACCTTCCATATTAATTCTCTCGAATTAATCAAATGAATAAAAATATATTCGGATATAGAAATAATATTCCAAAAAACAAAAAACTACCGTCATATTGTGGCTGATGATGACTGCCGAGCTTGGGTACACACAAGCCACTAACAGTATGAACCACCTCCGTCCTCTCTCCATCACTTCATCACCTGAAAAATGTAAACAATTTTTAATACTGATTCTATAATCATTAGTTTTCTTAATAATACTATTATAATTATTGTTTTGTACAATTAAGGTTGTACAATTGATGCTTACTTGTAATGTTATACATAAATTTAACAATGTATTAATAATATTTCTCTTTAAGAGAACTTTTTTAATTATGTCAAAGATTCCTAGAAAACTAAATATTGGTGTAATCAAATCATTTGTCAGAATAGCATATTCATTGGTATTAATTAAAGTTATGGAGGTTGAATTTTTGTTTCACAATACTTATTAATATCATATTATATTAAGTTCGTTTTTAATAACCTTACTGAATTTTATGTCCAATTTTCCCTATTTTATTGTTGCGGCTTGTGGAGAATCCATTTAATTAACCTATACTTTGACCTAGACTTCTTGATCTATTTCCTTTTGACATCAAACTGCACACGGTGTGTAAATTTGATTAAATCGGTTCAGTAGTTTAGGTGTTAGCCGGCCCCTAGGCGGCGACACGTATTTATTTATATATATTAGATTTGCCCTATTTTATTGTTGCGGCTTGTGGAGAATCCATTTAATAAACCTATACTTTGACCTAGAATCCGATCCGTTTCTTTTGGCTGGGAAACATAGTTTTCTTGTTTAACGTTTTTTCACCCTCAAAATATTTAACTTTTTTTCAAACTCAGAAATGTAAAATTTTGACACTCTCTAGCTCTGGTGGTTTTGCTCGGATCGGAAAGTTTACGGCAGAACCCCAATTAGAAATTTAAGGAGAAAATATTTTTGGTTATATAACATTTGTCACTAGCACATACCGTTTAGGAGCTATAATGGTTGGAATGAAAAAAGTCGTCTTACCTACATTTTTTAAGTACTGGGGCTTTTTTGAAGCGCTCTAGCTTTTCTTGTGCTGCTCTGATCAAAAATATGACGACATTTTCCTTATCAGAATCATTAGGTTATAGATAGGCATATCCATAATCCATAGTTTTTCCCAGTAAGGGAGAAATTGAGTTTTTGTCATGTAATATTAATTATTATTAGGATATTTACAGTACTTGATTTTTGATTCAAAATGTAATGCAATATTTATTAATAGCAATTAGTTAGTTAGCGCCTGTAGCCCCCCCCCAATCCCCTACTATTAGTACGCCGCTAATAAGTCACAAGAAAGAACATAAACTATTAAATTTCATTAGATCGGAACAGCCTTTCTCAAATTTAGAAATTTAGCCCCCCTCCCCCCCACCCCCCACTTCTAATTAGTAAAAACTGTAAACCAAACCCCCAAAATATACACGCTAATAAGTACAAAAGAAACCTAACTAGTCAATTTTCATTCGGATCTGACCAGCCGTTCTCAATTTAGAAATTTTGCCCCCCCCCCCCCCCACCCCCCCTCATTAGTAAAACTGGTAACACACCCAAATAGTATACGCTAATAAGTACGAAAGAAACATAAACTATTAAACTTTCATTCGGCTCGGACCAGCCGTTCTCAATTTAGAAATTTTAGGACCCCCCTCCCACCCCCCCATAAATTAGTAAAACTGGTTACAACCCCAAATATACGCTAATCCTGTACGAAAGAAACATAACTATTTAAATTTGCATTTAGGAGCGACCAGCCGTTTCTAATTTAGAATTTAGCCCCCCCTCCACCCTACAATTAGTAAAACTGTTAAACCCCAATATATATATACGAAATAAACATAACTCTTAAATTTCCAGTAAGAGCGGACCAGCCGTTCTCAATTTTAGATTTTATGCCCCCCCCCCGCCACCCCGCCACTAATTAGTAAAACTGTTAAAACCCCAAAAATACGGCTAATAAGTACAAAAGAAACTAACTATTAAATTTCATTAGATCAAACCACCGTTTCTGAATTTAGAATTTAGGTACCCCCCCCAACCCACCCTACTAATAGTAAAACTGTTAAAACACCAATATACGCTAATAAGTACAAAAGAAACTTACTATTAAAGTCATTAGATCGGCCAGCCGTTCGCAATTTTAGAACTTTAGCCCCCCCCCCCACCCCCCCCTATTAGTAAAACTGTTAAAACCCCAAAATATACGCTAATAAGTAAAAAGAAACAGAACTATTAAATTTCATTATGAATCGGACCGAACTAGCCGTTCCAATTTGAAATGCCACTAATTATTACAACTGTTTACAACCCCAAATATACTGCTAATAATTACAAAAGAAAACATACTATTTAAATTTCATTAGGATCAGGACCATCCGTTCTCAATTTAGAAATTAGAGTCCCCCTCCCACCCCCACTCATTAGTAAACTGTTAAAACCCCAATAAACGCTAATAAGTACAAAAGAACCATACCTATAATTTCATTATATCCGGACAGCCGTTCTTAATTTAAAAAGATATTTACTACCCCCCACGAATTAGTTAAAAGTTTAAAACCCCCTAATATACGCTAATAAGTACAAAAGAAAAACATAACTATTAACTTTTTCCTTAGGATCGGACCAGCCGTTCTGAATTTAGTAAAATTTAGAGCCCCCCCCCACCGCCCCCCTAATAATAAAGGTGTTAAACCACCAAATAGATGCTATAATACAAAAAACTAAACATTAAATTTCAATTAACTGAATTTAAAATTTAGCCCCCCCTCGACCCGGCCACTAATTCATAAAACTGTTAAACCCCAAATATACGCGAACAAGCTACAAAGGGAAACATCCTATTCATTTATTAGGATCGGACCAGCCGTTCTTCAATTTAGAAATTTAGATCCCCCCGCCCCACCCCCCACTAATTTAATAAACTGTTAAAACCCCTACACGCTAATTATACCAAAAGAAACATAACTATTAATTTCATAGGATCGACCATCCGTGTCTCACTTTGATATTTAGCCCCGCCCCCCTCCCACCCCCGCACAAATTAGGAACTGTTAAAAACCCCCCAAAATTACGCTAATAGTCCAAACATAACTAGTAAATTTTCATTAGGCTTCGGACCATCCGTTCTCATGTAGAAATTTAGCCCCCCCCCACCCCCCCTACTAATTATAAAACTGTTAAACCCCAAAAACTATAATACAAAAGAGACAATAACATTAAATTTCATTAGGATTCGGACCAGCCTTCTGAATTAGAAATTTAGCCCCACCCCCCCCCCCCCTACTAATAGTAGAAACTGTTTAAAACCCCAAATATAAGCTAACTAATTACAAAAGAGCATCACTATTAAATTCATTAGTACGGAACCAGCCGCGATCCAATTTAAGAAATTTATGCACCCCCCCCCCCACCACCCCCCCACGAATTAGTAAAACTGTTAAAAACCCCCAAATATAACGCGATAAGTTTACAAAAGAAACATAACTATTAAATTTTCATTAGGATCGGACCAGCCGTTTCTTCATTTAAAAGAAATGTAGCCCCCCCCCACCCCCCACTAATTAGTAAACTGTTTAAAAACCCCAATATACGGCTAATAAGTACAAAAGAAACATACTATTAAATTTCATTAGGATCCGGACCAGCCGTTCTCAATTTAGAAAAGCCCCCCTCCCACCTCCCCTACTTAGAAAACTGTTAAAACCCAATATACGCTTTACAAAAGAAACAAGACACTTTAATTTTATTAGAATCGGAGACCAGCCTTTCTGAATTTGAAATTAAGCCCACCCCCCACCCCCCCCACCCCTACTAATTTAGTAAAACGGTTATGCTAATAATTACCAAAGAAAGCTACGTATTCAATTTCCTTCGGATCGACCGCCGTCTGAATTTAGAATTTAAGCCCCCCCCCCACCCCCCATAATAACTAAAGTTTTAAAACCCCAAATATATGCTAATTACAAAAAGACATAACTATAAAATTTTCATTTCGGACCAGCCGTTCTGAATTTTGGAGACATTTCGCCCCCCCCTCTAAACCACCACTACTAATTAAAAAACTGTTACAACCCCAAATAATCCGCTACTAAGTAACAAAAGACACATAACTATTAAATTTCATTAGGATCAAACACCGTTCTCAAGTTTAGAATTTTACCCCCGCCCCCCTGACCCCCCCACTAATTAGTAAAATACAAGAAACATAACTATAAATCTCAGCAAGATGACCTCCATTGCCTCATTTAGACATTTAGCCCCCCCCCCCCCTCACCCCCCCTAATTAATAAAACTGTTAAAACCCCACATATACGCTAATTACGAAAACAGAACATTAAATTTTATTAGGCTCGGACCAGTAGTTCTGAATTTGAGAAATTTAGACCCCCCCCTAACCCCTACTAATTAGTAAAACTGTTTAAACCCAGCCAATTACGCTATAAGTAACTAAAGAAACTCACTATTTAAATTCATTACATTAGGATCGGACCAGCCCGTTCCTCAATTTTAGATATTTCGCCAGATCCCCCCACCCCCCCCCACCCCCCACTAATAGGAAAACTGTTAAAACAAAAATACCTGATAATGTAAAAGAAACTCACTATTAAATATTCATTAGGATCAAACCAGGCCGAGTCTCCAGGATTTAGAAATTTAGAGTAGAAGCCCCCCCCACCCCCCCTACGAATTAGTAAACTGTTAAAACCAACCCCCAAATATACGCCTTAATAAGTACAAAAGAAACTTAACTATTAAATGTCAATTAGGAACCGGAACCAGAGCCGTTCTTACAATTTATATTATTTAGCCCCCCCCGCCCCACCCCCCACTAATTAGTAAAGACTGGTTAAAACCCCAAATATACGCTAATAAGTACAAATAAACATAACATTAAATTTTTAGGAGCGGACCAGCCGTTCTCACTTTAGAAATTTAGCAAGTAGCCCCCCCCCACCCCCCACAATTATAAACGGACGTTAAAAAAAACCCCAAAATATACGCTAATAGTACAAAAGAAACATCACTCTTAATTTCATTAGTAAGATCGACCAGCGGTTTCTCAATGTAGAAAATTTAGCCCCCCCTCCCCACCCCCCACTAATTATTTAAAACTGTTAAAACCCCCAAATATACCTATAATACCAAAGAAAATAACCTAATTAAATTTCATTAGGATCGGCGACCACCGTTCTTAATTGTATAAATTTAGCCCCCCCCCCCCTACCACCCACAATTGCAAACCTAATATCACTCTAATATTAGTAAACGATTCTATTAAATTTCATTAGGATCGGACCACCGTTTCTCAATTTACGAAATTTAGGCCCCCCCCCCACCCCCCCCCACTAATTAATAAAGTTGTTAAAACCCCAGCTATACGCTATAACGTACAAAAAAAGAAACATAACTATAAATTTCATTAGGATCGGGACCAGCCGTTCTGAATTTAGAAATTGAGCCCCCCCTCAAAAACAAATACCCCCCACTACTTTAAAACTGTTACAACCCCAATATACGCTAACGAAGTAGAACGAAACATATACTATTAAATTTCCTTATGATCGTACCAGCCCCGTTCCAATTTAGAAATTTAAGCTCCTAGCCCCCCCCCCCTCCCCCACCCGCCCACGGCCCACGTATTAATAAAACGTTAAAACCCCTTTTGAAAACATAACTATTAAATTTCATTCGGGGAAAGCCGTTGTCCCTGAGATATTTTTCTTGTTTAACGTATTTTTCATTAGGATCGGACCCCCGTTCTCAATTTAGAAATTTAAGCCCCCCCCCCACCCCCACTAATTAGTAAGAACTGTTAAAAAAAACCCAAATATACTAATAAGTACAAAAGAAACATAACTATTAAAGTTCATTAATCGGACCCAACGCCGTTCTAGCACCCCCCCCCCCACCACCCCCCCGACTAATTAGTAAAACTGTAAAATAACGCTTTACAAAAGAAAACCATAACTACTAAATTTCATTAGGATCGGCGGACCTCCGTTCTCAAGTTAGAAATTAGCCCCCCCCCCCCCACCCCCCACTAATTATCGCCACCGCCCCACAGATTAGTACATAACTTTTAAACCCAAAAAGTAGCAAAAGAAAACATAACTATTAATTTTCATTAGGATCGACCAGCCGTTCCTCATTTAGATTTAAGCCCCCCTCCCACCCTCCCCTAATTAGTAAAACTGCATTGAGGTTGCGGACCAGCCGTTCTGAATTTAGAAATTTAGAAACCGTTTTATCTCTTCTAATAAGTACAAAAGTATCGGTACCAGCCGTTTCTGAATTTAGTATTTAGAGTTATATAATACAACTGTTTAAACCCCATCGCTTTACCAAACTAACACAGAACTATTTAAATTTCTTAAGGATCGTACCAGCCGCACATTAGCCCACCCCCCCCCCCGTAAATTACGCCTAATAAGAGAAGAACTTAACTATTAAATTTTATTGCTAATAAGTAACAAAAGGATCGGGACACCACCGTTCATGGAATTTAGCAATTTAGAGGCCCCCCCCCCTACCACCCCCACTCATTAGTAAAACTGTTAAAACCCCAAATTACGGCTAAGAAGTACAAAAAAGTTAAATTTCATTATGATCGGTACCAGCCGTTCTTCAATTTTAGCATTTAGTTATCCCCCCTCCCCTCCCACCCCCTACACTATTTGTTAAAACCCCCATATATACGCTTAATAAGGACAAAAAGAAACATCACTATTAAATTTTCAATTTGTAAAATTATTTATTTAATATATCTTTAACATCTAAACAACATATTAGGCACGACCATAAAGATGTATGATCGTAATTCTATTTTGTTATTGGCTAACACCTCTTTCCAAATCACCCGATATTATTGACTTTTTTTTTTTTAATTCTTTCTGTTCATTTGAAAACTTTAAAGTATTCGATCTTTGGAAACCTTAACATAAATGGTTGCATAAATTTGAACCAATTTAAACAATATTCAGATTAAAATTAAACTGACGAGCTAGACAGGGCAGCTATCAAATGCACTATCTGTATACGAAAAACAATTTGGCAATTGAAAACAGCTAAAACGAAGAAAATTAAAACCGTTAATGACGTACCGCCAAATGTATATAAACTTATTGTAGAGAAATGTCGTACCAGAGCTCAGTGGCAGAAAAAAAATACCCTTCAGACAATGCTGTCGTTAACCGAATCACAAGGTTACTCCATCACGAACTGAACAGATTCTTTAACAAACATTAGAATGACTTCTTAAATCTCTAAAATTGAACTGTACTTATATTAGTAGTTTGAGAATGCTAATGGAAGTGTGTATTCCATTAGTAAAGAGCTATAAGGAAACTAGATACTTTAAAAGTACAGTAGTGAAGTTATTTTTATTATTGTGCTGGAATTAAAGCTATTTCCAGATCCTGCTTAGGGATATGATGAAGGTCATAGTTTTCTTTCTAAAAGTTGATTCTAATGATCTTCCTACTGCTACCACCACTAAAAGACCTCACCCTCTTTGCCCGTCGGTGTTCAGTGATGCAACCTACATGCCGTGGGTCAGCACATTCATCAACGTCCTGAAGACAGACTATCAGGTGATCTCCTCTTAACAAATGGCTCCTTTCGGATAAAGGCTGATGGCAATCTTCTGGACCGTATAACTGTCCTGAGGAACGAAAATCACTCGGCAAAATGTTTGAAATCTGGAGGTGTAGAAGAAGATGAGAAAATAACATTCTTGATAATAAAAATATGCTCAGTAAACGGGGATTTTATAAAATAATAATACCATGAGTTGTTAATGAATATGATTTTTTTTTTTTTTTTTTTTTTTCAGCCTGTTCATCTTCTAGTATGGTTAGGTTAGACATGAGCAATAAGAAGCCAAAACACTTGCCTTATATAAACATCCTGTACTGTTTCATAATCACCCTCTTATTTTTCGCGTTCGCCCATCTTCTATTTCCTGAAATATAGATGATAATAATTTCAAATAATGACTTGTGTAGTTGATAGAATTATGAACCCTTCTCCATTTGTGAACAGAAAAAAATATAAATGGTATATTTCTATAGCTCACGGCTTCGCCCGCTCTCATAAGTAAATAAATTTTAACTTATTATTGAAGCTTTGTTTGTTTACCAATAAAAATCATTTATTGAAGTATGCAATTGAACATTATTTCTTCAATGATATTTTCACACAGAGTAGTAATTTTTAACCCAGTTAACATGTGGAAAATTAGTGCATAATTAGATGTTTGAAGATTGGGTAAAAGCGCAATTGGACCAAAAATTTTCAACGTTAATGTCTGAGTTAGTAATTCAGATGGAAAGAGTCTATTAATAAAATCTTGCCGATGATGGACTGTTTTATCATTTTTTACTACCAACGGCCAATGAATCATATTTTTACTTACAATATAAAAAAAGCAAAGGATCGAAATTTTGATTTGGTAATAATTTTTATTCGGTAGACATAATTTATCGATCTATCTTGGGTTTAATTTCTTAGCTTAAAAATATATGACAGTGTTTTGAACCTCGTTTCTGTCACTGAACTCTATATATTTATTTAAATTATTATTATAATCAACTTTGATATTGCAAGCCTTTCTAGAACTATGAAGATGATTTAGTTAAAATCTGGAAGAGATGGGTTCAGTAGCTTTACCATTGAACTCTGTTGCGGAATGGTACCGCATATAGGTCGATTTTTAAACTTCACTGGGATCAGCAGGTCACACCACATATTTAAATCTATTTTAATAATTTAATTTAATATAATTAAATTTCATTATCAATATCTTGCTCTATATAACACTGTACATTTTTAACTTCTCATATAGAATGGCGCTCGCCACGTATCGGTCAATTTCCAAACTTCACAGTTGTCCACATACTACGCTTTTTTAATAAAAAATTAATCGAAAATCAGTAGATTTTATTATTGCTCCCTAGACCTCCCTGGAACTAGTTTTTAGGGTTAGTGATCACAAACGAAAAATGGCTTGTCCTTTTATATAAAAGTATATATTATTATTAGAAATATAATTTAATTCTTCAAATTTATGGAATTAATTGTCATTTAGATAATGGAGAATCTGCTACATATTACAAATGTCTATTCTGTATTGATCGTGGGATTTAGTTGATGTTTATAACCATTTAGTATTAATAATTTTAATTGAAATGAAATAAGATTCAATCACATTTAGATTGTATCATTCATTATTATATGACATACATTTAGTAAATTATGCCTGAAAACGGGAAGAGAATCCCGGAACATCTAGCTGATTGTGAGCTTTATTATATATGTGGAGAAATGGATGCCTAAAATCTGTAGAAATAAACTTTTATAGAAAACAGCAAATAAACACAAGTTTCAGATCAGTTTAAATAACTAAAAACCTCATTGAATAAATAAATAATAACAGCAGCGACCATATAATTATCCTTAATATTCCATTATTCCTTCACTTTGTTGTAAATTAATAATTATCACATATTTAGACAGCCGTAGTAAAACCGTGGGGGGGGGGGGGGAGGGATCAAAGGGTGATTATTCTTTTTTCTTCTGTCAATCCCCTTTGAAATGATCTCTTACCAAATAAGACTCTCCATATAGCCTAGAATTTGATCTGCGGCCATCACCTCCTTCACAAATAATTTCTCTACAACGTTACACATGATTCCGACCAAGTGATAAACTTATGTGATTATAGATAATAAGAAGATATCTGATTTATGCGATAAGTAACACATTAATTATCACGTAGAATTGTTTTATTGAAATAATGATTGTTTTATTGAAAATGATGATTTAAATCAACTTATAAAAAGAGGTAATTAAATTTTTTTGCAGATTTTGTTTTATCACTGTTAAAAATTAACTCTATATGTTGGCAGTATTAATTATTATTTTCCCTACACTATTTATTCCGATACAATTGATAACAGCAGGGTTAAGATGGGGAATATGATCAATTTTGTTGGACAACACTTGGTTTAGGTCAGATACCTTAAAATGAATCTAACCATGGTCTGAAAGAATTCGTAGATTCATAAGTTTATTTTACTTAAAATGTGCAAGGATGACTTATAAAAATGAACAAAGAATTAAAAATGCCGTTAACTATATTATAAAAAATCTTAAAAATCTATTTAGTCCATTTTCTTTCCCTCTTTTTGTGTATATTCGTCATCAGTGTAAAAAAAAAAAGCCTCAGTATGATAGAACAGTTTCTTGATTTTGTCGAACTTGTTTGATCATTTTTCCGACTGAGGGGCGTAAGAAAGATCCTTTTTGATATACTATGAGTTCCACGTATATTTAAATCCTAATAAGGTGCAAAATATTTAAAAAACATTTTTTGGTTTGATTCGGAGTTTCGTTTTAAAAGCTTGTTACTAAGTGTAATCTGATATAACTTTTATTTTTAAAACTGAAAATGAACTAGACTATAGTATTGACTTTAAACAAGATCTAGATAAGGGAACTATCATAAATAAGCAATTTTTAGAGAATTACTAATAACTCTCAATGCATATGTTAGGTAAAGATTATCATATTAAATTATTGTCATTTTTTGTTATCAAACATTTTCCTGTATTTTTAAGCATTAGTAAATATTTTCACTACAAACATTCAATTTAATTTCTTTCAGAGGTGTTTCCCAATATTTTATTAGCTCTCATATCTGTTCTAGCAAAGTAACGTTTGTTGGGCATGGCGTGATATTGAGGAAAAAAACAATACGTCGCAGCGTGGACCTTGCTCACAACTTCGTAATATTCATTTATCGTGATAATAAATGCGAGATATGCAACGCCACCATTACCAAAATAGTCCCATCACTCGCGCTTTCAAGAATTATAACTAGATCAATCTTGGATCTTATGGTGGTTGTGATAGCCAAGATAGACCAACAAAATTATATCAGACAGCGATGTAAATTGTAACATAGCTTTCAATAAATAGGTAAACTAGCTCATGTGCAGAGAAAATAAAAATAAAATAAAATAAATGATTTTAAGTTAAGTTTAAATGACGTGTGTCTCTGTATTATATATATATTTTTTTTTCAAAAATGCAATGAGTTTCCCAACCGATTGGAATAGGCTTTGATTATGCGCTAATAGTGTATTTTTTTTTAAAAAAATTTTAAACAGGAAGAAAAATACTTCTAATATAATTTCACTAAGTCGTTATATATAATTATAAAAAGGGGTAGTTTATCGTACCGTTCTTTACCCCAAGGGACACGCAAGTACAAACTCGACACGCCTACACTAAATCATACGAGAAGCAGAACATTCTGATGCTTATATAAAAAGGACATAACTTCCGCTATTCAACAACTGTGATTATATGGTTCCAGATTTACAGCTGCAAATAATTACATCTCGTAAAACTGGATTTTATGAACGATCGGCGAGTGATTTGACCAGCAGGATGAGGGTGAAAGTACTGCCATTACTTCTGAAAGTAAGACTTTTTTTTGTCAATATGTCGGTGCTACAGGATATTTATTTTTTTGTAGTAAATATGGTGATATTGAGATCTCTAGAAATCGATGCGTTTGTAGTAATTAAATACCATTATATATAATAATATATATGCCGGAATACATTCTTCCGTAAGAATAAATTAATAGCACAAATTAATAGAATGGTAGTATTGTATGGTATTATTAATATCAGTCAAGACGTCATTAAAATAATACTAGAGACTTATATGAGAGGAATGTTCGCACGTGGCGTGTAAGTGAATTGTATAAAATATCAATAAAAATTAAAAATAACTTTTCGAGTATCTATACATGTATAAATAAGGGAGTAAAATATAAACTAAACATAATATATCCCAGAGTAAAAAAAAATATATTTGAAAAATGTAGAAAATTAGAAAACAATATTATAATAAAAAAAACCAAAAAAAAAAAAATAAAAAATAACCAAAGCATCGACCAAAACTTAAATCGATTAATACTATATTTTATATTTATTCTCTTTTTATATTTAAAACTGTATAAGCTATATACAATAAGAAAATATGTTGTTATTGATAAATACAAAAAAAAAAAGTTTAATAAAAGTGAAATAAATCAAAATATTATAATTAAGATATATAAAATATTAAAATTAATAAAATGAACATATATATGTACGACTCATCGAGCTCGGCAATTGCTTGATTTACATAATATCTTAGTATCGAATAACTAAACAACAGTCGTTATGTAATAAATCATATTTTTATTAGCGAATTCATCCCAGAATGGAAGTCGTTAAGCAAATAACAATCAAATTTTGCTTGGGGTTCTTCTTGTTCATCTAGCAGGCTTCCATTCTTTCCGAAGAGGCTTTTATACGTTCTTCCGGCAACTTTGGGTCTGCACTGTTTTTGTTTTGGCTGCTCTGATGTAACTTTCCATGTGTCTGCTTTGTGTCTGAAGATGTCTATTGCTAAAAGGTTGGTCTTATGATGATAACAATAATCATATTATTGTCAAATTATTATCGTGTATAAATCATAATAAATAATTTTGGTATTAGTAGATGTCTGCTAGGATTGTAAGAAGATGTTGGAAAAAGAGAGCTTTGAATGAGCCTAAGGAAGAAGCATGGCTGATTTTAACTGAGAGGGAGTTCCAGAGGTTCAGTTCAATTTTTTTTTTAGTTCCTTGTTAGGTGAATATTAATTATTTAGTCTTCATAAGAAAAAAATCATTTCCATCGATCATTAATGATCAGCTCATAACTTGAATAAAGAATCTTTTAATAATGATCGTTGGTTATTTAACTCGCTGTTCGCTTTATGATTTAGTTTTTATCATTGTTGAATATAGATGGCTACTAAATAATACAAGGAATTGTAGTTCATCGATTGACATTGTTTACGACTTTCTCTGTCCTGAAGGAATAAATTAAGAAAAAAAAAAAAGGAATCTTGAAAGAAGAGAGGACTTAGCTATTTTTCTTATATCAGATATCAAGGGTATCTCAAGATAAGGAATAAAGAAACAGCCTTGGTAGACTGGGCCCTACTTTCTACTCTGATTTATAGTTAGTCTAACTAAAAATTTAACTTCTCCTTTATTTAAGAAAAACCTTTGTATTTATATACTTTATATATATATATATATATATATGTTTAGTAAGGTTCTTGAGGTTCAGTCAATAAATAAAAACAACTATTTCGGCGACGTTTCGAGACTATATTGTTCTCTTAATCATGCCCTACAGTGAAAAAACTGGTTACAATAAAATTAAATAAGTTACACAAGTTATTTCAAAACATAAAGTTAGCTACAATATAAGTATATAACAACATGTGTTAGAATAATAAAAATATATATAATTACAGAATATAGAGGAGTATGAAACTACTTGCAATGTTACTGGTGGATATGGTATCGACTAACTAAATTCTAACAATGATTATTGTTATGTATCAGGCCGCACTAAATCTTTTCAAAATAAGTAAATTTTATCAACACATTGTTATATTTTTATGAAACGATAAATAAAATTTATTGTCCTTCAGGAATAAGAATAATGCACAGTTGCTGGTACATGCCTGACTGCATTGTTTACAAATCCCTATATCAGAAATTGCGGCACTATGTATTGCCAGAAAAAATAGAAACGAAAGGAGAGGAACAAAAATGATATCATAGATAAAAAATTAAAACTATTATATACTTAACTACTCTCATATTTGGGAAAGATTGACTATCTAGGTTCTAGATTATAGGAGGTGGAAAAGTAAATTATGTTTAAAAGAAGGTAAGGAAGAAGCACCTAGCGTAATTTCCTATTTACGAATAGGAATGCAAAAAAGAGGTAACACGTATCCAAAAAGATTTTTCCAACGAAATCGTTCATTGTGATGGAGGAAACAGGTTGAAAGCATATGATTTATTAGTTGGATATATGAATACATTGGGGAATATGCTGCAAATTTAGTTATGTCTCTATTAACATCTTTAACAGAATTCAAAAAGAAGATGTTCTCAATTCGTCAGTATTTTTATTATTATTATTTTTTTGTATGTTTGTTACGCGATTATTTCGTCAATTTTGAATCGATTTTGGTGATTCTTATTTTTGATCAGTAGGTGATGATACTACAGAGGTGGTTCCATAAAACTTTTATTGAAATCAACTCAGCGCTTTTTATGGAAAATCAGAAATACCTGTTATTTAACGTTTCACATACTATATATTTCTCCATGGTGACTAAATCTAAATTATTAACTAAAATAATTTACATATACAGTCAACTCTCGAAGTGTTGAACATCGATAAGCCGAATTCTTAAATAAGTAGAATAAAATCTGTAGTTGCAAGTACATTACACGTAAATCAGGCAAAAAACGCGGAAATTTGGGTAAATTAATCGAACTGAAAATAGGGGTCAAAAAAGGGGACTTCTAGAATTTCCACCTCTATGAACCGAACTATTGGAAGTCATCGCCTCTATAAGTCGAATTCAGATTCAAAGAATTTCATGGATAATTTGTTTTCCTTTTTTCTGTCATTGTTTATCTTTTTAGTTCATACACACCAGTACTGGTATGGTACACCAGTCACTTATTGGTTATTCATTCGAGTAGTTTTACAATGGCTCCGCAAAAAAATAAAAATTCTTTCAAATAACAAAACGTTAAGTCCGATTATCGAAGTGGAGAAATAAGAAAGGAGTTGGGCGATTATTGCTAGTGCATTCGGAATTCCTAGCAGTTCTCTTTCAACCATCCTAAAGAATTAAGAAATGATCACCACAGGTGGAATCTTCTTTAAAGTACCGCCAGAAAAAAACTCAGTTCACTGATGTTGACAGTTATATGATTAAGTGGTTTCGGTATTTATAACCAATATGTTATAACTGGTTAATAAAATACAAAGATACACAAAAACTGCTAAAATAAGGAGGAAAAATTTATCTCGTCTTTCTAAACACTTTTTTGTCAAAAATAAATATAATCAGTGTTTTTAGAGTCGTTTCTACTAAATAATCGTTGAAAGAGAAAACGCTCTGGGCATCAGAAGTTACGACGACCTGAGGCGTTTATGCAAATAGGCTGCCAACACTGGCCTGGAGTGGCTGTGATTATATTAATCAGATTATAGGAGCTACTTATCGTGTTACTTTATTATAGTTTATTAATGCAGCGATATGTATCATATAGTTTATGTATATATATCCCATGAATGACGCTATCTTGTATTGTCATTCTTGTTTTCATGTTGTAAGCTAAAAGTTACTCCTAATTATGTCACGCACGTAGATTTTAACCTCAACTTTAAATAGGCAATTTAGATTCCAGTCAACACGAAAATCTCTCTATTATTAAATTTTAACGACTAATACCTCCCTTAATATTGTTTCGTATTATATATATATATATATATATATATATATATATATCTATATAAAAAGTTTATGGGAAAAGGCGTACAGAAATTCAATAAATCCATATTATGGGCAAACTAGGTTTATTATGCCTTGGAGCAGCCATAGTTGAACAACTTGTAAGGCGCACAATTTATGTAGACACTAATAGAACACACACACACACACACACACACACACACACACACACACACACACACACACACACACACATATGTTTAGTAAGGTTTTTGAGGTTCAGTCAATAAATAAAAACAACTATTTTGGCGATATTTCTGCTACCAAGGAATTTCTGAAAACAAATCCTAATATAATAATAACAAAAAACGGATAAGACTAACCAAACAGTGGCAATTACTAAAGGCGAGTACATTAATAAAACAAACGCTCTATTAAAAGATATTAAGATATATAAAAATGTCGGTACAAACCCAACACATAAACTAATCAATAATACAAACACAACATTAGCAAAACTGCAACAACAAAAACTCATAGATATCAAAACATACCTTAAGCTTATAACTAATTCCCCAACATCCCCTAAACTATATTCATTAATTAATTTATTTACTCTCCCAAGTACGAGTTATCAAATACCTAACCAATATATTAAAACACTTGTCCACAGATAAATATAATGTCAAAGATTCATTTGAGTTCCATAAAAAAATAACTAATAGGAGTTACTTCCAATTTAATGAAAGATTTAACATTCAAATTCCAATATTTATAGGTGCCCTATGGGATCTCCAATCGCTCCAATTTTAGCAGACATATACTTAGAGGATCTCCTAGATTCAGTTATCCCCAAAATCCCCTTTAACATTCCATTTCTATTCAAATATGTAGATGATATCCTTACAGCTATACCTACTGAAGACAATAAACAAGAAATAATTTTAGCCGAATTTAACAAATTTTCAAATGGAGTAAATTTTACGATGGAATTTGAGAATGATAATAAAATACCGTTTCTTGAATTACTTTTAATACGAAACCCTGATGGGACAGTAGAAACAGAATGGTGAAAAAAAAACAATACATTCCGGAAGATATGTACATTATACTACTCAATGCCCCAAAAGTTATAAAATCCACACCGTAAAAAAATTATTAAATCATGCAACTAAACAATAAACTGCCGAAATTAAAGTAGTAGACCTTCTTTTAACAAATGGATATCCACTTAGACTAATTTTTAATCTACTAAAACAAACAAATACTCAACAGAAACAACATGAAAATAACAATAAAAGATATTACACGATTCCATAAATACAAACACTATCAGAAGGACTCAGGAAAACACTCATAAATAACCATATAACTGACTACACTGTTACATTTAAAAATACGTCCATCATTGAAAAATTATTCACTAAAACCAAAGATACAGATAAGTTAGAATTACAGTCTAATATTGTTAACGAAACACCGTGTGAAGATAGTTGTGACAAGTCTTATTTCGGTACATAGGAACAATATCTTAACCACGTGTTTATCAACATAAATACAGTTGCACGTCTATAACTAACTAAAAACCTTAATAAACCTGACCAAACAGCTCTCACCATACATTACAGGCAAACAAAACATTCTTTTAAATTTTATTCCCTCAAAATTATTCATCATAAGCAAAATAGTTTTAAAAGAAATATTAAAGAAATGATAACCATAGAAAAACTTAAAAATCGCGTAATAAACAAAAAATCAGACGATCTAAATCTCAACACCTGTTATTCCAATTTAATACATTCAGACCAATAATATACATTTACATTAATATACATAATAAAATCATTTATTCATTTATAAGTATATTAAACCTAAATACCGAAAGCCTTTTTATACCTGCATCTGTGGGAATACCACCAGTTTTGAGAAATTCCTCCTTAACCTTGTAACTGTTTTTCAAAAATTCCCCAGATCAGTTGTGTACTAGAATTGTTAGAATTTAGTTAATCGATACCATAACCACCAGTAACATCGTAAGTAGTTTCATACTCTTCTTTATTCTGTAATTATATATATATATTTACTATTCTTACACATGCTGTTATATAATTATATTGTAGCTAACTTTATGTTTTGAAATAACTTATATAACTTATATAATTTTATTGTTAACCTGTTTTTTCACTGGAATGATTATGAGAACAATATAGTCTCGAAACGTCCCCAAAATAGTTGTTTTTATTTATTGACTGAACCTCAAGAACCTTACTAAATATTTAATAGTAACAGTCAAGAAATTTAGAATAAAACAAAAAGCTTCTAAATAATATAGAACCTTTTTATAATCAACTTCGACACATTCCTCAGAGTATCAAAACATAAGATTTCATTTAATTTTCCATAAAGTATCTTATAGAAAGAAAAATTGGAACAACTCCCGGAGATGACGGTATTCTAAATGATTTCCTCATCAGTTTAGGGTCTCCAAGTAAAAAGCTTCTCCTCAAACTTTTTAACACACTTTAATAGTTGGGAAAAGTGCCTGAGACCTAGGAATAATGAGTGATTGTACGATACTTAAAGAAGAAAAAACAAAAATTGATCCAATTAGCTTCCACCCAACCACCTTCCAAAAAAATCTTTCCAAAGAAGTGGAAAGATCAAGAAGAAGAACTTTACGTATTTTACTGAACGCCAAAACAAGCATATCCTACTTCAAAAACGGTCACAAAAGATTGATTTGTAAATATTGGCCTAACTATTCTCTTACTGAAATAAGGGTTTGTTTCTTATTGTTCAAAAATTATCCCTAAAAGCCAAATATGCTTACTTTTTTTTAAGGCGACTATATTGAAAACGATTTTTATACTCTCCAATTGGTTGAACTGAACTAGAGAACTAAGTTTACTTTTATTTGTAACCAAAACTGAACCACTACTGCTCTCTTCTAGGAAAATAAGTTCAGCCCTGTCTTTTACAAGGTTGAGTACTGTTTTACATCTAGATGTGCTTGTCTAGAATTTGATAAAAGGGTATTAAAGGGCATAAATAAAGGAGCGGAGGAACCGTTTTGGGAATGGTGGCAGTTTATTTACTGTTGGCTAAATGAGAACGGGCCTTATTAACTTAGTCCTCTGTCCTCGTGTCGACCTTCACTGCCCGGGGTAGGCTGCCGGTTTATCTATAAAAGAAATATATTAGATATAGTAATCCATGCATATATTGAAAGATATGATTGTTACTGTAAGCATGTAAATTCTAAACATAGAGTAAATAATTGAAAACATTCATGCGGTTCTTCCCATTTGAAAATAAAATAATATTTTTTTTATTTAAGGAAAATTTAATCAGACGTGAAATAAAACAAAAAGTATCACTCTTTTAAAATATCCATAAAATGTCACATAATTGGAAGAGTCTAATAAAGTCTATCGAACATCAATTAGTTACTAATTGTCCAACGCTTCACTATTTGGGCATAATCAAGTTTAAGGAACATAAAAGAAGATTATTCCGGATTAAGACAGCTAAAATTAACGACAAAATGAATTAACATAAGGAAAGAAAGAAGGAAAAAAGGAGTTAACAGCTTTAGAAAAGATAATAATTATACTGTTTATATAACATACTAGTATAAACTGTCTCATCAGGTAATTATATTGAATTATTACTAACAATACTAATTATATAGGTAATTCTATTCTATATTTTTTTATCGATTACCTCCTCTCCAGACTTTCGTTCAGTGGTCACGAAGAAGACCTGCTAGGTCTAAACGTCGGCACTCAATAAAAAGTTTTTTTTCAAAGAGGAACACCACGTCTAAGTAGAAATACTCTAATACGTGCCAACGTTTCCACCTGCCTTGCTGATCTTCTTTAGGGCCACCAAACCACACTGTTGAGACGAACGATGACTGAAGTATTGTTTATAAGGTTAAAGTTTTTTTATTTGAATTTTTTTCTCTTCTCCTGACTCCGTCCCAGATCATCTTCTTCTTAACAGACAAATATTATTATCTTATATAGTTTTTTCGTTTTTAGCGCAACAGTCCTGGGTGGACGTGGACTCTCGCTCATTTCTGCTCCCTTCACTCCAACCTAGAGCCCTACTTCTCCAATTAGTAACCCAAGTAATCTCATGTCCTCCTTAACGTCCTTTTGCCAGGATTTCCTTGAGTGTCCTCACTTTCATTTTCCTGGGAAGCTCTCTCTCATAATCTGCTTCACCATTCTTTCATGGGTCATCCTCTCGATGTGCCCAAACCAGCTAATTCTTATTGATTTTATAAACCACAATATCCGCATGGTTAATTAATTCGTATAGTTCTTGGTTACTACCATGCGCTCATGCGTCTTGTTCGCAGATTATATTCTTATACATTTTTTTATTCAATTAAAAATAATGAGTCATTTAATTTAATTCAATTTCATACTTAATAATAAGTTACCGTTTTAAAAAACTCGAAAGCTGCTAATTTTGTAATGAATATTACGTCTCTGTCTATTAATGTTTTCTAGTTGACCTAATGAATGAATAGAAATGTTTAAATTCCGTGTTGAGTTGAAGTTGCTTACCCAAAAAACTGTTGATAATATTTCCTGTCACAATTTTGTATGAATGTATACATTCTCAACATATATCAAACAACCCAGAAAAACCTTTTAAATTCATTGTTCATTTTCTGTTCGTCCACATCCATTCTTCATTTAAATAAATGCACATCGGTTCAAATCATTCGAAGAATTAAATAAATATTTTCTTATCTTATCCTTGTTTCCCGAAAATTTAATTCCTTTCTTTGATTGTTTGATGGTTTTTATGATAATTCATATTTAATTTTAAACTCATATTTTAGTGTTATTGAACTTAAAACTAAAATAGTCTGAACTATGGTTATTTCCATTATAATTATAAACGCTTAGAGGCTCTGTTGTCATTAATTACTGGTACATTATAGGCTATAACTGCCCCTAAGACGTTCACGTTTAGGTTGTGAAATGGACCGGCTAAATTGGACAGATCTGGCCAAAGGCTAATGAAAGGAAAACATGGACCCACGCTAACTGGGTTAGCTACGGGCTAGGTTCGCGTAGACAAAGGGGCCGATAATGGTGTACTTATTGACGGGTACACTGTACTTAGTGTACATAGCAAATAGTGTACCGTTTAATGTTCGGGTGTTGAAACAGTTTGAATATATTTGCTTAGGTATGTTTCAACTTAACTACTTCTGTTAAACCCACAATTTATAAATACTTGTATTATAATTGGAGTTCAGTTATAAAAATAAAATATAAAAATTTTAAATAATAGAACCCATTGAAAAAAAAAAAAAATGAAGTCCAGTTTTTGCTAGATTTCCTTCACATAATAACACTACAAGAAGGGCCTAAATGGATCTGTATGAAACTACATTTAGATGAGGTTCATAAAATGATTATTAATTACAAGACTGTATATCTTTTATATGTATTTATTGATGGCCCTTTGCTTCAAGGAAAAGGGCCTTGTCACAAATTGCTTGCTTGTCTATCGGCAGCTGCGTTCCTCCATCTTCTGACTTCCAATTGATTTAAGTCCTCAAAACTATAAATGTATCTACACTATTATATAGAAGGTCAAGCCCTTTTTAGTTTGTGATCACTAACCGCCACAATTATTGAATCAATATTTACCAAATGTCAACTACATCATCTCCATACTTCAAGGAACGTTTAGCAGTAATAAACTTTAAAGATTCTCAATTAATTTGTAATTAAAAAAGCGATAAATAAGTGGTGCGCGGTGAAGTTTGAAACTCGACTGATGAGTGGCTAATAATATTATCAATATTTTCAATCCATCTGGATTAAAAACTGGTACATTAAAATTAAAAATTAGATGTCCAGAATTGTTTTTAAGTGGTCTTTAACAACCTTATCTGTGCAACGCTACCAAGTTGAAAATTATAGCTATGGGTGGAAATATCATTGAGGTTATAATTCCCACGGGACCAGTGATTTGAGAAATCGCATTTATTCCTAGAATCCAAATTATTCCTATTGTTGTACCATTTCAATTCAAACAAATCCAATTTCCAATAGAAGTTTCTTTTGCTAAAAAAATTACTAATTCACAAGGACCCACAAAAACGTTTTAGTAGTTCTTTGAGTTTTTCTCACAGTCCAGAACTGGAAACCCTAACAATCAAATCGTTGTCATAACATCGGGAGACAAAACTGTTAAATTTGATTTATTCCGATGACTTATGCATTATTTTTTCCTTTTTGTATGCTTTCAACAATACAAGATTTTTATCTATAAATATATAAAACTTTAGTAATAGTTAAAATTATGCTAGTTCTTTACTTATGAGAACAAACGAAGCCGCGACGCACAGTCTAGCGGGACAAAAGTCCAAAAATGAAGTTTGATTTTTTGATGCAGAAAGTGGTTAATCAAACAGGCTAATTGTTGGAAGACATGAAACGAAGTGAATCAGGCTGAGGCATTCTCAATAAAGCAATTTAATAAATAACCAATTTACACTTAATAAATAACCAATGGGTCTAATTACTGTCATGTAAATGAGTTTCTTGTATCTAAACGGAAGAATAGAACGTTTCACTATTAAACGTTGAAGTGGAAAACGAGGAGCCGTTCCTTTTCATTTCAGTCTGGTAAGTGAAACAAATATATAAAAATAATTATAGAGGGAATAAAAATTATAAACTAAATGCTGATATTATAAATAAATAGGAATAGTAGACGTATCTTAAAATCATATTTTTACTTTCATACCAGTCTGGAAAAAAAATGTTAACCATCACCTTTGAGTATGTAACCTAGATTGTTTTGCAGATAAAGATATATAATAAAATTACAAACAAACTTTTAATAAAAATATAATGCGAGTGAACAAAACATTTGAACTGAGAAGAAAAAGTTTCCATTCCACGTATTGAACACATCACTACGCAGTACAAAAGAGACGAATGACAGCCTATTTTTTATTTTACAACTAGTTTTTGTATTCCAGACCATTCGGTAGTCTGATATAAAAGCAAAATGAAATGTATCCAAAAAATCATAAAATATAGTTACTATCCTAGCGATAGTTTTGTTGTAATGAACTGCTGAAGCGAGGACGGCGAATTGGTACGTATTGTTTGTTCTCTGGAAACATATATTCCATCCTTACTTTTTAGAAGACGTAATTCAGGTAATAGACAGTAAACGATAAGTATCAAAACTCTTTATCTATAATACCTCAACAAAGGAATTTTGTGCACTCGCTCAGGGAGGTCATTGTAACTGCGTTATCAGAGCTTTTAATTGCTCAATATAGAATGTAGCGATGCCTATGCAAATTATAGATATCAATAGCCTAGATAATTTTATCACTAGTGATAATATATTCTCGCTCTTATCGTAGTAAAGAATGCACAACATCTTCCTAACTGCGAGTAAACAGATCCTAAGGGCATCACTATACGTACGATATCTAATGTTATTGCACTCTGCTGAATGGGCATCGTTCTGGGATTGGATGGTGCTTGATGCATCTACGGCAGAGGTGAACAGCCTCGACGACAAACAGATGAATGCAGTAATTGGGAAGATGACACAATGATCCGGCTGTCAATAGCGATGAAAACGATCTGTGACGTGTACCTTTGTCAGGGGCGGCGGGCCGTGTCCTCCATTCCCGACGATTGTGGAGAGTGGAGTCTTCATTGTCTCAGAGTGGCCATTATCACGCTCTGCATTGGTAGAGATTTTTACTCCTAAGTGGCCTTTTGTACCCTATCGAGTGTCGGCTTTATGGACTCCTGTTATTATGATGAACCAGTGAAGTGATAACAGTTTATCTGATTGACATAAATGTTCAGTTTAATCACGATTTATATAAATATATAAATATGAATGAAGAAATATTTATATATAGTTATGTATAATCAAAAATTAAAATTTATCTATTTTAATGTTAGAAGTATTATAGTTGCTTATAATTGCAGGACTGTCCTCAAAGGGAAAAGTTTAATTATACATTTAGTAGCGTCCCCCGTCGCACAGTGGGGCCATTCGTGAATCTAGCGGGACAAAAGTCTGAAAGCGATCGTATGGATAACGTAATATTTTTTTCTGATCCATAACAACTTTAAATGATTAAAAAAAGGTTATTGAAAGATTGATAAAACATTTAAAATTTTATTTGTGACCTGTTGTTTTATTAAGAAAAAAAACTTCACAAAACCATTTATTGATTTATCGATGATTATATTGATTGAATTAAAAAAAAAAAATGAATATACCTACATTATGACAATAATGTAGGAAAAATTTCCTCTATAACAACTAACAATTTCTCTGAAATTTTGTACAGTAATAAATAAATAGAATTTATAATATATATAAATCAGGGCAATGTGTTATCAAACTATAACCTGTAACAGTTTAATACTTAATTTCTATCTTAAAACGAGCAGAACTCAAACAAATTATATTGTATTAAACTGGAAAGAAAATTATAGTCTACAATAACAAATCACTTATTGTTAGGTCGAGATTATCACTATCATCACTATCCTGTCCACTAAGTAAGTGTATCATACTCGTATCTGCGCCTGATATTACAAGCAAATTGAGAACACTATTACCGAAAGTCGTATTTTTCTTAGGTAATATTATGTATTAGCTAATTAAAGGATCGGACGAAATCAACAAATTATTCATAATGTCACAATGTTGGTTACTGTGCGAGACATTTTCCGAGGAAAATGTTCTCTGTATCTTTTTATTTGTTTGTGTTCGCTTTTTGGACGTCCTCTTTGATGTGCCCAGCTGCAAATTTTTGAATTATACAATTGACCAGATATGTTTTTTTGTCCTGGGAATTATTAAAACTGAAACCTCCAGCCCGTAACGCATCAATTAGTTCCAATCGCGCAACTGAGGGTATTACGCCTGAAACACAATTTTTGGTGCTACTGATAAACGGGCAAAAAGGGGCAGTAAAATGGAATATATTCACTAAAATTAAATGTTCCCAGACACACAGAACCATAATTGAAGATCTACGTTCACCTAAGTAAAATGTTTCAGATTAAAACATGAATATGTTTTTTTACTTTTCAACTTTTTAATTGGCCTACCGTCTGAGTATCTAAAATGCCGTTAAATTGGACACAAAATGTACCTATACCTACTATTTTGAACGCAATTCATCGTGAATAAAAAAAAAAAAAACTCATTACGATGTTAACTGCCGTGTGCTTGAAAGAATTGAGCTTTGGGACTCTACTGAACCTTACACTTCTTTTAATAAAGAAGATGGGCTCGAGACCTTCTACTATAGAACTTTTATTTACAAGTTATTTTCATGCTATTGTATTTATTTTCCCACACATTCATTTACTTGATCTATTTTATTTGTATGATACAGTTGTAAATATCAATAAAAAGATGAAAACAAATTTGTTTGTGGTTATTAAGATGTTTATTGTAAAAGGAAAATAAATGAATACGTTTATAATAAAAACATAATTAAAATAATAAATCGTGAATAAATAAGTTAAATGTTAAAAACAGTTTACAATAAAAAAATTATAATTTTCACGAAAAAACTTACAGTTTGATGATATTGTTTAAAAAAGAAAGAAGGAAAAAACAAAACAAAATAAATGATTATTGGAATACTGGTACTAGTCAGCTGAGATGAAGGACGAACATAACACAAACTATTAGCTCTACAAATTGTCATATTTTTTTTTCACTTGTAAAAATTTTCCGAGCTGGGATCATTATCGCTGAGATACCCGCTGGTCATTAACATCTGAGGACGATCCCACAGCGAGTAACCTTCCACCGCAACAACTGCCGCGGTAGCTACTATTCTGTCCCTAATTGTCGTTGTGCCTCGTCTTCACATACTATATAATATTATTATTCTTTGTTTCTTTTTTAAAACTAATGATCCGTTTGATTGTATTTTTCTCTATACCTAATTCCTCTGGCTCCTATTGTCCATGAAAGTTTTATGTTTGTCGCAGGTAGTGTATCAAACATTACTATTTAGTGTAATCTAGCAATTTGATCAATGTTGATAGCAAAGTCATTCTTGATATAAAAAAGAAAAAAAATCTCTATCATTATTATATGTTCAGTCATACAGTGGCTTACGACTTTTTTTTTTTCACACATAACAATTATTTTTGCACATATCAACATTAGATAAGAACATTAACAGTTTCATTAAAAATAATCAAGCGCAGGGAGTATTACGAAAATGTTCATAATTAATGGGTTACAGACACATATTTTAACATGAAGTACAATTGGATATATTTCAAAACTATGATAACATTTATAAGTAATGATATATTATCAACGGGATCATTAATTCGCAGAAAATAAGTAACTTCTCAGGTACGTACTTTCTCAAATCTTTGTTAGCGTCAGGGATAGTTTACACTAAAATTTTCTTTTTAAAATCCTATATTTTCTGTAGCTAATGTGCAATTTTTTTCCCTAAAAAATGAGATATTTATTCATTATAAAGTTGTTAATATTCTACAAGCCTTTTTTTCTTGAAATATTTTATGATCAGCTGGTTCTACTAAAAATGACTCAAACATTCCCTTATCCAATTCCGCAGTTTTAAGCAAGTAAAAAAAAAATGTTTCTGATTATTTTTAATTGAAATTTGAGATCAAAAATTCATTCACGGTGATTACTTTTATCTATGAAATCTTTTTATTTTTACGCAATTACTTTTTAACTGTGCATGAATCTTTCGAAAAAATTTATAATTTTAAATACACGAGGCTTATGCAAATTTATGGAGGGAGTAATGGCTGGCAGACATTAATGGTAGGAGACAAGCGCGGAACAATGTCAACAATGCTATGACCTCCAAGATGTTTAAAACGTAGAAACCTAACATCATTCAAACTTGCGGTTGCTGTTATTTCTTCACTCCTTATATATTGTTCTGTTAGGAGGGAAAAAAAAGGTAATATGAAGTGACTGTATCCCAGAGCATCATGAATGAACTAAGGGTCTCTCGAGGAAGGAGTTCCTACTAACTCACTAACTGATGTAGTTTAGCGATAGAGGAACGACAAGATCCATCGAAGACCAGAAGCATGGTAGTTGATACCGTAGCTACCATAAATGCTTTGTCTGGTATATTATATGTTGACAGCGTGGATGGAAAGAGGGAAAAAATTTCATCTAGGCCAAATAAACAGACCGCAATAGTAGCTCTGTCTAAATGATCTAATACGCCAAAAGTTATAAGGTTTGGACCCGATGGATGAAAAATAAATTAAAATGGTGTTTTATTAAAAGTACTCTACGTTGCAGATTTTGTCCCTTTCATGAATGGGCTTTCATATGGAAACTGTTTACAACTTATAAATAAAGCAGTATTGTAATGGACCTGACAAAGGAATCATACATATTATTGTTTGGAACAACTTAAGTGTATCCACTTTTGTTATATTCACCTCTGTCACCGTAACTGTTTAATTTCATAATTTTTTCTAATCAATTTGAATGAATTATTACTTTCGGACTTAGGTTGTCTGCCTTTGGGCTGACAATTAATCTTCTGTTATTTAAGATATCGACGTACTTAGGGGGTGGAGGATAAAATAGGTAATTAGAAGTACACAGATCTGGAGGATTTTAAGGAAAAAACTGTTCAGTTTGGATACCGAACATGTCACCTTTTAATATTACATCCTAACCAACTACTTATGTTTTATGAGCTTAAGCGGTGAGTACTATCTTCCGACAATATATTACAGTAATCTTTGACAACATTCTAATTTGGCAAGTGTTCCTTCTTTTGTGGTATCGTTTCTAAAGACAACATTTTTTAAGTAAATGCATATTTGTGTATAAATAACATCCAGAGTAATCTAATAATATTTTCTTTGTAAATAATGTTACAATGCCAACAAGATAATAAATTTCTCTACGCTAAATATAATTCTATCCCAGGGTGAGGGCTGGAATGAGAAGACCTCTGGAGGATTTAACGTCCGCCTGAAATAAGATGGTGTTGCAACGGTTTTGTCAGAGATAGTGTATTTACGTGAAAACTATTATTCATCTTATAATGTAATTGTTTTTTCTTCTTAATCTGGTTTTCTTTTCGCTTATCCTTGCGTTTTCTTGTGATATGATCAATCTCATCATCCTGACCATTGAAAGAGATAGGATATAATCTTATAAGCCTACTTTCTCAAACTTTGTTTATTAAAAATAATTGTCTGCTTTGTTTTCGACCTACATAGTGTATTTGTACTTTAATTCTTCGTTTTAAGTTCACTTTTTGATGAAATACGTATTTTTGTAATTTTGATTTTTTCAAGTATGATTGATTATTAATGTCTTATTATATCATTATTAGATTGTTTTCAAATTTCCATTTTGAAGGTTATAATAATTGTTATTTCTACATGATGTCACTGGTATCGTTTTCTATTCAATATTTATATTTTGGCCTCTCTAAAGAAATGTCTATAATAAAGAAGGCAACACTGTTCTTCCAGTCCAAAAAGTGGTGCCCTATGATCATATTTCTTATTAAAAGGATCTCGTCAAGGAGTTTGTTTAAAATTTAATTATTTCCTCCGAAAGATTAATATTTTGGGATCCTTGATGTTTCCGTTACTTAGTAATAAAGAGCGCAGAGGACTTAGCTTTTATTAAAACCATTAAAAAATCCTATAATTACAGGCAGTCAACGACCCGTAGTCCTCTGCTAGTGGGCGTCGAGAGGTGGAAGAAGAAATTAATACTCTCTCATTAAGGCAGGGGTTCATCAGATCCTCTCAACTTCTTTTTGTGCCAGAAACTTGCAGTGTGACCTACTGCCTGGTAGTGTGGGGCAGATTGGAACACTATATCAGTCAGTTATACTACACTGCCATATATCCATGGCACCCGCATGTTAAAGTGGCAATAAGCTGTAATTGAATGGTCAAAAAAGAAATAATCTCACCATAAAAGAAATCATCGAATGAGAAAGGCTATGTAAACGTTAGGTATCAGATCACCCCTGATTTAAGTTAAATGAAATAAAACTCCATTGTTGATGTAATTTGGTTCATTGCATAAATATTTAAATACTTTTATTTTTAATACGCTTTCATCTGTACGTAACGGAATCATTCATCGTAATTTCAACTAATTTCCAGCAATATGATTAATTTGAAGGTTTGCACACGTTTCAAGTACCCATGACAATACAATAATTGCACAACCTTTTGTGCAAGATAGGGTTTCTAAAGTAAAGATTTGCTCATTCCTACTCTGAAATAAGTCAAGAAACCAAAAATTGTTGGTTGATTTTGGATAAACTGTGTTAAAATTGCAAACAAATCACGAATAGTACAGGGAAATTAGCTTAGCGAACCTAAAAATTAAAAGGTCTGACTGCTGCAAATTGTTCAGCGCACTTAGATTTTTAGTTAGATTTGCTATAAAAACGTGTTTTTCTTGTTTTTTTAAACTATAATTTTTATTATTATTACATTTTGCAACATTCAAACCCCAACAGCTGTTTAGCTAAATCTAGTTTACATTTTTTTTAATCGCTATCTTTCCTCCTAAAGCGTTCCACACTTCCGAAAGAATAGGCCAAATCCATAATTTGCCCTCTAACAAAGCTCCTTGACATGACCTTATCACTCCAAGAATCCCCAAATGCCTCTCAAGGAAAGCAGTATTACTCCTAATTTACGTTTATAACTCGGCCCTTCTTACAACATATTGTTCCAAATCCTGGAAACTATCAATAATAAAAGTAATCCCAAAACCTTAAAAACTGCCAGGAAATCCTTCCTTGTACCGAACTTTTTCCTCCTGCCTATCATGGAAGAAATCCTTTTTATTCGATTATTAAAACATTATTCCAGATCACCAGTTTGGATTTTGACAGTCTTACTTAACTACGCAGCAGTGAAATTGTGTTGGTGGGTGTTATCTCAGCTGCATTAGCGCGCAGTTTTTGTTGACGTTAAAACTGCCTTTGACCGGGTATGGCATCCAGAGCTGCTTTATAAACTTCACCAATTCCTTCTATTTACATATTTCCTCATCCTCCGCTCCTATCTTTCGGATAGAATATTTAAAATTAGCCCAAGTTCTACACACTCATCCAACTTTCCTCAGATTGCTAGTATTCCTTAAGGTAGCATCATCAGGCATTGTAATCAACTCATATTCAATGCATGCTATTTTGTAATAGAGTTGTAAATTTCTAATAATAAACGAATAAAAAAAAAAAAACTTTTAATTTCACGAATTTAAATGTATGATAAACAAATCTATTAATTTTGTTAAGTGTGGTCGGGGTTACTTTCTAATTTGTTATTTTTTGTTGTCTATTTAGTTGATTGGGCTATGGAAGGACTATAGTATAAATTAACTGTTATTATTAGATAAGAAGGGATCATGGATCCTTGATCAGTCAACTCAGCGGTTTACCCAGATGGTTTTGATTTATTTTGAACTAGGCATTGAGTGCAATCGTAGGCAAGAGAGGAATGAATCGTTTATTCATTTGAAGTACGTTTGATTTTTCAATTGATAAAGTAAATGTATTTTTAAATTTAATATTATTAAATTTTTTAATCAATTAAGGAACCGTAGAAAATATTGACGTAAATACAATAATTTTTACATTTAAGTAATTATCATGAATGATTATTGGCAGAATCTAATCCTAATATCCAAGTAATAATATAATACTAATATTAAACATTTTAAAACTATTAATTATTGTAAAAAAAATAAACCGAATGGTATTATAAATAGCTATTAGAGCATATACAAAGCCTTTGATAGAAAAGTATATAATGATTCATTAGATAAGAATAATTTCAACATTCGGTTATATAATTTATTATTTATGGCATAATTCCCAAACTACTGTTGAATATGTAATATTCCCTTTCAATTTGATTTGGTGTCTTCCTACAGTAAACTTATGGTAATATTTGCGTTTAATTTCGGTGTTAATGTAATTATATTTGCATAAATTTTAAATTATAGCTTTGATATTTAAAGTTTTCAGCTGAAACCCAAAATATCGCGCAAAAGCCTTATTCAAACTGTAGTGTACATCACCCGCTAATAAAAGCTGAAAACCAAGAGTGTGAGCTGAGAACAGAACCTCTTTATCAAGATATTACGTTTGAAGTTAGGACTATTTTCGTTCGTTCAACAAAGTTTTTCCTTTTTCTTTCCTTTGATTAATGAAGGCAACTTTACGATTGGAAAGAGCCGCCTTTTTTAAAAATAGATTCAAAGTCTTTGGAATGGTTTCATTATAGGAAAAGTAAGAGAAATCTTGTCAGTTTCTTAATAGAAAACGATTTCAGTCAGTTTACAGTCCATGAACATTTAGTCTATGTATATTTAATCAAATATACAGACAATAGCTTTTGTTAAACAAGTTAGTTTGTTAAAAATTTGTTTGAATTTAGCTTAAATTTTAATTAAGCATTTGAATCTATTCTGAGAAGTAATGCACCATAACTTCGGCGTTTTGGCCCATTAGATGCGTCTTAGCTTGTTCCAGCATGGATCCAGTTTCATCTATCGCTTTCTGTTGCCTTTGCCTGACTAAATTTTAAAGGAGGATTCATTTTGGTCCTTGCTTAACCCTGTGAATTTTACAACTTTACACCAGCTCTTTGTAGATGTAGAGGAAAAGACGTAGCTTTGAAATAGCGCACTATTAAAAATGTAACCTCATCAACCTAAGAGTGTAAGTTTAAATCTGATCACTAGCAGGGTAAAATTAATACACCGCACCATCCCTCCCTCCCTGGAAAACCTCATGTTGCCAAAACTACAAGGAAAAGGAGAATACAAAATATCGTTCACATTTGAATAGTTGTCCAACATTTGAAGCTAAGTATCAGAACTGATTTCATTAGTGACTCATAGATTTTGTCTCTAGAGAGAACGGTAATCTTCGGATGATCCAAGTGCAGTTCGCAGAAAAAAAAAAAAAAAATCTTTCTTCGTTCATTTAGTTACAATTGACTAATAAAAGGAATGGTTAAAATACTTAAATGAGCTATTTATCTGCGATTGCATTCATTCCTTACCGTCTGACAGAGGTGTACTCCATATATCTTATAACTAATTGATGCTTATTGAGATTCGCGATGGCTGAACGCTTTGAGACGAGGATCTGTTCTGTTTGGAAGAAGGAACAAAAGGCCCATTTGCTGGACTAGTTTCCTCCACTGAAACCAGTACCAGTACCAGTATTGATGTTTATAATAAGACCCGATGTCATTTCTGAATTTTATAGTTCCTCTGACATTCCCTTGACTAACAAGGGGAGGACACACTCAGTGTCTCACGGATTTTCTTTTTTTTTTGAGGTGTCTGATCAAATAATATTAGACACGTGTTTTGTCATTCCGACCAATGGGCTCCAGAAGCCGAGAAAAAGAAATAAAATAGCATTAAATTAAAATATTTTATATCTCGAGTTTAAAAAATGATATCAACATGGTTCTTACAACCAAGATTTTTATTTTGTATTGCGAATTCAAGGAAAAATACACCTGCTCCATAGATTTTGGTTTAAATTAATTAAATTCTAAAAAAATTATTAGATCTTCAAGCAAACTACCTCTATAGATTTTTTTACAAAAAAATTGACGTCAGATTCTAATTTATCACTCTCAAAAACATTACGTTTATTAACATACGTTTATTCAATAAAAACAAAAAATATCATTTTTTCATTGAGCTACGTTCATTATACTTTTTTCCCAAGAACTGACATCGGATTCGAATTCAAAATTAAAAAGGACCCTTAAATACAAAATTTCATCCAAAAATAAAAATCGTAAGCTTCAAAATGTGCCTGACCAAATGATATGCAATTTTATTTAAATTGACAAAATCATGAATTACGCTTAGACAGTTCAACGTATCAATTTCATATTTTTATACAAAATATACGGTGGTAATACTCTTGAAATGTCTTTGGTTTCATTTTCCTATCTGATTTCAAACTCAGGTTAAAAATAAATATGTTTTTCGGATTTGCCAATTTTTTTAATATGTTTTTGTTGATCGAAATTTGCAAATTTAGCCATAAATAGCCATACATCAAAAGAAAGCTGAGGCTCTTCTCTTTCCAGCGATACCAATGAATGAATTGCGTGACAAAGTATTAGCTATTTACAGGAAAGTAACCAATAATCGTTTTAAAAATTACTTCCCCTCGAAGAGGGTGAAAAATGATATTTTTTGTTTTTATTGAATTAACGTTTTTCAATGTTTTTGTGGGTGCTGAATTAGAATATGACGTCAATTTTCTTGTTAAAAAATCTATAGAGGTAGTTTGCTTGAAAATCTAATCATTTTTTTAGAATTGAATTAACATAACCCAATCTCTTTGGAGCGGCTGTATTTTTTTTTTAAAATCCGCAATATAAAAAAAAATCTTGGTACAAGAATCATGTCGATATCATTTTTTTAACTCGAGATGTAAAATAAATTAATTTAAAGCTATTTTTTTTTCTCGGGTTCTATGGCCCATTGGTCGGAAAAGCAAAATACGCGTCTAATATTTTTTGACCAGAAACCTAAAAAAAAATCAACCGACAAGATCTGTGTAAGACTGAGCGTGTACTCCCCTTGTAAGTTGAAATATCTTCCAACTATGTTATATAGCAAATAGTTTGCAAAGAATGAACGGTGTAGTTAATTGAATAAAGTAAATTACAAAGATAAGTAGATAGATAACTATATTATAAATATTTTTTTTAAATACTTATGTGAACTAGATAGAATAAATACAACTTAAACAAATTTATTTCGAGTACTAAACTGATTATGTATTTATGCTTATTCATCCAATAACCTATAAATTGTTACAAATTGGGAATACACTTAAGTCGAATCTATTAAGGATTGTAATATTTTCGCCATTAAGCTCCTCAATTTGTTGCCGTGGTGCCAACATGCGGTGGGTTTTTAAGCTGAAACCGATAATTACACTTGATGACGGTCCTCTCGCCACAAGCGTTATTAAAATACAACGTTTTATGGATATCATGACCTAAAAATCGCGCCTGTTCAACTCTAAAATGCAGAAGTTCACAACTTTCTCGAACACCTTCGTATGTCCCATCTGGAAGAGAGTAGAGAGTTCTAAGAACGTATTTTCTCATAATTTCAGGCAGATATAATTTGTGAGCCTAGAGAATAAGGAAACTTGAACAACACGTTGCACAGCGGCTGCCTTGTTTGACAAATCTAACGATTCGAAATTTGTTCGTTTTCACCTTTATATCACTATATCACTACATCACTACAGCTAATCTACACGCTATTGGCCTCAACCTGTTTGTTGCGACTCTCGTACAGAATGATTTACTTCTGTCTTATCATGCTAAATTTCTTTTTTATTAATAAGTGTTTTTAATTCAAATATTAACAATTTATTTTTATATATTCGAAATAAGTATGGAAACTAGAATCATGGGACCTATTACATACATTATGGTAATATCAAGAAAAAATGTACCAATGTATATAAGATGTACATGTTCAAATGTATATATGATGCTTTTATCAACGTATATGAAAGAATAGGTCTGTGTTCAAATATACCTGATTATGATGGTTATGTTGTCATTTTTCTAAAAATAAATCTTCAATGACTTAAAATTTGCAAAAGAAAATCTCAGTTTAGATCAATGATCAAAGCAAAGAAAAATATATTTACACTCGGGTAGGATCAGAATGTACAATCGTTTTTTGGTTATAAATAATATAGGTTTATGATAAGTAAAGCAGTTCTTACTGGTGGGGTTATTATTACGTATATTATGTATAATATAAATTGGTTTTATATAATAACATAAAACACAGTATTATATAAATATTATTGTACAGGAAAATCGTTCAGGTTTTGAAACATAAGATATCAATAATAATAAAAGAATAGTTAACTGGATGATGAATGGAGAAGAAGATAATCAGGGATGCAGTCAAAGTAACACCACGTTTAAGAAGGAATTATATATTTCCCATTCTGTTAAAGCCCAAAAAAAGCTGCAGCTGATCAATAAATTTAAACAACTTTATGATATTTCTCTTCGCCATAAAGTTTATCCTAATGGGGATGATAGCTGGGTTCAAAATATTTATTCTTTTGAAATTCCCGCTCCCTGACCAATATTCTCAGTTAAGGTCCCAACTTTGTTACTCCTCAGTCTAAAGTTAGCCACCTCCCTCAATTAATAAGTGACCTTGAATTTATTTACAGAGATGACCTTCTTAGATGAAGTGATGAAGAGAGAGAATTGTCCCGTATTACGGTCAGTAACATGAGATCTAACCACCTTCAGCACCCACCTTCCCAAATGTCCACCCTTTCTCCTCTTTTCTTTAAAGATTTATCTTTCACCCAATCCTTCCTTAAATCCAATGATCGCGTTGTTGTTACTAAAGCTGATAAAGGTAACAAGACTGTGATCATGGACAGATCCGATTATCATGACAAGATGCAACACCTCCTCTCTGATCCTACCACCTATCTCCCCACCAAACAGGATCCTACCCCTTCCCTCATAACCAAATATAACAATCATATTAAAACCTTATTAGAAACCTCATTTCCTATAATTCCGTAGCTCCCCGTTTCTATGGTTTTTCTAAAATCCACAAATCCAACACCCCGCTTCGTCCTATTACCTCTAATATCAATTCCCCGTCTCTTAAACTCAGTAAATTCCTTCTCCCCTCCCTTCAAATCCTGAGCCACGATAATCCTTATGATATCCGCAGTTCCTTCCACTTTCGTGAAATATTACTTTCCTTTAAAATTCCCGATAACTTTATCCTGGTGTTCTTAGATGTTGAAAACCTATTTACTAACATACCCATAGATAACGCTCTCCTCATTATTAACAATCACTGGTCATGCATCGAACCTCACACCCCTCTTAACCGTTCATCCTACTTAAAATCCTTAGAACTATGTTGCAAAAACCTATCTTACAAAAATGAGTTTTATTACCAAATCTCCGGTCTTGCCATGCGTAACCCTCTTGCTCCTGACATATCAAACATCGTCCTCAATGACCTCCTTAACTCCATTCTACCCTTATTCCCTACTGATATAGCCTTTATCAAAAATATGTTGATGACCTATTCCTAGTCCTCAACCCTGATAACATTCCCTCTATCCTTTCCGCGTTCAACTCTTATCACCCTCGTCTCCGCTTTACTATCGAACGGGAAATCAATAATTCCCTCCCTTGTCTTGATCTTCTAGTTATCAGAAATCCTGACCACGCCATATCCACCAATTGGTACACCAAACCCACCTACTCAGGTAGACTTTTGAACTTTCATTCCCAACACCCTTGCCATCAAAAAATTAATGTCACCAAGAACCTCATCCATCGCTGCCTCTCCCTTTCTGATCCCCAATACCATAATAGCAACACATTACGCATCAAACAAATCCTCCAGGCTAACAGTTTCCCACCACTTACCATAAACAAACTCCTTTCCAATTACATCGATCATTCGACCTCTACCCTTTTCGCCTCAAACTCCCCCGCACCTCCATCCCCGTTATTACTATACATATCCCTACCTTATATCCCCTTCCTTTCTGATAACATTCAAAAAACTCTCCGCTCTACCTTCCCTAACCTACGCCTAGGCCTGAAATCCCACAACAAACTCAACTACATCTACACTAATCCCTATCCAACTCAGATCCAACGTTATTTACCGTATACCCTGTGCTTTTCCTAATTGTCAGTCCTCATATATTGGTCAAACCAAAAACCACCTTAAAACCCGCATTTCCCAACACAAACTCTCCATTTCTTCCAAAAATTCCTCTGCCACCAAACTCTCGGAACATGCCATATCCTTATACCATACCTTTGATTTCGAAAAAGCTTCAATTCTCGCCACGGTCCCTAACCATAGTAAACGTTTATTATCCGAATCTATTTATATCCATCTCGAGCCTAATCACTTCCACCACAATAGTGACAAAGAGTACATTTCCCATACTTACTCATAAGTTTTTAACCTTATTAAAAAACAATAACCTTCCCTTCGGTCCTTTCCGTCTCTTTTTGTAATTTTTACTTTATATTATTATGTCTATTTGCTTCATTTTGTTATTTTTCTGTATCTTTTTATATTTGTGCTGCACCCTGATGATAATGGCATTGGCATTATTGTATTTATCTCTTTTTATTCTGTTTGTATTTATTTGTTATTTTGTTATCTTTTAGTCTCTCTGTTGTTCATTTTTCTTTTATATTTTTGTTTCATTTTCATTGTTCTGTATCCATGTGTCCAGCGCCTTTTCTCCCTTTTACCTACCCAGCTGTTCTTACCGTTTCACATCAGTGATCGTCCTTCTCCTCACTAGTGTGGTTCGGTGGGTAAGTGTTCTTTGATATCCTTTCCCTTTTACTTTTATCTTTCCGCTTTTATTATCCTTCACCTTCATTTTTTTATCCGTTTCTTTTCTTTTATCACCTTCTACATTATTTCCCTCATTCTTTCCCATATTTACATATTTTTATTTTATTATTTATTTTATTTTTCTATTATTATTTATTTATTTGTTTTTTTTTTTTTATTTACATTTCATTTCCTTCTGTCCTTTTTATTATACTTTTATCCATTACCATTAATATTATTTTTTTTATTTATTCAATTTTATATTTTTTCTTTTCTTTTCTTTTCCTTTTTTTCCTTTTTCATTCCTGTCTTGTCCTTATTCTTAACTTGCTGCTTTGTATTCTTAGTTATTTAGGTATCTGATCTTTTCTATGCGGTTTTTGTATATTGTTTTTTATCTATGCAATTCTGTATTCCATATGTCATCTGTTTTTCGGTCTGTTATTTTTTTTTCTCACATCTGGTATTTTGTTCATTATAGCCCTGAAGAAGACCTGCAACGCAGGTCGAAATGTTGGCACGTATTATAGAATTCCTTCTTAAACGTGGTGTTACTTTGACTGCATCCCTGATTATCTTCTTTTCGATATCAATATTACAATTAATATTAATTTTTGTTATTAATGAGTATAAAATTTATACTCATTAATAACTAAAATTTATTACTAGAGTTAACGGACGGCATATAGTTACTAGAGGTAACGGACGGCTACACACTTGAAACTCAGTTAGTGCGTGTAAAAACATTTTTTTTTTCTATCCTCCGATTTTATATTATTTTATTTCATGCAAGGAAAGAGGATAGGAATGGGTGATATTTTCTTGCCTTTTGGCATTTTAAGATTTGTTTTCTTCTCGGCCATCTCTGGTGGGTCCTATGTCGACTAAAGGCACTCCTTTTTATGTGTCGAGTGTTGAGCAAAAACATGTACCATGTTAAAAATTCCTATTTGAAAAAACAAAGTTTAGTTCAACGAGACGTACTAAACAATAAATAAAATATAATTACTTAATTTAAAGGAAATGTGAAAAATAGACTAAAAAGTTATAAAAAAAAAATATAATTTTAATATCATAGTTGATAGTTTTGAATATTAACAGATAACTTAAACTATAACATTAAATTTTAAAAACTAAATTATTGAAGAAAGCAAATTAAAGCCATAAGTTTCAAAAACCACATTTCGAAAATATACTGAAAAAAATCAAACTCTTATATTTCTGAAAAACATCTAGGCCATGTAATAGACATTCCAATGCTGCATAATAAATTGCCACTTCATTGGTTAAGTGTGCGAAATGAATTCGTTTGCATAAAATAAATACCAGGTGCAGTTAATAAGCTATAATTATTTAATAAGAGTTAATTATATATCCACTGTTTGGGCGTATTTACCCAACGTATTGGAATAGTATTTACCCACTTATATCAGTAGAATATGTTGTTTTCTTCCAAGAGGAATAAAAAATACCGAAAATTTTTCACAGATTATTTTATGGATGGTTTGCGTGATAATATAATATATTGTTAATTTTAACAACTCGTGTATTTTAATCTTTTAACTTATCATATTTATTATACGATATTACTTAGTTATGGAATATTGTTATACCATATTAAAAATCGGTACAATTTTAAAGATTTAATAATGAAAATTTGTTTCATTGATAGCGTAGGAGAATTAGAGTCAATTTTATAGTTTTTATAAAATTTTATCCCCACATAATAGTGTGTTTAACGGGAGGTTTTATTATAAAATTATAGCACTGAAGTTTATCGGAATTCATAGAAATGTACTAAAACCCGGTTATAAATTTCACTATAAAAATGATTCAAGAGCTGTTGGGAAATTATTATAGGTTAATAATTTTTCTTGAAAATTACACATTTACCAATAATTTTATTTTTAAGCCACTAAAGCTTTGACAATTTTATATATTTATGTTATTTCTGATTTTGTATACCAATTATCAGCATGATTTATAAAATGAAAGATAGTGTAACTATGCGGGTTATTTGGTATTTAGAAGGAATGATCTAATTTAGACCGTAATTATGAACTATTGTTTATTAAAACATGAATAAAATAATGAAATCCATATATATTTTTAAATTAAAATAGAATATTATTTTGTATACATTAATAAATATAGTGCATTTTAATAAAAACGGTTAGTTATAAAAATATGATAAATTAAATTTTCTACCAGCCCTGGGGCTCCAGCATATCACTTCTCTTCAACTCCTACATTAGCGATCTGCCTTAGTCAATTCTTTACTGTTCCCGTCACATTTATGTAGGTGACTGCCAAATATATTTATCCTTTTCCCCTGCCAAATACTTGATGCTTTCTCCAAGATACAGGAAGACTTTGACAGAATCAGTGCCACGGCCAATCTGAATAATTTAAAGTTAAATGCAAAGAAACCCAGGCGATTGTAATCGGCTCAAGTCATCTTCTCAGATCAAATACCTATTTTCCTACCCTAAACATAAATAATGAACCTATTACTTTTTGCTCCTCCGGCAAAAACTTAGGAATCATCTTCGACCAAAACCTTTCCAAGAAGTCTCAAATTGCCCAAATATCCAGAAATTCAACTATTTAATCGTTCCCATCATTTCCTCCCTCATTCCACTCGCAAACTCCTAGTTTCCTCGCTCATTTTTCCTCACTTTGACTATGGCTGCGAGGTGTGCGGGGTTCTCTCGCTCCATTCCGTTCTAAAACGAATGGACTGTTTCGTTCGATTTTTTTTCGGAACCCCGAGGCGTTCCCATGTTTCACACCAGCACACTGTCTTGAAGAGGCTCTATCCATCCACCCGCATATTTTCTGGGTTCATTTTTGTTTCAGATCATTTATCACCATCGCCCATCTTATATTAATTATATGTTGAAATTTAAGTCTTTCGTTCACTTCCAATTTTTAACAAGATCAAGTTCCTCTGACCTATACTTGCCTTTCCATCGAACTACTTTTTACCAGCGCTCCTTCCAAGCCCGATTCACTACCCTCTGGAACACTCTCCCTCCTGAAATAAGACATGCTCCTTCCTTAAGCTCATTTAAAACACTCCTTTTCCAATCTCTCCTCACATCCCAGTCAGACGCCTGTCAATATGAATAATAATTAACATTTAATTTGATCAAATTGAATAAATCTGATATCGGTGAATTAGTTGGTAAATTTTCTTTTATATAATAATAGTAATAACAAACCTCTATTTGTCCAACAATTGTACATAATCATTTCTTTTATAAAAATTCAAATTTGATTTTACTTTAATTGTTATTTTTCCTAAACAAAGAAATATTTACTTCACTTACTATATATTAACTTGATAATTCGTATGTGTATAGTGTATGTTAATGTATATCGCGGCAACTGTAAATATACTCTTAATTTAATGTACATATAGATATAGTTTACTTTCTGTATTTATCTTTTCTTAATTTCTCATGGTTATTCTTTATTTTATTTTATTTTATTTCATTTTTCCTTCTTTCGTTATGATGTTTACTGAAGTTCTTTATACATAAAATTTACAATTAAATATATTTAAATGTCTCATGTTCTTAATATACAAATATCTCTGTATGTAACTATACCAATCAGACCATTGTACTACATTGTGATACAACTTTGTCATTCTTAGGGGACAATACGTCCCAGAATAAAGATTATTTTTTCATTCATTCATTCATTTATTTTGTTGCAAATATAGTCCTGGGGCCTCTCAAACTGTTTGTACAGCTCCATCTCATTTCCCGAAACTCTGATAATGATTATATTTTTGGCATCACTATCACCAGAGCAAAAATTAATTAGAATATTTTCCAAACTCTAAATTTTGGATAGGCTCTTCTTTACTAAAGATATATTTTTCTTCCTTTTTCTATCAACTAAGTCGGCCGGACTTTTTCTTTATAAATTACAGGCGTGGATGATTATTTTTGAATTTTACTGGTTGTAACATTTATTAAATTATTAACATATAAAATATAGCAAAAAAAAAAAAAAAAAGAAACAATTATTTTGTCTCACAGTTAACAATCCTTTTCCAATACAATGTTACATGAATCATAAACAAATGGATCGATATATTTATAAATGACATAATCATATTGAGCTATAAGTAAAATAATATTAATTGTATTCATGGTACTTCTTGAGAGCATGGGATTTGTCCAGAGATTGTTGAGGGTGTACAACAGTTGACTTGATTTCGTTAACATTTCCTTTTTATTTTTTTGTGTATATTTAACTTAAAGTCCTCATGTACAACATCTTGGGCAGAGTACACGAAACTTCAAAATAAACTGATTCCACTGTTCATTGTATTTATTATCTGCAATGGACTTAATATCGTTTTATCCTCATCATAGATGTCGACTTTTGCTCACTCAAAATAAATAAACTTCCATCGGGTCCTTTTCAGGAACCTATAAAACTCAAACTAAGCTTATACTTAAAAATTGTGATGCTCCTATCAATCAAAATACCACAAAGTCAAAATAATAATGATAAATAGTTATTCCGTGCTGTAACTTTTGAATTATCTGAACATCCCTTCATTAGGTTGAATTCATAGAATTGTATTCAACTCCAGTTATGAAATTTGAAGTTGCAAAATAAATTTGAGGGTAACAGTTTAAGGGCCAATGGTGAAACGAAGACTACCTGTCATGCAAATAACTAAACTGTTGGTGAAGAGGAAGTATTTATTAATTATGTATATAATTAATAAAACAGTGGTTTCAAAATCTGAATAATTTTTTAAAAGAAGGAGAAATAAAATGCTATAAGAGGGCTCAAAAAAGTAAAATTTACTAGAAAAACTACAAAAGGAGTCGTTCTAAAGAAAAGTATTTTAAAATTTTGAGTTTGCATGCTTGTTCTACCATTAAGATCTCTATATATTATTATTATTGTAACTACGTGAAAGCAACCTTAAAGGTACGCAATGTTATTATACACTTGAACATCTTGTAAAGGCTTATAAACTTGGCCGTACTGTTTGCTGATGTAGTTATTGTTAGAAATCTAAAGATTTAAGTAATTGTTATTGTGTTACAGGATATTTTGCTAAAAGATCATTAAAATACATGATTCAAAAAAGGCCTCGAATGCTGTACTTGATTTGAAGTTAATGGTTTCTAAATAGCGGTGACTCGTGGACGGCCAACAGTGGCAGACGATGTCTGGGCGAGATAAGATCGCCAGGCGCTGCAGAGGAATAATTTGACTTTTGTCTACGCTCTGCTACAGGATGCGTGCATATCAGATCTATAGTTATCTCATAATCTTCTTTCAAATTTCTATTTATAACAGCATGCGTGAACGTATGTCACCTCAACGATTTATGGATACATATTTAGTTTGTTACTGTTTTCCTCCTGTATTTTTTCCTAATATTTTATGTTATTATTCTGTTTTATTTATTTGTAGGAATTAAACGACGATCTATTAACAATTATGCATGTATTTCAATGTTCCGTCAGATTAATAAGGCAACATTCTTCCTTAATTATTTGATTAATTATTACAATTATTTTAATAAAGAAAATTATATGCTAAAAAAAAAATAATAATAAAAATAAAATAAACATAATTAAGTCTCCATAATGTGGCTATTATAAATATTTATTTGGTCATTTACAGAAATCTGAATTGGTTTTGAATGATTTTATTATTTCTAATGATCCATAAATATTGAATCTATTTTCTACTTGATGTATTAGATTCACTTCCGAGTCTTTATTGAATTTATGGTTATTTTTATTTAGATGATAAAAAGATTTCATATAGAAGACTCATGATATCTTTAAGAAGATTTTGCCCTCTGAGGTGAGTATTTAGTAACCTAAATATTTGGTTTCTTGTCTTACATTTTCGAAAACGTTTTAATCTGTGTAACAAAGTGCTGATGTTTTCCAAATTTTGCATGTTTCAGAACTAATAATTAATGTTTAAGATTTAAAAATAGTTTTCTAATAAAACAATTCCAATAGAAGTGGCAATCAGTTTATAAATCCCAACTTCATGAATATTTCAATAGTCGCAGTGTCATTCCCTGAAACATATGAACTGCACAAATATCCCAAACTAATGCCGCATTATATAGGCTTTTAAATTCTCAAATGTTGACTTTTATTTTGGGCCAAATACTCATCACACTGCTTTCTTTACGAAGAGTTTAAATTGTTGTCATGGTTTGAATCCGAAGAGAACTGTAGAAAAAATATTTTGTGGGTGCCAACACGGTAACTTTTCGACTGAAATAACTTGGGTTACTTACAGCATCTACTGACGTGCTAAGAAAAAAAAGAGATGACTTCTGGTTTGTTTAGTTATTATGGTGGTAAATTCACGAAAAGTACATTAATAACCTTTGTTTTGATAATCACGACAGCATACTTTCTGGCAATACCCATTTGAATTCACGGTTTATTCAGAACAGTAAAAATTGAAATTATTTTTTAATTAAACAAAAGTCGTTGTTATCAATGAAAATCAATCACATAATGATTGATGATATTCCTTTAACATTATTAATAATTTCATAATTGTACCAAAAGTTCAGAAATAAGTATAACATCGTTATGAGAGCAAAGTGGTTTCATTATCAAAAAATGTTCCTGATAAAATTCTTAAATTTTCTTACGTAAAGCTATTTCGGTAAAAATATTTGTGCACGATTTTAATTAGGTAAAGAGACTGATGATGACATTATTTAATCATTAACTAAAAAAAAATATATATTATAATATGATATTTGTCAAACGTTCGGCATAATTTTTTCGTTATAATTTATTCTCAAATGTCACAATGATGTGTGTATGTTTATATATAGACACACACACATACACACAAATATGTATTAAAGCCTCTTCTTAAAACTTCAACTACATAGTCTATAGACATAGCGTCCCCTCAAAACTAGTACCAGTATTGGCCAGAAAAACACTCAAAATACTTATTTATATGATCCTTACAAAACCTATTTGGGCATAAGAAATAGAGCTTCGGGGCTCTAATATAACTTTGATTACTCTCCTATCCAATTTTTACAACAAGAAATCCTAAATACAAATTTCGCATCACTACTTTACTTTTACTACCTACTTAGTACCGCATAAACCAATCTATAATGAAATTAGAATAGAATAGAAAAATAATTTTATTCTGTGACCAAGTCCGTTAAGAATAACAAATTGTACAGATAGAAATTATATTATTTACATCTGGTCAGAGACATGATAAATAAATAAGATGAAAAAACAAAAAAAAATTAAAAACAATAAAATAAAGAAGAAATATTAATATAACAATGGCAATGTATACATAGATACTAATGTAATATATGAACAGAAAAATAAGAAAATATTCTACTAATGAAATAATAAATAGGTTATTTTGATACAATGCTAATTATATACAATATAAGAACCCAAATGTTGTATTCGGAATGAGAAAAAATTATTTTAATTGGTATCACTGAGAGTGTTTCAGAAAGACTTAGATTGTTGTTCTTTAGAGTTTTAGAGCGTAAAACATCTAGGTCATCAACGCTCAGTAACTATAAAAATATTATATCTTGATTTGAAGGTCCTTCTGGGCAGAACCCGACTGAGCCGAAGGCATGAAGTCAAGGAGCAGGGAGCCCACAGGGGACGGCCAAGAGTGTAGGAGACGCCCCAATCCCACATGTTTTTGTTTTATTTATATATTTTGAATTTTTCATCACGAAGATTGATCGGAGGATGTAGATAAAAACCATGTTTAAATCCTTACTACATCGGTACAATCCACCAATGTTTACAATATGTTATTCATGGAAAAGTCCACATCATCCCAATCCTCGGAGCTAAAACGCCCTGTGAGAAAGGTACGTCTCCCCACCCCCACCACAGCCCCAGGAACCCCGGGACACCAATCTCCCATCCCTCCTGCCCTAGGTCCCTCCAGTAGGATCTATTCTGATCAGTTATTATTATGTTTTATATATAATTCCTAATATCCTTAGTGTCTTGCTTTTTCGAATGAATACAATGAAACACATCTACATATTAGTTTTATATGGGTATTCAATCTGTCATAATAAGGAATAATAGTTATAATATTATTTTAGCAAAGTAATTAATTGGTGTGATTAGATCAGTATTTGTCTAGCCAGGGATTATATTTCTCTATATATTTTAAGTTTTGTAAGACATGACATTACTAAATCAACCTTACGGTTATCATTCCCCAATGCTACCGTGATGTTGCTCGGTATTCCTAACAAGTTGAGTTTTTGAAGGTAAAAGGGGCATTCTTCAAAAATGTGGGCTATTGTTATTGTATTGTCGCAATGTTGACATCTTGTAGGTGGTTCTCTAGTGAAAAGGTGAGCATGTGTCAGTTTTGAGTGTCCGATTCTGAGCCGGGTCAGTACCACTTCCTCTCTACGGTTCTTGCGATATGAGGTCTGCCAGGGCCTTACATCTCTCTTAATTTTCTTAAGCTTACCCGGAGTACTACATTGCCATGCATCTTGCCATTTCTTATTTATACCATCTTTTAAGGGTTTTGCTAGCTCCGATGGTGTTAGTAGCACTCTACCAGGACCAGGGAGAGTTAGTGCTTCTTTTGCAGCTTTATCAGCCATTTCGTTGCCTCTTATTCCGACATGTCCTGGCACCCATATGTAATGAACCAATTTCCCGTCTTCGTTAAGATGTTTTCCGATTTCTAAAATTCGTTGAATTCCGGGATGGTTGGAATACGTATTATCTAATGCTTTAAGAGCACTTAATGAATCGGTAGCAATGGTAATATTCCCTACACATGAAGTCTTGGCATGTTCTAGTGCCATTACTATCGAATTTACCTCCGCAGTATAAACACTACAATGCTGGTGCAGTTTTGATTTGAAAGTGTGATGTGAAGTAACGAAAGCCGATCCTGCTGCTGAATCTGATTTAGATCCATCTGTGAAAATCATTTCATGTTCTGGTAATGCCTTAATTATTTTCAAAAAACTTTCTTTATAATCATTTGCAGGTGTATTTCCTTTTGAGAACTTCGAGAGATCCAGGTGTAATTGAGGTTTTATGAACGTCCATGGTGGTGTATTATTTTCTGTTGTTTTTATATTGAGTAATTTTAATTTGTTAATTACGGATAATAATCTTGCGGCTAATGGGGGCGTGGCGTTAGTCTTCGTTTGGAATTTTGCTAAGAATTTACTTCGAAAGATGTATCGGTGAGTAGGATGTGTGTTTTGTGAATATAATTTGGTAATGTAATTTATTGCAAGTTTATCTCGTCGGTATGATAATGGAGGTAGTCCTGATTCAGCGCAAACAGATAACGAGGGGCTAGTTCTAAAAGCACCTGTTGCAATTCGTATCCCTGCATGGTGTACAACATCGAGTTTTGCAAGATTCACCATTCTGGTTGAGCCATAGATGAAACTGCCGTAGTCCATCTTTGAGCATACCACCGATTGGTATATCTTAAGCAGTGTGGTTCGGTCGGCACCCCAGCTTGTTCCACTTAGAACCTTTAGTAAATTAAGTTTTGTCAGACATTTTTCCTTCAAAATTCTTAAGTGATTTTCCCAAGAAAGTTTTTTATCAAATACTAATCCTAAGAATCTCGAATTATTTACATAGGGTAAGGCTACGTTGTTTAGCAGTAGTTCTGGTAACTGTGGGGGTTTTCTTTTCCTGCTGAAAAATAAGCAATTGGTTTTTTCGGAAGAAAACTGAATTCCTGACGTCTGCGACCATTGGCTGATCCGATTTAGGGATGTTTGTAGTTTGTCTTTTATGGAGTTCAAGTCTTTGGAACGGCATAGAAGTGCAAAGTCGTCTGCAAAGAGCATTGTTTTGACACCACGAGGTAAGTTGGTACCCAGGTCACTGACAGCAATCATGAAGAGGGTTGGGCTTAGAGCACATCCTTGAGGGACACCATTTTTTTGTTCACATCTCTTTGATAAAACATTTCCTATTCGAACACAAAAATGGCGACGATCCAGAAATTTTTGGATAAATATCGGCAGATTACCTTTAAATCCTAAACTTAAAAGTTTTTTCCAAAATTACTGTAGAGCTAGTTTTATCAAATGCCTTATACATATCGAAAAAATATAGCCACAGCTTGTTCTTCTTGGATAAAGGCGTATTGGAGTTCAGCTTCCATTTGGACTAAGTGATCAATGGTTGACCTGTTTTTACGAAAGCCACATTGAAAGTTTTGGATATAATGGTATTTTTCTAATATCCACTTTAGTCTTTTATTGACCATTCGCTCCATAAGTTTGCATAAACAGCTGGTTAGGAAAATTGGTCTGTAGTTTGATGGGTATCTTTTATCTTGGCCATTTTTCAAAATAGGAACTACCTCCGCCTGTAGCCAAGAGCTTGGAATATTACCATTGTTCCAGATATGATTATAATAATTTAGAAGCCAGTTTAATGTATTTTTTGGTAAGTGTTGGAGCATACCGTAATGGATATTATCAGGTCCTGGTGAAGAACCTTTGACTTCTTTTAAAACTGATTGCAGTTCCCACAATGTAAACGGAGTATTATAAAAAGTTGTGAACCATCATTTTCAAAATAATTATTTGTAATTTTTTCAGCTGAGGGTTCGCTATATAATCCTGAATAATATGTAGCAAACTGGTACCCAACTAACTCAGGTTCGTCGTACAGTTTGCCATCTTTAAGTAACGTGTATCTAATCGAAGTACTAGTACCTTTAATTTTTCTAATTTTATCCCAAACAACATTAGCGGGTGTCGACGAAGTAATAGAGTTTACAAATGACCTCCATGACTCCTTTTTACAGCAGTTCAATGTTCTTCTGCACAGGGATCTTTGTTTTTTATATTCGATCAAATTATTTATATTCACATTTTTTTGAAATTTACGAAGGGCTTTTCTTCTATTCTTGATGGCTTCTTTACATTGTGAGTTGAACCAAGGGACAGATTGTCTTCTGTAATTTCCTTTAGTTTGAGGAATAGTAGCTTCAGCTGCTAACAGAATTGCTTCAGTAATTGCTTGGCATCCTTCATCAATATCTAACTCATTGACTGATGTTTGAGGAGGGTTTGCAAGAGCAGAAAAAAGTGGCCAGTCTGCTTTTTCGATCAACCATCTTGGTTTTCTATTGTACTTGTTAGTAGTATTTAGGAATTTCAACTGAACGGGAAAATGGTCACTTCCATAGAGGTCTGG